>CP136062.1:119352200-119952200 GCA_032622095.1 Siphonodentalium dalli | reverse complement strand
ATTTCGTTGTCCTTTATTTGGCATGGTGATAGCACAGCTCAGAGAAAGAATACCGACTTACTATACAGGTTTCGTCTATTAATTTTTACATCATTTACGGCCCTTGTTCGACTAAAAGTTATGAAGCCCTTGTTTGACTTGAGAATTTCTTAATTTTGTATCCGTTTGAACATTTCAGCTTGTAACATGGGCATGGATTATTTGATTTGGTGGTGCTTTGGTGTCTTGATAGCCCAGTTTAAGGGGAAAGGATACCCACTTCTTTGGTTAAGAAAGTAACAACAATTCTCCATCGATACAAATATTTAGTATTGCCCACTCTCTAAACTGAGCGTCGGGGGGGGGGGGGGTGGGGCATATGCCACGCTTGGCATTGCACTTGTTTAAATAGTTATGGATATCATTGAAATGAACTCGAAAGAATTAAAACCACAACCGCGTATGTACCGGCTGCTTAGTTAAGAAAATATCAACACTTGTCGTCTGCTTGTATAATAAATAGTTGTGATGACATAATTACTCAGACGTATATATATGACCAGTGTCACTCCAGGGTTGTGGACCCGGAGACTTGCTTCCGTGCACCTTCAGTCTGGATTATGCGTTGTCTAACACGCATTACATCGAATATTTTACCATGATTTATCGCTTTACATTTGAATACTGCTGTTGAGATATATGTCCCGCATATAAATAAAACATCTATTCAGTCCAACATTCCGTATTGCGTGTAGCTCATTAAAATATAACATATAACTCTAGTATTGTCCTTGTGGTTTGGTATAAACTCAGGAGTCGTACCATTCTTCGCTCAGTTTTAAATATGCGAATTTAAGTACAAATAAGGTAGTTCATAACCACAAGTTATCCAACATTGATATGTAATGGTTTGAGCACAAGAATTGTTCTTTACCAAAATCAATCGAGTTGAAGTCGGGAATTGGGAATTGGGAATTTGTGTGCTTTACCAAAAATCAGGTAACGATTGCAACAATGGGATTGTGCTCTAACAATTAATTAGCGATTAGATTGATTGATTGATTGATTGGGATTGTAATGTCCCTTTTAGCACATAAGGCCATATTACGACATTGCCAGTTTTTGTGGCGGAGGAAAACAGTGATTTCAATTGCTGTGAATCTCGTCCACAGACTGAGCCATCGAGCCCCCTATTAGCGATTAGAGTTGACTCGACATGGTATCATCTTGTAAGTTACAAGTGTAAATTTGTAATAGCACCGACCATGGGTTCACGAATTTAAAACTGAGCAAAACTATTGTGCGAACAAATTTGCGTTACGGGCACCCTATTGATACCACATGTGGCACCATAATGGATCCAGAAACACATATACGCTGAACGTTGTATAAAATTGTATTGAAAACATTGCACAATTATAAAAATAGTTTCGCAACACTGCATACATGCATGCAAATAATTAACACAATTAAAAAATATATACCTATTGATATAATAATAAAATGGACTGATGAGAATAAAATATCAGACATAATATCATGCTATTGCAGATTTTTCAAAAATATGTTAACAAGAAATAAATAAATACTAAATGATTGCTCACTAAATTTATAAACAAATAAACAGTTAAATTATATTTGGCACAATAAGTGATGGAACAATATTTTGACAACTATACAGTACAGATTGGCTTTGTTGTTCTTATAGGTAAACTGTATTTGTTCCGAAAACTATTATTTACGGTTGGAGCGCGGTCCCTGTTCTTTTCATCACACAATCTAGGATACTTGCACCCCATGCATATGTAACACAGCTAACTACATATGTAACACAGCTAACTACATATGTAACACAGCTAACTACATTATATATATATATATATATATATACTTCCACCCCATGCATATGTAACACAGCTAACTACATTAGAAGTAAAAAACAAACTATGTACTTCCACTAGTATAGAGTTAGCAGCACCGTTACATGTGGAACTACCGAAATTTTACTTCTCGTGTCGTTAGCTTTGGTAAATATGCATTTTATATGCATGTTGTCGTTCATATTCTGGCATCATATATATATTGGGTTTTCTATGAGAAAATGCCTGCTAAAATGCCGTGCAAACTTGCCACTGTATAAACGTACAATGAGAGAAATGCCGCAATTAAACGAACATATGATCTGTTTAGTGAATAATTTGTGTCTGCATGAGCAATTAAAATATATAGCTATTGACATAATAATAAAATGGTTTGTGAAATTAACGAGGAATGATGAGAAAAAACATGTAAAAAATCAACACATCAAAACAAAATATCATGACATTAGAGATCTTGCATTAATTATGTATATAAAATATAAATATTGAACATTTAACTGACTAAAGTTTGACAGGAACAAACAGTTGAATAATATTTGGTAATTTTTTTTTTTAAATGTTGATCCCGGTAGCACAGAGTGATTTGGTTCGAAGCCAAACTATATTTTTAATTAAACGGTATTTGAGCCACCCCCTGTTCTGTCTCTCCAACACTTTAGGATATACCCACCCAATTGGGTCAACGAATGACCCCACGTTTTCGAGTAAAAATGTCAATGATTCACCCAAACGCGTGCTTAATGAGTAAAAGAACAACATTTCGGTATTGATGCATGTTCTGTCTGCACATCGCACCAAACAGCAGGCTATTAGAGTTGATCAAATGTGGAGACTTTAAAAACTTGGAAACAGTCCCTAAATTGTCGGGAATTTTAGGAAAGTGCTGCTATTAAATCCTCTCTACATATACTAAATACCCTTTGATGGAGTAGTTCCCTTGGGACAAGTTTGGATAATAAGTTCAACAGTCGTTTGTCGAACTTATTATCTAAATATTTCCCACCATTGAGGTTCTTCTGTATTTGTATTATCAGTAAATATCTCAATATAATTGAAAGAAAAAAAATGTATTTGCCTATATAGTTTCGAGTAGCGCGTATACAACCTCAATCTCTGGCGATCATTTTGTACTTTTTAAAATTCATTCTATGGCAAACACTCATACATGTACCTGTAAATAGAATTTATGTGGATCGGTTTTATATCAATTGAATAGTTTTACGCTTAAATGGATACTGTACTCAAATGTTATTGTTGGTTTATATGATCTCTGAGTCGTAGAATAAGTCTGTTGAATACGAAGTAATGTTACGGGTGGCCGATTAGCCGGAATGCGAAAATACAAATGGTCGTTGTCTAGTAAATTTTGTACAGTTTTCATGCAGAAGTATCAAACAAATGTTATATTATATGCATATTAGTCCCATATTTTCATTTAAGTTATTGTATATATAGTCTCTATAGTCAGTGAGTGGCTTCACTTTACGCCCCATATAAACATATTTGTTCCACGATCATGTGTGCCACCCGTTGCCCAATCTACTATCCGTCAATTAATTTGATTACGTCTTGTATACACGGACATTCGTAATTTAATTTATTGCTCCAGCCATAAATTAAATTTATATAAAATTTATTTAACTTTGATTTTAAGATAACCTATTAACCTGAACGTTTACAGAATACACTTCGACTCAAATTACTTGTTTTTCTATATTTTTCTATTCGACACAATATACTTGTTTTTCTATGTTTTTCTATATATATTTTATTGAAAATGGCGTACAGTATCCCTTTAAAATCTAGTCAACTGCATCCTAAACCACCAATCGACACTGGCTGAGATTCCGAATCCGTTCTTTGTGAACTGTATATATGTTTCAATTGTTATATGTAATAAGCTCAACTGGTTAAGTTGTGAACACTGTCGACAGGGGGCGTGCCTGTCGAGCGAACGTCGGAAAATGTTTTGTTGTCTCGTTCACTGCATGGTTAGCTTGAATTCATGCTGTCATCTTTCTGAATAGTTACATAACAAGTGGTCCCGACCGACCACATGCACCCATATATATTCGGTTCTCGCTGGACCACTGACCTTTTTGTCACGTGGGGGAATCAACAGTTTCTAGTTGAACCCAGAAACACTTGAGCTGAATTGTTCTCGTATGTGTTCAAACAGAACTATACTGGAATTCACAATTATATAGTCTCTTTCTCTTCTGTAGGACGTCACGGAAATGTTTCGTATCTCGTCCGACATGATGTCGCGTGATACATTATTTGGAACTGTTGAATTGAAGCTAGTTGCCAAGGTTGTTTCCAACTCGCATATAGCTATTTTCATGTTGTATTGTGTTAAAATAAAGTTTTGTTCGAACTGTTTGTAATATGCGTTTGTCTCGTTGGCATGAACTTGTTCCAAGAATACGTATGCCCGTGAAATGAGGTCTCGTGATTCTAATAACACCTCCAGAGCCTGTAAGAAGAAAAATATTTTTATCCTACACATAATAAATATTGAATGGTAACCGTTTCATACAAACTAAAATAGAATCTACATTTCGATGTATATGAATGTATATAGCTCAATGAAATTACTGTTGTTATTGTTAATTATAATGTGCCTGACAGCCCCCCTTCCAATCGGAACAGGTTTTGGCAGAGTACTTTGGGATTGATATTACACATAATTTAATTTTGATTTTAATAGCTTTTTAATTTTGTTCCATGCATAGCCTATATAAGATAGTATATATCAGGTTTGTGCATAATATGCCTTGAATCTGCCAGTTAGTTCTATATATTTCTGAATGTTAGTGAATATCTCAATGTTTTTGGATAGGGGAAGTGATTTTGAACCTTCTAAGAGTGTTTTTGTTTCCAAAGTATTAAGGTTGCTGAGACATATGTCTCTTTCGGCTTCAAAGACTGGGCAATTGTGCAAGAAGTGTGATACTTCGCCACATATACAATATTGATTGTCTTGTAAATGATTGCGATATAAGTCGTAATTCAGATTGTTACACCCTAGTCTTAGTCGACAATGGAAAATTTGACTTCGTCTTGTATCAGAGAATACAATGTACACCAGATTAAAGAAAGACTAGTGTAAAATGTTCAGGGTAGTATACAGATATATATCCAGAGGTCGGGGAAAAACACAATTCAACATAATTTTAACGTATTATCTCCGGTGATGTACCTTTAAGAATTTTTTTTGTGATTCATCATGGTCGGCGGCTTTCTTTGTTTTATGAAAATTAATAGCCGTTGATATATTATCCGACTTGATATCCAGTTTGCTCAATTCGGAATAACATACCCTTTGTGGTTGTGTGTAAAGAAGATTGCGAATCGACAAGACACGAGTTGCCAACAAAAGTGTTATTTAGAGGCTTTTTCTAAATCAACAAAAATAAGTTCTCCATTTGGATCATGTAGTGGAGGGATTCCGTCTTTCGACGTTTTGTCCATTAGCTCCTTTACGGTTTGCCAGAAATATCTCGTTGGCGAAGATTGTTTTATATCCCCTTCGCGAGAGCAAGAAACGGTTGCATGAAACGTAGTCATTACGATACGATACGATTTATTTGCATAAACACAAATAAAGGCAGTTTGCTAACAATACAATTCCTAATAAAACAATAATTAATAAACAATTACATGTGAACATGGCGTGTCTAGCTGTACGTATTTTATTGTGTGATGGCAAGCATAATATTCATTCAGAACGCTTATCAAAGAAGCGGCGGACCACGTTGCTGATTTTGCTGCTTATTTCAGGGTTATAATTTTTTTATTATAACATTAAATTTCTGATCGTTGGACATTCTTGCAAAATTACTGTGATATCTACCAACAATTTGGAAAAGTTCATTTCTGAGATCGCAATAGTGTGGACATTCCATAATGAAATGATACTCAATTTCTATATCAGAACCTGTCCTGCATTTAAGGCACAGTCTTTTCCCTCCTTAATTATACCCCGCGCAACGAAGTTAGGGGGGTATACTGGAGTCAGCTTGTCTGTCTATCCGTCCGTCCGTCCGTCCGTCCGTCGTCTGTCGTCCGTCAGTGGACACAAATTTGTCCGGAGTTTTTCACAGTCGTTTTTTGATCAATTTCCGTGAAACTTGGCGCAGACATCAACCACCATGGGAACATATGCACCTGCGATTATGACGTGGAGTTATCCCCCCTTTTTCGACTTAGAAATTTTCGCAACATGTATACTTTTGTCCGAGCTTTTATTCCTACATTTTTCGGTCAATGTTTTTTAATCTTGGCACTGATATTTAGTACCATGGGAACCTGTGCACCTGCGATTATGATGTCTATTCGACTTTTTTGTGTGGAGTTATTCCCCTTTTTCGACTTAGAACATTTTCGCAACATGCATAATTTTGTCCAAGCTTTTATTCCTACATTTTTCGGTCAATAGGTTTAAGATTAGAGTTAGGGTTGTGCACCTGCAATGGGAACTGTTTTATTAGTTTAACTAAATGTTTACTGACATGTGAAACATCTTAGTATTTTAAAAACAGGGGGTATCCTTAGTCCCATTGGGACAGTCACACCTCTAGTTATAAGCTGATGATGTCTACCTTTTTCAATAGCGAGTTTGTGATCACTAATGCGGAGTTTTGTAAAACGAATCCTATATTTTAAAGATGTTGTGTTTGTTAAGTAAGTCTCTAAGACATAATCATTTTAAAACAATCTATACGTTCTGAGTTTATTTTTATGGCCATCTCGTTTAGTGTCATCAAATATAGATCTTTTGAATTCTTTCACATGTTCTTCCCGTTTGAATTCTTTCACATGTTCTTCCCGAAGCTTACACTTGAGATTTCTAATGATACTATATGTTTGGTAAATTTAATGGAACCTGTATATTTTTACAGCCAAATGCGTTTATCGTCCTGAATAAAGGGTTGCATATGGCTTTCCTCATCACATGTTCAGAGACGGCTGATGCCATTAGTTTGTATTTAGATACATTTGATAATTTTGCACCATAGTTAGACATTCTGCATAATATTTCAACGGAACATGGATATCTACCGAGCTCTGCTCTGACTGCATGATCTGGAGCGCACCAAATGGATTCAAATGCTGTATCGTACGAGACTGGTTAAGCAGACCATCATGCTCTCGCTAGCTGAGATGGATTTAAATTAAAATGATTCCCGCGGAAACTATTTGCAATTGCAAAACTAAATTTACTCACATTTTCTTCGGTTATGTTTCTAAGTTGCAGGCTATTAACATCAGGATAGCCATCGATGTGATAATTGTCATAAATAATATAGGCAACAGCATCCGTTCCCATTCTAGCATTCTGTAAATAAGATAAAAAATTAAACTTTTGGTGGCAATAGTAAGTCAAATGGAATTTACGCGTAATTGAGAATGTTCTGTTCCATCATATACCCCAACACCAAATGCTAAATACAATTACGTGGGTTCTAAATTTAGTCTTTAAAATTTGATGGTGCACATATAACACGTGTTACTAGTGTCAGTTGTTGATTATTATTGGGTGTATGTGCATTCATATCCGAATTAACAACACCAACCCTCTTCTTGCACGTTCAAATAATTCAGAACCCCGGGTTGGTCAGTCGATTAGGTGCATACACTGTTAAAATTATTTCTGTAACTTTACGAAACAAGGGATGGGGGGAAATATGTGCAAGCGCCTTTCCCCGTAAAATTACGTATTCGGGGTTCACTTATACAACTAATTAACAGTATATTTACGTAACTTAGTTTCTTTATTTTACTGAACAATTATTTATGAAAGGACTAATGCCCCTATAGATATGACGGGTATAAGTTCGGTTGATTAAAAAAAATAATTAAGCGAGTCTCGACATTATTCGAGTCTTGTAGAAGTCACTTTAAGCCATTTTTAAAAATGAAATTATAGTGTATCAAACTATCAGCCGCTAGCAACGTCAGACCATTCTGAATTCCATAGTTACGAAAGAGTGTAAAATGAAAACTGGATGACAAAATGATAACGAATCCGGAATGAATTATAACTCTCAATAGAGGTAATACCAGCGTATAGGTAATATAACGTGAATATATCCGCGGAAGGTTCTGAATTAGTTATATTATTATGTGGTTTACGTGATCACATAGATTCGAAACCATACACACAAATCTACGATATCGCGCATGTCCTGTCCCAACAGAAATACGGATATATAGATATCCGTATTATTAGGGATATATCGGTATTACAATACGGATCTATAGAATCCGTATTATATTTAGAATACGGATTTAGCTCCGTGTTATTAACGGATTCGAGATATGTTATTTTATAATAAAAATTAACAGAGTAGTAAATTAGGGCGCCATAAGTCACCCAGCTCCACCTATAAGGTTCACAGTCGATATTCAATTATCAAATGACCATGTACCCCTGATGTACTGCCGAAGGTAATTTATAATATATAGCATCCCAAGGCTAAATGTAATACTTACATATCCATCTTTTATATACCGCAGTTCGAGAGCAACGCTCCCTGTCCGAACCTTCACCACTTGTAGAACATGACGGATATCTCTCGTTAAGTTGACAGGGTATCCGCATGGGTTCCGCCATGGTTCTTCTCCAGTCGTTCGTTCGTGCCGAGATACTAAAGTTCTCGTGTCAACAAATCTTATTATCACCACACTAATCAGTAGTGTCTGGAAAAATTCTGGTGAGAAATAAAAAACATATTGCTGTAGCACGACTACTATAATTTTAGATATAAACAAAAACAGGAGAAGCAATTCATATGATAAAGAACAAAATCAGGGGAAGTAATTCATACGGCTATTTTGACAAATAGCAAAACCAGGGGGAGTAATTCAATCGGCGATGCATTTTGTCCGAGACCGTCCGTTTGACGACGCTTTTCGTGGCCACATACAATGTCCACATCTCGAAAAATAACTAACTTAAAAAATCGATATCTGATCAGTCTGAGCTTCGATGGGTGGGTTCCTCGACTCGAATCAAATATTTTTTACCCCCGAAGCCAAAGAAATAGTAATTTAGGAGCGTTAATTCGGATAATGCATCTTAAAGTCATGCGGAACATTCCGCTGGGGTTATTTTCACAAATTTTATATTATTTTATATATTGGCAGGATGCAATTTCAATCTTATATATAATTTAGTATATGTTGCGATTCTCATTGCCAGCATTATGGACGTTACTTTATCGGCGAAAATTTCATCCCGAATTAAAGGCCCACTTTTCGAACCCCCAGATCACATTATATAAAATATATGCCATATTATATACCATTTTAAAGAGGAAGCTCCAAAACATTGTATTATCAACTTATCCGGTGTAATACACTGTGGACATGTTGTTTTTGTTGAGTTGCCAACGCGTTCTGTCATCTAGATTGCAGTAAAAAGCAGTATTATTTTCAATGAAGGGGGAATAACTCTATATATTAAAGATAGAGTTCTTCCCCTTCTATTGAAAAAGTTTGAATTTTGTTGCATTCTGGGAGGCAAAGGGGGGAAGTCATTCTATGATTTCAGCAGTTTTTCTATTTCTCTGTGGGCATCTTCTGAGACACAGATGTTTCAAATAGTGATGAATTATAGTATTTTAATCATATGTTATGGCATAGATTGTTATTAAACCCGTATATCGAGTCACTATAAAAAAATATATAATCTGCGACTCAAAAATTAAGCGGGCCTTTAAGGAGTAAATGTTTAGAATTGACCATAGTTTTCTGGATTTGTTGTTTATATTAGTTGAATGCTACATTATTTCAGTGGGCAAAGTTCATGGGTACCACTTATCAATTTGATTCACTCAAATAAGTACATTATATGCTTTAAATACCGTTATGTGCCATTTCTTTCGCGAAATACTAAGATAGAGAGCGTTTCTGTCATTTTTTGGGGAAAATTTGAAAACGTGATAAAAGTGAGAAAGTACAAAGTCTGCTGTGAGTATGTAGAGTATATATCGTAGTCTCGTCGAAGTGTACTGGAAACGTGCAGGCTTCACCAATATTACATCACTTCTCATTGCGTTTATCAATTCGATTCGGCACTTATATATCTCGCAGGTCCCTGATACAGAATTTGTAATAACACTATCGCGGTTTGGGAAATATAAAATCTACGGCAAGATATCAGAAGTAGCTAACTTAGACTGTCTAATTTGAAGATGCATGGAGATTACAAGTAGTTTCCATTTATACGAGAATCGGTCGCGCATAATGGAGAGCTTTCGATAACTCACTGTGAGTAGTTACGATTACAGTTAGGGCACTAGGCCACCAAGAAATGCGCACATTTTAACTGCAACCGTGAAGCCATAACAATCATAACGGATAGGGTTTTAATTGTTTTCGGTTTGTACCAAAAACTTCTTTTAAATATATACATATTCAATCAACTAGGGTTGTATATATCAAAGAGCCATCGGTGCCCATCACTTATACTAAACCTGACCACATGCGATCGTCCGTCCGCGTCACGACGTTTACATGCGCGATAACTCTTAACAAGAAAACCATAGTCAGAAATGGTAACGCCACCAAGATCATATTATTAGCCATAAATATAAATTATAATATAATTATAATATAAAATATTATTCATTATTCATTAGTTAGCGCTAATATAGGCGCTAACTAATGACTTGTTAAATAACATCTAATAAATATTCATCTTATTCACAACTTTAAGGAGTCCTTCTGGCACACGAGAATATTTATCGCCGTTTGATTTGCACCAAGTGAACTCGGCGCATATATAATTGATAGAACAGACCTCTATTACGATGATCGTGTCGTTATTTGTTTAAGATACGTATCAATTGACATATAAATCTATATATATCGCCCGTTTTAGGGGACCTCCGCGAATTCGGGGACTTCCGCAAAGTGACCTCCACAAATCGGGACCTACTGCAAATCGTCGCACCCAATGCAATTTGTAAACAAATACGATTGACATGCGTTTTAACGAGGTGAGCTTTAATTAAACGAAAGAAGCATTCTACATAAACTATTTGTCATGGACTCAGCCAGTGTGCCATATATATGTGTCAACTAAGGTCGCTTTGCGTGGTAAAAGTGAAAAGTGAAAGTGGAAAATCCTATTGAAAATGAAAGTAGCCTACAATTTTGGGATTTCCGCGGCAGATTGCAGTGAATCTATACTATTGGAAGTGAATGTACAATTCCTGGAATTCTATCAGATATCGCGACTCTGCTCGTTTTCGTGAGTCGCGATACATCCATCGGTACAAACACATTGTGTATACGATACAATTTTGACTTGATGACCAGAAAATAAAAGATGGCGGTTAATCCAAGTCTCCAACAGAACAGACATGCGCGCTCCAATTAAAATTACCCATAATTCACTTCACTACACCAGGGGTTCCCAATGGGTTATACATTATTTTCAGGCTATCAGATTATTTATATTTTCAAGAACATATTATTACACCGGTGACTTTAAGTTTACAATTTCAGCCTGTCCTGACTCTATCGGTATGTTTGAGTTATATTTTCAAGAACATATTATTTACGGTGCCGTTAACTTTACAATTTCAGCATTTACGTGATTCTATCGGTACGATTGAGCAAGGTACAAAAACCTATTCTCCCACAATGTATTCGCTCACTGCTCCATAGATTATCAAAAACTGAAAAACAGCTTACACCACCTTGTGGCGTAACAAACGTAATCCGATTTTGATCAGATGTGGCCATGACTTCCACTCGTGAATCTCTTGGATTAACTCGAAAATCAGTCATTCCGGAATTGTTTCAAAGAGTTATGCCTCTTGAATTGTTTACTGGTTAGTATCATTACTTTCTGGTATAATTAACAATCGGATGTCGGAGGTCGTCAGAATAGTTTAGTCGCAGGTAAAATAGTTATTCCACGTGGAATGTTGGTGTCGCTCATCTTCATATATTACATTGAATAACTTCGTCTAAAACGGTATCAATCGAGTGATAATTCGCCTGAAGAAGAAACGCGACTGGTGTATTAATCCAATATACTTGCATGGACATTATACGAAATACTGAAACATCAGAAGTACCTGCAATATGAGGATGAGCGTTGAAGGTGTATTCGTGGTTATAGACATCCAATTATAACAACAACGACACCATAAAATCTAATTAAAGACGGTCCCCATATCATCAAGATACAACAACAACATCAACAACAACAACATTTCTTCAAAATACGCTTTAGTTATCAGAATCGATTAATTGTGCACAACAAAATAATGCTAACCACTGTCAACTATGGTATCAAATTTCCCAAAAACGTGTTATTTATCAACATTATGTTCAACGAAATATGGCCGTATTATCAATCGAGTATCACGAAATTTGGCCGTATTACCACTTGATTTTAATAGAGTTATCCATCTTCGTCCGCAATTTTGTCCAAAACCGTCCGTTTGACGACGCTTTTCGTGGCCATAACTAATTGCACATCTTGAGAATAAACAAACTTCAAAAATCGATATCTGATCACTCTGAGCTTTGATGGATGGGTTCCTCGACTCGAATCAAATATGTTTTATCCCCGAAGCCAAAGAAATAGTAATTTAGGAGCGTTAATGCATCTTTAAACATCGTTATCTGCGTTCTCTTGAAAAGTGTTTTGAATGAAACTCAGACGCGACATATAAATAAAAGGCCGCTTGGCTACACGTCCCCCGCAGGAACTAACAAATTACTTTGGGAACAATGATTGAACCGAACTTCGCTTCCAAATATATGTGTTGCTAACACACCTATAGTTGTATTTGATTAGACAGCAGAATAATCAGTAAGTTATGAATTTAATAAGGACCACAACTCAGGTAAAAATGGGCGGACCGCACCAATATTCAAACTAGACCTATAAGTTCCTATGAATAAGCCAGATACCAAATTTGAAAAAAATCTGATAAGTTAAACTAAACCAAAATAATCAGCAAATTATAAGTCGACAACGGCCATAACTCCACGGTAAAATAGGTGGACCAAACCCAAATTCTAATTTGACCCGTGCCTCTAACCATTAAGCTCACACACCACCTATTGTGTAATTTCATTAACTGTTACCAGAGACGTGGCGACAGGGGGGTTTGGGGGGGGGGGGTGTCTCACCAGAACTTTGGTCAAAATTTTCAACAGTTGGAAATTTCATACCTGCCAAAACATTAGTTGGAAATTTCACACCAACAATAGGTTGAAAATGTTCTTGTAGTTTGATTTTCAAACAATTTATTGGGGGGAATTAATTGTTTTTGGACCAATATTTGCATATTTTCCTATTTTTTGTCAAAATTTTGGAATGAAATAGTCATCAGTTGGAAATTTTCCAACCTTAGGGGGGGGGTGACAGGTTGGAAATTTCCAACACTTGGTAACCTTGTGTCCTGGTCCCTCCCCCGTGGTCAGTCAAAAACTGCTAGTTAATTTAAGAAAACAATATTGTCATACATTTGGTCAGCATTGTCATTGGAAATGCAGTTGGAAATTTTCCAACCTAAGTGGGGATGTCAGGTTTGAAATTTCCAACTCTAGGAAGGCTTGATGCTTGTCTAGATGGTAGGATTTTGCGATTTTCTTGTTCAGATTTCAAAATTTTCGCACACCGGGCCGAACCATGGTCGGCCCAGTGTGTCATTGTCCCCGTGGCCAATAAAAAACTGCTAATTAGTTTAACAAAACAATATTGAACTACATTTGGTCAAACTTGTGGACTGAAATGGTCATCAGTTGGAGAATTTCCCAACCTGAGGGGGAGTATTAGGTTTGAAATTTCCAACACTATAGGAAAACTTCAGTTGAGGCAAATCCAGATGCTATAGGATTTGCGATTTTCTTGTATATTTTTCAAAATTTTCTCGCACCGGGCGGAACAATCATGGTCAGCCCGGTGTGTCCAGGTCTCTTGCCCGTAGCCGTGTGCAATTGTCTGGCGTTAGACCACTAGATGTTAGGATTTATGCAAATTTTCAGGTTAAATATCTGAATGTTCTCATACCGGGAATTTAGAACCATGGTTTATGAATATATAGGATTATAATTAGGCCTGAGAGCACTGAGGTTCAAGGTGGGGGGGGGGGTGCAAATGGAATTATGCAAAACTTGTATTTGGTCCGAATCTGATTCAAGGGGGGGGGGGTGCAGTTGGAATTTCCCAAGGTGGACAACCCCCCCCCCCAACGGATACCCTCTAGCCACGTCCCTGACTGTTACTGTATATATCATTCGAAAACCATATGATACGAACTGACGGACGGACGCACATATACCGGCGATTTCCATATCCCCCCCCCCCCCGATTTGTTTGATCGGGGGACAACAAGAGCTATAAATACAAATGGATTCTCATTTTGTTATTGAAAAAAATAGCAGCATATATATTTTTTCGGTGTCACTTGGAAACATCGTATTTTACGATATGAAATGTTTGTAGAACAAAAAAACATCAAACAAACTAACGTCTTTAGTACAGCACTTCTCTCTCGGAACATGTTTCTATACAGTAATGCTCTAAGTAATCGACTTCTTAACCACAGTAGAATTGTGGGTAACTTTTCAGGATTTAGTCGGAAATATGGCTTGTTGCCATTCATCGGAAAGCTCTAGTAGCTTTCCGATGAATGGCAACAAGCCATATTTCCGACTAAATCCTGAAAAGTTACCCATAATGCTGCTGCATGTGATTAAGTAGTCGATTACTTAGAGCATTACTGTACATCAAACAAACTAACGTCTTTAGTACAGCACTTCTCTCTCGGAACATGTTTCTATAAACTAGAATCTAAACAGAAAGTAAAAAGTTTTCGTAAAAATTAGCACGGAGCCCTGAATATATCCTCAACACTTTTTAAATATCTTTTGGCGACAACGATGTCAACCCAATAAATCACAGTAGAGACCTTACAAAACAGTTCCGTGAGTTTATAGCAGTTATGAAGTATATACCTTTAACGTTCACCATCTTCGATTGAATTTTCAGGATATATGTGTGCAAATAGAAGCCACAAACAGTAATAGTGCGTTTAGATCGACGGGGCACACATTTATGTCTTTTATATAAGACAAATGTGACATCATTCGGTTTTTCTAAATCTTTAATTTTATGTGTGCTTCTGAGCACTTTCGGTCAGTATATCGATATAATGTTGGCTTGTGCTGATCATTGGCCAATGCCTGGTTGTGACGGTTGATTCTGCGCGAATTATTGGATCGCGATCATCAAAAGCGAGCCTGCCTTCGCTTTCGACGATACGAAACGAACGGCTGACGCGGGATTAATCAATTACTCTGAATGATTTTTGCTTAATTATAGAAAGGCATCTCTCAGTTATGTTCTGGGGATTCCATATTGCACAACCATCCTGTTCATTGAGTAAGTAAGTAATTTTTATTATCAGCCATTATTCACGGGACACACGAAAACGTACATACACTATTTCCAAATGAGAACGCTCCAGTGGTTTGTTCTGAATATATGAACTTGCAGTAACATGTAAGTAAATAAAACACTATGGTATCATGCAATCATAATCCTATGGCTGCGGACACACGTACCACAGTAACGATGGAATTGTAGGTGTGACAATTTATTATGGTGCAGTTTGGTGACAATTGGTCGTCATATTTATGTGCTATTGCTTGCCATGTTGCGCGCTGAGTTTCCGCACAATGAATCGACTCGACCAATTAACCCATTGCGTTTCACCAAGGTTGATCTCTACTCATTACGTTTTGCTATATTGTATTCTCTACGATATATATAATTGCATGATCGATCGTCTAGAATTGTGTTTGACCGTGGCAATCCCTCATTCACTCACATATCATGCATGCAGTACGTTTTGTTGATATGATCTCAATTCATGTTTATCCATTTATATTAATTTCATGCCTATTAAGACAGTTCCCCAATTGCGGTTTTTTATATTGCGACGTTTAGTTCTCCGCATAATTCCGCTAATATTATCATGTGGGCCAATGCAGCTATGTCGGAACTGTTGGGGGAAATGCAGCTGCGAGAAAGTATCTGGAATAAACAAAGCTAACTATACAAGGACCAAAAACAAGAAAAATGCTGATAATAACGAACTTTGGAGGACTCATTGTATGAATATGCAGCGGGCGACATGGCTAGCTATGGCATATTAATTAGGCCGTGGCTAAAGAGCAGTATACCACTCTTTAGTACCAAACGATAAAGAGCGGTATACCGCTATTTAGCTATATGGGCCTGATACGCTAACGAACGGTATACCGCTCTTTAGTGCATGGTTGGTGTTAAAGAACGGTATACCGCTCTTCAGCGTTGGCGCCAAAGAACGGTTTACTGCTATTTAGTGGCAAACGCCAAAGAACGGTGTACCTGTCATATATACACTCAAGAATAATGTACACCGGTATATACCGCTATTTAGTTATACATGGTCCTGGCGCGACAAAGAACGGTCTTAAATTATCATCCGTATACTGCTCGATCTTTAGGGGGTGTTTATACATTACCCGGCGAAGATCGCATTCGCTTTAGCCGGCAGCGATAACAATAGAGTGTTTATACTTCGCCGGATAAGAATTACGGCTATCCGGATACTCAGCTATACGGTTTTCAACTTTTGGATAAAATGATTTAGTACAAGCACCTGATTGTCGTATGGATTCTAATTCGCTCTGCGGTTAAGTTAGATGTTTATCTGGGGTCATGCCGTCATGGGTGATTTCCTTTCAACAATTAACTCGAACAATATTATTGTGCAATCGCTGATAGACCAGCCCGCTTTTCACCTGTGTATATATTGGTCAGTGTGCCAGTTTGATTGTCTCTAATCAGCTGTCAGGTCGGTGGTCACGCACCTTGGTTATAAGCTATTATTATAAATACTAACCGATGATGGTACACGTACTCTGCATGTGCATGGTACATTTGTTGCGCATTCGAGGGAATTAATTCATGTACATGTATGTCCATATATATATATATGGAAGAAATGGGATGGCACGTTTCTGTGGATTCAAACTTAATGGACAATTAGTTCAATAATCTAAATCTGAGTGCGCCGTGGACATATTTACACAGGGACGGGTCTAGAGGGCCTGATTTGGAGGTGTGGGACTGTTCATCTTTGGAATTTATCGAACGACCGTGGTTATGGCCAGGTGTGAGAATTTTTTTTAATCTGAACCCTGAAAATTGCAAAATCCTAGCATCCAGCCTTAAGATTTCCAATTGTTGGACATTTTCCAAACTTGACGCACCTCTAATAAGGTTGGATCATTTCCAACTGATGGTCATTTCAGTCCAACAATTTGGTAAAAAAATAAGCAAATGTTGCCTAAAGAAATCACCAATAACAAATTGTTGAAAATAAAACTACGAGAACAATTTCAACATATTGCTGATGTCAAATGTCCAACTATTGCCGTGTCAGGTATGAAATTTCCAGCTTTTGAATATTTTGATTAAAGTTGTGATGAGACCCCCCATCGCCACGGCCCTATATACATGGACATGGTGAACGCCCGGGTAAAATGAAAAACATATTTTATTGTATAATGTGCAAACGGAAAATGTGTCACATTTGATTCGCGATGTTGAAACTTATATATATAATATAAAATCCAATCCGAATGATTAGACACCAATTTGTAGATGTATGCGACGAAAAGATCTCAAAACTGACAATGGCCATGCTTTTGGTTCGACACTCAATTCACAGGTTGTATGTGAACCCAAACATCTATAAATATCTATAAAATTACCAATAGCAATACCTGAACGTTTGAGTTGGATATTAATAATTTCGGCATTTCCATTTCAAAAAAGTTTCATTTTACTATACTGCCCAGCCATATCTCTAACAGGAAGCGGCTAGATGTTTACAGGTGTACAGCAATATCATAGTGCAGTTCTGTGAGAACTAAAACGAAAACTATTAACAAGTAAAGGAGACACATGAATATATGTGTATCTTCGCCGGCGATGTGTAAACACTCTGCCCAACCTTCGCCGGCTAACGGGTTCGCCGGGTAACGGCTTCACCGGCTATGTGTAAACGTCACATTAGTGTCCGGCTACAAAGAGAGGTATACCGCTCTTTAGCCCTCATCGCTAAAGAGCGGTATACCGTTCTTTAGCCCTCAGTGCTAAAGAGCGGTATACCGCTCTTTAGCCACTCCGTATTAATTATGGCAACCAATTGTCACCAAACTCCAGCATATATAATTGTCACACCTACTATGCCATCGCTACTGTGATACGTGTGTCCGCAGCCAATATTGCATTATCATGCCCGGAATAGAAGTGAAGAAAACAAGTTTCGACATATATATCTTAAGATTCTGAGCAATAACAAAGGTACTATACATTGTGTGCGTCATTGTCAAAAGACGCTTTTAAATGCTGTTTAAAACCAAGCCAAAATGTTATATAGCAATATATCACATGAAACCCCTATTATATACTCATTAAAAAGCCATTACATATTTATAACTAGTGATGAATAAGCGTTTTGGCATCGCAAAAAAAAAAAATGACTGCGCATCGATCTTAACATTGACAGGCGGATTAATACTATTTCGAAAAGTCACGCATTATACCAACACCAGACAATGCACAATGATTGTTTTGTTCATTAAAGTTAAATTCTTGTCCAACTTCGTTGCACTAACGAAAATAGACATAAAAACAAAGAGGCAAATTCGGGGACCATATTTTCCGTCGTCAGCACAGAGCGCATAATACTGACGTATATGATTGTGAAGCGTCTCAGCCAACGCTGTAAATGTAATGCATTTTGCAGTTTCTTTCAAGATTTCTTTTCTTTTGATTTGTTAAAAAGGCATAAAGCTCTAGTTTTTTTTCATGTGGTATACAAGTTCTTCAACTCGTTATGTTGAGATATAAGATTTTATGAAACACGTTTGATAAATTTGATTCACAACTCGTCTATAACTAGTTTCATAAAATGTTATATCCAACATAACTCGTTTGAGATCCTCTATATATGCACGCTTCAGGGTCGTCTGGGTAAAATATAGGGGGCACTAAATTTTTATAATAATTTGTTTAGTGGCCGATTTCACCAAACTTATACGTAATAATCTCCATGATATCAGGAGTCTAATGGACGTGGTTTAAATATGGCAAACGTGACGGCGTTCGAGTCATTATGGCGAGGGGCGCCAAAGCTGATAAAACATGTTTAGCACTATATAATTTCCACCAAAGTCACACACGTTTTTCTCAAATTATACGAGGAATCAAATCATGTGGGTTACAGACGCCACATTTGCTGTCGTTGGGTCAGGGATGGAGATAGGTGGGGCACTAACATTGATAAGAACGTTTTAGTCGCCGATATCCACAAAGTTATATATTCATCTCCATAATTCGTTCTAAGGATTTTTTGGCGTTCAAATTTCACAACCTCGACGAATATACAGATGTTTTAAAGAAATGTTCAGGTGCTCCTCTGTTCATGGTGCTATACTGGCTAATTATGATCAAGTTAAAAGAAATATTGCTATATATCAGCTGACAAGTTGTTATGTTATATAGGCTATGAGTCTGTTCTAAAAACTGAAATAAATAGACTGTATCGGGCAGATGTACCCTTGTCAGGTGCCAGTATTAGAGAATCCTGAAAAGTCGTGTGCTACTGACTGTGTTTTCTTTTATCTCAGAAGAATCTATGGGGGCGGGATTTGACTGAACACTGTGACCACTATTTTTATCAGGCCTTCTAAACATTTCCATCTCAAATTGTATCTTTTTGTGGCAACTATCTTGAATGGCACAGACTCAATTGTGTTTTAATACATGAGCCACTGTAACATGTCATCTCTGACGGTTCAAGGCCCCTCATCGTTCAAGAATATATGCATCTCTTAAATAGAATGGTAAATATACTTTAAATGGTCCCTTCTATGCATCTGAATTTGCTAGCTGACTAGATGACTCTATATATAACTTTGGTGGATATCGGCGACTAAAACCATCTTATCAATGTCCGTGGCCCACCTCTCTCCATCCCTGACCCAAACGACACCAAATGTGGCGTCTCTAACCCACATGATTTGATTTCCTAGTATAATTTGAAAAGAACGTGTATGAATGTGGTCCCTCCCCATCTATGAATCGAACGCCACCACTTTTAGCATATTTAAACCACGTCCATTAGACACATGCTGTCATGGAGATGATTATGTATAAATGGCGCCACTTTTGACAGCTTTAAGCCACATCATTAGACTCCTGATATCA
Source organism: Siphonodentalium dalli (assembly GCA_032622095.1). NCBI lineage: Eukaryota > Metazoa > Mollusca > Scaphopoda > Gadilida > Siphonodentaliidae > Siphonodentalium > Siphonodentalium dalli. The sequence goes on along the minus strand of CP136062.1, from coordinate 119,932,037 downwards.
AGTTTGGTGGTAATCGGCGACTAAACAAATTCTTATCAAATTTAGTGCCCCACCCCCATCTCTCACCCAGCCGGCACCAATTTGGCGTCATTAAATCACACGATTAGATACCTCATATCATGGAGAAGAATGGGTATCAATTTGGTGGAAATCGGCGCTAAAATGTTTTGTTTTTTTATCAATTTTGGTGCCGCCCCTCTCCCCTTCAGCTAGTGCACTTCTGACTCGAATTACGTCACTTTCGACAGCTTTAAGCCACACCATTATAAACTCCTTAAATATCACGGAGAACAGTATTTATAAGTTTGGTGCTAATCGGCGACTAAACAAATTCTTATAAAATTTAGCCCCCCCCCCATCACTCATCCAAACGTCACCAATTTGGCGTCTTTAAATCACACGATTAGATTCCTTTTATCGTGGAGAAGAATGTGTATCAATTTGGTGGAAATCGGCGCTAAAAATATTTGTTATCAATATTGGTGCCGCTCTCCCCTTTCGTGCAATCCTGGCTCGAACGGCGCCACTTTTGTCATCTTAAACACACCATTAGATTCCCCATATCCCCCTCATTTCTGCCCCTGACAACAACAGCGTCACTTTAGAAAATACTAATCCGCACCATTATCTTCCTCGTACAAAGTTACCTCTGTTAGACCCCTTTGGTACCATCTAGATGGTCCCCGTGAATTTCTATATAGAACACAGGCAGACAGATAAATATGCGTGGGATCAAGAATGCCATTAAATTAAACTTTGCTAGATAAACAACTTCAAAAGTGTTGTGTGTCGTGGTTTCGAAATTACATAATTTAAATGCCCGCTTTAACGTTTGCGGTTTCATTTAAAAACAATGCTCAAAATAAAACCCTCAAATATTCGACGACCAATAGTATATCGAAACCACATAACCCTGATCGATTATTGCAACACCGCGTGTAAACAACGCTGGTTCGTCAGTTACAATAATACGTAACAAAAATAGAAACAGCGGGGAATTTCGATTGTTGTTTCGATACACATTAATTTATTCGAAACTTCGAGTTGATAAACCCGCCACGTGATCGATAATGGCTAACAGTGTTTTCCAGACAGTTCCTCGCAGATGGCTGTATTGTCACACGACCGATTCGCGGCCTTTCCTTGCAAACGGAGGCTTCTACGTGTTTTACATGAGCCTCTGGGTGCATTTTTGTTGTTGTTGAAGAAATAAAAAACATAAATATAATTCCAATTTTTTAAATAAACATTTGTTCCATTGAAATAATTATATCAATGGAATTGCACTTATTAGTTAGAAGGTCCATTTGCGATGCATGACCAATTCGTCTGGCAACAATGTCATTCGTGTGTAAGTAAGAAAAATACCGTGCACCAACTAATGTGGATCGATTGTTGACAAGTATACATCCCTGGTCAAGTGGTCCTGCTAATGTGCTATGATGCGGTTGGGTCATGCTGAATTGCTATGATGCTGTTAGGGCAAACCGAAAGCCATTATGCGTATCAAACATTCAAAAACATATTTAGTACGAAATATTTTAAATATATACTGGTTGTATTAGTTGTTGAAAATCGACTATAATCAAGATGGTTATTCACGTCATTTTAGAAACACCAGCGCAGACATTATTATGTTTTTCGAAAATATATATGTCTTGAACGTTTCATACATAAACTGTTTTTTTTCTCTTCGCTCAGATTATCCAAACACTGTTAAAATGACAACTTTAAAAAAAATAACGGTACATTTTCGTAACCGCATCAGTTTGCCCTACCCACATCATAGCACTTCAGCAGGAACACCATCATCATAGCATACTAGCAGGACCACGTGATCAAGAAGTCAGCCGCTGGGCCGTTTATACTATTATCGCCTAAAAAAACCCATTATTCGATACCCGATCGATATAAAATGGCCTTAATTTTCTTGTAAACATCCATTCAGTCCAATGTCCATAAACAAATTATTTTCAATTCGACTGATAAGTGGTGCTCATTGTTATTTAAATCTAGGTTTGTATAATTTAATTTCAACCTCACAGGTTAAAGCTCACGACAAACACCGCCTGTAATTACGAATGATAACGAATCGCTATAAAAAGCATAAGGGTATGACCAGGTAACGGTTTCTGCATTCTTGTGGTTAGCGAGGGCGTAAAGTTAACATAACAAAATAATGTAGTGGTGATACCGATGAGTCGGAAATTTCACGGCTCTTCTGGAAATTCAATATGACATAGGTAAATCTTAATTTAAACTAGATCGGAAAATTCCCATTAAAGCTGTATGGAACACTCCGATGAGGTGTTCATATATATGAGTAGAAAATAATCATCCCAAAATTAGTTATTTTCATAAATTTGAAGTCCAAATAGTCATAAAACAGAGTCATTGTTACACACGAATTACATGACTTTTGTTGGCCGGAATTATTGCCCTATAGGTTAACACCCAATTATTCGTCCAGAATAAAGTAGTAAATATTCACATTTGTGCCCAGCTCAACATTGTTCAAACGCCACATGTGCTCTCTGAAATGGTACAGTCGATGTCGAAACTCAGTTGATTACTATATAGTGTTCAGATACTAATTAATTGATTATGTTCACTGAACTTAGTCCACAATATGCCTTTAATAACATAGTTATTAGGATTCAAATAAACTGGTACGCGACTTTGATGGTGACAAATTATGGTATTGATGGCTAGCGTGGGCCTTTAACCCTTTAAAAAAAATCATCACTGTGTCGGACAATAAAGTAATATACTCTTAAAGGTACTCAATCCGATTCGATGGTCCCCATTTAATCCGATTTCAACAACAACAACAACAACAACAACATTTTTTGTTTGAAATGCCGCTTCAGTTATCTGAATCGATTAATTGCATAAAAATAATGCTAACCACAGTCAACTATAGTATAAAATTGCCCAAAACGTGTTATTTACCAACATTTTGTTCAACGAAATTTTACCGGATTGTCAAATATCTAACACCCAAAGCCACTTGATTTTAGAGTTATCCATCTTCATCCGCAATTTGGTCCGAGACCGTCGGCTTGACGAATATTTTCCAGGCCGCCAAAAATTACATATCTCGGGAAATAACAAATTTCAAAAATCAATATCTGATCACTCTGAACATTGATGGATGGGTTCATCGACTCGAATAAATTATTTTGTTTACCCCCCGAAGCCAAAGAAATAGTAATTTGGGAGCCCTAATTCTGATTATGCACAAGATTACTGTTGGGAAAAGTGGCATGGCATGGCTAATTTGAAAAATTATGTATCCGTGGCCGAAAATACATGAACTAACGATACCTACAACCAAGCTGTGAAATATTGTCTGTCATTTGCAGAATGAGGTCCCCAGATGGTGAATTTAGTGACGCTATCCAACATAGCGGGCTATCGTCACTAAATTCACCCTCTGGGGACCTCATTCTGCTGAGGCCTCAACTGCTATGGGAGACAGATTGAAGTTCCACAGCTGACGCATAGGTGTCCTGTCCGGGAACTTAAAAAAAATTATTATATAATTAATCGAAATAATATGATAAAATAAAAAAAAAATTCACCGACCGCTGTGAGTTGAAGTTGGTGATGTTCACCCATCGGTCACCTCGTTAACCCTTTACCCAACAGAACGGCCCTGTGCCAATGCATTCTCTTATATATGCGAGTCGACCATAGGTCGCCTCGCATATATAAGAGAATGCATTGGCTTAACACATATTAAAGAAAAAATGGTAAAAAGTGTTAAAAAAAAGTTTTTTTTAGGCCAATGCATTCTCTTATATATGCGAGGCGACCTATGGTCGACTCGCATATATAAGAGAATGCATTGGCACAGGGCATAACTGTAACTATCACAATGTGCTCAATGAGCCGGTTCCAATGATACCCATATTTCCATGGTTTTATTGAGACAGACCGAAGATAATTTAGGCTGTTAGGGCGTTTCTGGGCGTTCTGTTGGGTAAAGGGTTAATGCATGTTATCATCTGAAAATTAGGGCATATATAAATTGAACAGAAGGGGAAAAGTAACTAAAAGCAATGTTAATTTGAGAATATAGATACTTTCCAGAAGATGAAGCCTAAGCAGATTGAGGTCCACATAGAGTGAATTTAGTGATGCTATATCCGCTATGCGGGTAGCGTAACTAAATTCACCCTCTGGGGGCCTCATTCTGCAAATGACAGACACAATATTTAAAGTATTGTCTGCATTCACCTTATATATCCTAAAAACTAAAACTTAACAATGTCAGCGTTTACAGCTGTCCAATTGTTGGTACACTGCTGAGATAAACGCTCTTTATTCTTATAATATGGAGAATATACTAACAAATACGCTCTATATATTGTGCAATGTTTGGGGGAAATCCGGACCGATTCTGTGTTTAGAAAGATGTTCCTTGTGGCATTATTATATCAGGGTGTCACCCCCATTCCCCCTGAATCCAAAATACCATACAAGCAGGGCAATGGCACATGTTCAGATAATAAGTTCAAAATGGTCGTTTGTTGGACTTTTTATCTGAACATTTTCTATGGGATAACTACTCATCAATGATGCTTTGGTATAGAAAGGGTTAATACTGGTAACTGGTAGTCAGATATATACTTTAAAATGGGGAGTATTGAACACGTTTTGAATATTTGTCAGACAATAGCAAAAATACTAATGATCTTCTCTGATAAAGAGCGTCCACAATTTCACCCCCCAAAGTAAGTACACAATAAAGAGCGTTCTCAATTATTATTGTATATATACACCCGTTTTCATCGCATAAACGGAATTTTCATTTGCCCGGATAGCTAACAATACCTATGAAAGTTTAACTAATTTTGTGTCATATTGGACCGCGTGAATATTTAATCTCGTCTTTCTCATTTCCTCACATATTGATGAAAGGGCAGCGGACCCATTGGCACTTATTCGCTCGGACCTAATTGTTTATGGAACATTTGACCAATAAAATTTACCACGATTAGCCATTAACATTAACACATACACCAAGGGTGCGTTCGCACGCTGGCAAATTTTCCTTGCAATTTTTCAGGAAATTCGTCCTTGGTAATTAAGGGATGTAGTGTTCCAGGATCGTCAAAATGCACCTCCCCACTCAGGGACGTGGCTAGAGCATTTCCGTTGGGGCAGTGGTATCCACTTTGGGTAATTCCAACCTCCCCTTGAATCCGACCGAACACAATTTGTGATTAATTCCATTTGCACCCCTTGCACCTCAATAACCGTGGTTATATATACCCGGTATGAGAACATTAAGATATTTGAACCTGAAAATTGCATAAATCATAATGTCTAGTGGTCCAACTCGAGACAAATGCACACGGCTACGAACAGGAGACCAGGACACACCGAGCCGACCATGGTTGTTCGGCCCGGTGTGAGAAAACTAAACAAGAAAATCGGGGAGTATTGAAAATCGCAAAATCGCAAAATCCTATCATCTAGACTATAGCTTTCCTAGTGTTGGAAATTTCAAATCTCATACTCACCCTTAGGTTGGAAAATTCTCCAACTGATGACCATTTCAGTCCACAATTTTGATGAAATCTGAACAAGAAAATCGCAAAATCCTAACATCTAGACTAGCCTCAAGCCTTCATAGAGTTGGAAATTTCAAACCTGACACCCCCACTTAGGTTGGATAATTCCAACTGATGACAATTCCAAAGACAATGTTGACCAAATGTAGGACAATATTGTTTTCTTAAATTAACTAGCAGTTTTTGAAAGGCCACAGTGGAGGGACCAGGACACAAGCTTTCCAAGTGTTGGAAATTTCCAACCTGACTCCCCCTAAGGTTAAAAATTTTGACCGAAAGTAGGAAAATATGCAACTATTGGTCCAAAAAAATAAATCCCCCCCCCCCAATAAATTGTTGGAAAATCAAACTACAAAAACATTTTTTTTCAACCTATATGTTGGTGTGAAATTTCCAAATTATGTTGTGTCAGTTATGAAATTTCAAACTGTTGAAAATTTTGACCAAAGTTGGGGGGTCCCACCAACCCCCCTGTCGCCTGTCTCTGTATGGAACAATAATCTCAATTAATTAATAATCTTGATATCACGTGGTGGTAAATACCATAAATCGAGACAAATGCCTGTCGCAAGCAGCTGGCTACGGATATTTTATCATATCACGTCACTAGTACGAACATGGCTATTAGTAGCCTATACCCTGTTATTAGTAATTTCGTTATGCCCGACGTAGTCCGGGAGCTGATAGGGGTACCCTTGACCAAAGTTGGGGGGTGAGTCACCCCCCCAAATCCCATATGTCGCCACGTCCCTGTCCCCACTACAACTGTACACTGTTGACGCCATTCGATCGTCTATATCATAAATGTTGCTGGGAAAATTCGACAGCTGTTTGAGCATAGTCTAACAAGAAAACCATAATCAGAAATGGTAACGCCCTCAAGATCATATTATTAGCCATAAATATAAATTATAATATAAAATATATTGGTTACATGAATTCCGTTAAAACAACTAATCCTTCAAATTATTACAAAAAACTACGGCTTATTAATGCAGGTTTCTCATTCACCACACGAGAAAGCTTCTAAATGCGGATACCAAATCGGAGGTGTTCCCGCCAAGAGTGCATGGCCCAGCCATTGTTCATACCTAAACATCGAAAGCAATTAACGCGGTCATAATAGTTACTGCAACTATAAGACATCCAGCGAATACACACCTCACGAAAACACGAAATGTGTTGTCCTGTGAGATATCCGATCGCTATAGCTCAATTTGACACGGCCAGATTAGCCTTCCTACAATATCCTAAAACAATAAAGCTTCTCAAATCATCGGCATTGTCAACAGAACTTTCACGAACTTGGACATCGACACTTTCTAATCGCTCTACATAAGCATGGTCAGACCTATCATCGAATACTGTAACTCTGCATGGAGCCCACATCACAAATATCAAAGCATTATGTTAGAGAAATACAAAGAAAAGCAACGAAACTAGTTCGTCAAATCAAAAATCCATGCTACCGAGACCGAATGATAAGACTCAATCTGTTGTCTTTAAAATATCGAATATTTAGAGGAGATCTAATCGAGGTATATACAATGTTGAATGGTCATTACAATATCAATGCCTGTGATCTATAAGAAAGACATTCATCAGGAATAACAAGAGGACATAATAAAAAGCTACAGATGCCCATTTTTAACGAGGCCATAGGAAAATATTTCTTCACGCAGAGGGTGTTAAATAGCTGGAACTCTCTGCCAGACTTCGCTGTTGGGGCTCCAATACTCGATCAATTCAAAATATACATAGACTCATTCTTCTATTATATAAAATACGAGTTTAGTATGGTCGTCGGAGGGTTAGACCCAGAATAAATTTGTAAAGAAGCGGTTTTGGTGTCACTCGACGCGGGAGAATCTCGTGTATAACATATCCAAAATCCTGTAAAATCCGCTTTGGGGAAAATTCAGAATTCAAGATGGCGTCCAACATGGCCGATAGTAATAATGAACGTCGCAAATAGGTAGTTATTCATGAAAACCCACACGACAAAACGTCAATTCATGTTGCCAATAATATCTACTACCACACTCATTTCAGCGCGTAATGTTCCAACGAAGCAGTATCTACTGCAGGATCCAACATCATGTCCACTTATTACGAGGGACTATCTGGAAATTAATTAGAAAGAAATTAAATTGAGCACGAATCTGGATTATTTGCAAACACAGTGTCAATATTTCTACTTATAACGACTATTCGGAACGTTTCCAGCAAACATGGGCATCGGTGGTCTAGTCCGGAAGCACCAGGTTATAATGGGTCACCCAGTGATGGCGAAGCTGGAAAGTGGAAAGGACACGAAGGACGAGCGAATAATCTGGGGTTTACTTAATGGGTGGGCAAGTTGGTTATCGGAGCTAGGTAGTTTCAAAGTAAAATTATTTTCTTCATTATCAAGAGAAAAATGAAAATTCCGCACGTACATTGTATACCTTTCACACTCCATGTGACAATTCCGTGTCATGCGACTGAGGGTATATACATGTGGATAGAAACATTCTAGTAAATATATATACGCATCGATATCTACTACACATCGAATGAATTCCATCAATGATATGTATGCACAATGGACGCCACGGCTGGATCTAAACGCATTGAGTATTCCGGTAGATTTTAGCCTATTATTGATATATTATGGTAATTGCCTCCATATCTTCAGAATATTTAGTTTATTATCCCATTGCCAACAATAAATTATACTTTAAAAAACGTCATCATTGCCAACTAACCTCAACATTGATATAACATTTGTTGTAGTTTTGGCGCTTTTAGGCATCTGTTATTCTTCCATGGATGTGTCCACTTTACTTAGTTTGATGTACATGTAGCATGAATGTCCTGAGACTCCGTTGTTACAAGCTATATCTGCTTCCCACTTCTGTTGCAAAAAGCGGATATGGAGACAGGTATTTGCATCAATGATATCTATTGGCACCATCATACCAACTGCAAAATTTAGACTATTCACTGTACTTCGATTTAGACGTTTCTGCATCTCCAGTGCTTCCACGTTATTACCATTCATCTACTCGTAGGCGTAAACGTATCAACCATTTAGCTTGATGAACTGGTATCTCAAGGTTGTCATTGGATAGAAATGCCACATGAACATGGTGACCAACAGCATGTTTGTCAAAGAAATTTGAACAATGAACATGTTCTTTTTTTAGACAATCAAACTCACACACAAGGCTTTCATCCATGCTGATCAGAGCACGAAATATGTGCAAATTATTGACACGAAAACTATCTCCCACAGACGACGTACTCTAGACCTACACCCAACGTCATTTCCTATGAACTTTTACTGTTTGTAAAGACGGTTTCTTTCGAGTTTTGAAAGTCACGCCTGTCCAAGAAGACATCCACATACTTACTGATTCGATGTGTAAACAATGTATGGGGATAGTTTCCTCATACATATATGTATTTGGCACAAGTACTTTCTAGGACATAAGACATCACCATTCTCCGGAGAGTTGATATCTGAGAAGAGCTAAGAGTAAAACCACCTTTCGTACATGTCGAAATTGGGAATCTATTGGCTACATTTAGTTCCAGCTAGCACTAACAATGATGTCGAAAAATGCGCGTTCACAATCCGCTTAGCGGAAATTTATAGTCATTATGTTTTACTTTCTATTGAAACCATCCAACTAAAGAGGTTTTTTTTTCAGTGTATCTCAACCTAGCTATAAATCGGACACGTTCCTGTCTTGGTAACCTTCTTAAGAGGTTGGGGAATATGATTTTTCATACATATTCCAGATTAAAACAATACTGTATTCAAAAAGAGGTATATATGCACGTAAAATTCTTTTTTCGAAAAGGAATCAAATAGAAAATATCATATTTATGACTTCTATCGTTGTCGGGGGGGGGGGGGGGGAGGGGGGGTGATTATTGGGTTTTCCCAAAGCTGATTTTATCCGATTTCCGATGGGGTATTCTGAAGTCAAAATCGCTCTCTGCTTACTTATTCTGGATCAACCTCTTTTGCGACTATCGCGACCGTGTACCGTAAGTGTGTGAAATGATGGCCGAGCCCGAATAGTTAATATTTGCCAACCCGCGGGAAGCCACCAAAAGATTGAAAATAAACCAAGGCTCCATTATTAAAAATTATTAGTTTTGATGTATATAAGGCGCATAGATTAGCCAACTATCAACTGCATCCACCAGTCACAACTTCCATTATATGACAAGCTGGGCAGAGTCTACGATTTTCGTTTTGGAAGCCATATTAGATAAAAAATTATTATTTCTTTTGGTACATTTGAGATGGAATGTTCACAAATAAAAGAAGCGCTCAACTGTTTTGTAGACAAGATCTGCTCATCCCAAAATATCAAATGTGACCAGAACCCCAAAGTCGATTTTGGTTAAATTTCTTATCGCATTCGTAAGAACAAATGATTGAAGCCTGTGAATGACAGGTGTAAACTATGACCTAAACGATTACACATGTCATTGGTGGAATGATCAGTTGACACGACCATTGAAAGAGTATACCCATTGTACCCCAGTTCAGAGAGCAATAAGCGATAAAAAAAGTGATAGAAAATAGTATTTTTCACATCGGCTGGCCATTTTGGGTACAGATTTTTAAGTTTTTCCATAACGCTGGCATAATGGCATCATAAAGAGGTATACATGTACATTCGTATTTATTTAGTCAATTTTATTCATCAACCACTACTTATAATCGATTTAATGACACTCAGGGCAATATCCGCCATTTTCCATATTTTGACCGCCATTTTTGCAGCCATTTTGAGACAAAGCGCCAATCTGGGTTTCATTGAATTGGAGTATTCATAGATAATGGTATACCCAACTTACATTGTACAGTTCTGTCCATTTCGTGTTAATATATGACTGGAATCCCAATGGCGATTTTTGTGAAATTTTATACCGCGTTCTGTAAATTCGAATTTTTGAGGGTGTGGATGAGTCTGGAACCCCATTTGTGGTATCTTTCATTGCTCCAATGCTGAATTAACATGAAGAAGAATAAGCAAAGTCGCCAGTCTGAATTTTCCGCAAAGCGGATTTTAGCGGATTTTGGATATGTTGCACCAGAGATTCTCCCGCGTTGAATGACACCAAAGTCGCTTCTTTACCAATTTCTTCTGGGTCGATCCCCTTTTTTGCGTACCATGACCATACTAGTTCGACGACAAGTAATATGTTCAAGTGACTCACAAGTAAATTTCGAATGACGATACATATATTTGTAAACAAGCATTGCAAATAATGTTATTGGGACGAAAAGTCGCAAGGCTTGTTCCGTATTATGATGATGATGATGATGATGATATGATTGATAGAACAAACTACTATTATGATTATCGTGTCGTTATTTGTTTAAAATACGTATCAATTGACATATATATATACGCACCCGTTCCCTCATTAAAATCAACATATTTCGACCATTTTATGGGACCTCCGCAAATAGAACTCCGCAAATAGGGACCTACTGCGAATTGTCACAACTGTAAAAACCCATTATCTATAAATAAAACGCCTAGCGAACCACAGCTCTCGAGAAACTGTAGGTTACACTGGTGTAAATATTTCCCATAGGCTTCAATGTTAACGTTTGTTGATCTGCATCAGAGGTCAAATGGAAACTGTTCAAACTGCCTTCGGATTATGTGAGCTTGACATCTGTGGAAACTTTCCCAATAAAAAAATCAACACCGTCTAGCAGGGAATCCACTTCAAATTTTCGTTTTTTCATGACTAGGGTCAGTTCCGCACTAAAAAAATATTGTCATTTTTTCAATCACACTTAAAATTTCTAAACAGCCACAACAGACTTCACCTTTAATGAATGGGCCTCTTGGCAAATGAAGTTTGTGGGAGAATGATTCCTTGAATTTTTGTCAACAGTTTACATTTAATTCATGCAACCAATCACAGCCCAGAGTGTTTTAACTGTGAAACTCTATACTCCTCCCGCAACCGCAGGGGGAGCTGCCTATAGTATTTACACCAGTGTAACCTAAAGCGATAGCCCGCTTTTTCGCGGAATAATTGTAACTCCCTACATTTCTTCAGAATTGCCCATCAATGGAAAAAATGTGTTCAAAAACAATATCACCCCTATGGTTCTTTATTTATCACACACAATTTAACCCCACCCCCTTTAACAAATTATTCATCAAAAAGGCACAATTTTCCACCACCAGTCATGTTCAGGCCCCATTTTCACTCAGTTTTAGGGGTCTGGTGTTGCAAACTTGGATCAGCTATGGAAGACTGTACAATATTCTTTCCATGAGAGAACTTCTGGTGATGTGAGGTCATTGAGTCCAGATCTGATCAGCTGAGCATCAAGCGCATGACTTTATCAGCACATTGAAGAATAAAATATGACATTTTCAGGTCTGCAAGGGTGATCCAAGATAACTGGATGTGGGTGTATATTGAATTAGTTGAATAAAGATATGCTCTCTTTGAATTGCTGAAGCATTTTCTTAAATGTGTCCAAGTTTTAGTGCTATTAACCTTCAAATGACCATACCCACCAGTGGAAATGACACACTTTTATGATATATATCTGTATATCACTGGCTATAAAATCCAAAATACTTGTTAGATTAGGTTCTTATAACAATTGATATATGTGTCGTTGACATGCTCATGTTATGGGTCATTTGCATTATCATGTGACTATTACCACCTTGAATTTTTTTGAAAATACCTTGAAAAATTGTCATTTTTTATGAAAAATCTTACTATTTTTTTGGCTGATGTAAGTGAAAGAAGACATCAGCAGCAAGAATAGCCACACCAAGCATGAGATATTCATTGGACTGAAAGACCAGGCTCTGTAAAATGCATTAAAATGCTTTAAAGTGACTCCCAGGAATCAAAAATGATAAAAAGCTATTTTTTCCCTTTAGGTTACACTGGTGTAAATATTTCCCATAGGCTTCAATGTTAACGTTTGTTGATCTGCATCAGAGGTCAAATGGAAACTGTTCAAACTGCCTTCGGATTATGTGAGCTTGACATCTGTGGAAACTTTCCCAATAAAAAAATCAACACCGTCTAGCAGGGAATCCACTTCAAATTTTCGTTTTTTCATGACTAGGGTCAGTTCCGCACTAAAAAAATATTGTCATTTTTTCAATCACACTTAAAATTTCTAAACAGCCACAACAGACTTCACCTTTAATGAATGGGCCTCTTGGCAAATGAAGTTTGTGGGAGAATGATTCCTTGAATTTTTGTCAACAGTTTACATTTAATTCATGCAACCAATCACAGCCCAGAGTGTTTTAACTGTGAAACTCTATACTCCTCCCGCAACCGCAGGGGGAGCTGCCTATAGTATTTACACCAGTGTAACCTAAAGCGATAGCCCGCTTTTTCGCGGAATAATTGTAACTCCCTACATTTCTTCAGAATTGCCCATCAATGGAAAAAATGTGTTCAAAAACAATATCACCCCTATGGTTCTTTATTTATCACACACAATTTAACCCCACCCCCTTTAACAAATTATTCATCAAAAAGGCACAATTTTCCACCACCAGTCATGTTCAGGCCCCATTTTCACTCAGTTTTAGGGGTCTGGTGTTGCAAACTTGGATCAGCTATGGAAGACTGTACAATATTCTTTCCATGAGAGAACTTCTGGTGATGTGAGGTCATTGAGTCCAGATCTGATCAGCTGAGCATCAAGCGCATGACTTTATCAGCACATTGAAGAATAAAATATGACATTTTCAGGTCTGCAAGGGTGATCCAAGATAACTGGATGTGGGTGTATATTGAATTAGTTGAATAAAGATATGCTCTCTTTGAATTGCTGAAGCATTTTCTTAAATGTGTCCAAGTTTTAGTGCTATTAACCTTCAAATGACCATACCCACCAGTGGAAATGACACACTTTTATGATATATATCTGTATATCACTGGCTATAAAATCCAAAATACTTGTTAGATTAGGTTCTTATAACAATTGATATATGTGTCGTTGACATGCTCATGTTATGGGTCATTTGCATTATCATGTGACTATTACCACCTTGAATTTTTTTGAAAATACCTTGAAAAATTGTCATTTTTTATGAAAAATCTTACTATTTTTTTGGCTGATGTAAGTGAAAGAAGACATCAGCAGCAAGAATAGCCACACCAAGCATGAGATATTCATTGGACTGAAAGACCAGGCTCTGTAAAATGCATTAAAATGCTTTAAAGTGACTCCCAGGAATCAAAAATGATAAAAAGCTATTTTTTCCCTTTAGGTTACACTGGTGTAAATATTTCCCATAGGCTTCAATGTTAACGTTTGTTGATCTGCATCAGAGGTCAAATGGAAACTGTTCAAACTGCCTTCGGATTATGTGAGCTTGACATCTGTGGAAACTTTCCCAATAAAAAAATCAACACCGTCTAGCAGGGAATCCACTTCAAATTTTCGTTTTTTCATGACTAGGGTCAGTTCCGCACTAAAAAAATATTGTCATTTTTTCAATCACACTTAAAATTTCTAAACAGCCACAACAGACTTCACCTTTAATGAATGGGCCTCTTGGCAAATGAAGTTTGTGGGAGAATGATTCCTTGAATTTTTGTCAACAGTTTACATTTAATTCATGCAACCAATCACAGCCCAGAGTGTTTTAACTGTGAAACTCTATACTCCTCCCGCAACCGCAGGGGGAGCTGCCTATAGTATTTACACCAGTGTAACCTGTAGGACAGTATACACCCGATGGCGTTAATGAGTCAAATTGAAAAAGCTTCACAATATTTTCAGGATAAGATACTGTAGCTACTAGCATACAATTTCCACACAACACGTGTCACTACCCCCATGCACCACGCGTGTACTTCATAAAATGCTGATAAATGCACAGGGATAGTATATTTGTGGCCCCTGCTTTTTCATAAATGTGTACCTCCGCCAGTGTTTATAATTTTGATACCCCCCCCCCAATGCTAGTTGGAAATTCTTCTAGAATTGGAGTCGGTTGGTTTGAGTATCTTTTATTGTTGAGATAAATTAGAAATAAGCATGTACCCTGGAATTTCATGATAAAAAATCATAATGAGACATATATATGCGAAATCAAAATTAAGCAATAATTAATGCAAACATAATTATAAACATATGAAATAAAATAGAAATCAATGATGTGAGATATTATGCAATAGCTATAAACACAGTAACAAACATATTTGGCATGCTATAACCCTTTCTACAATAAATGGGTTCTCCCATTCAGTTATAAAAGTATACATTGGAATGGTCTATTATTCATTTGAGTGGTATTAAGGATATATGAGCAGACGAAAAGATAATACAAGTGCAGTAGAACTCATATTCATTGGTGGGACATGTTTAGATAATATTATCTGAAAGTTTCCTAAGGGTACTACTCATCAATGAGCATTTAGTATAGAAAGGTTTAAAGATGTCCAATACGATTTGACGCTCATCAAGTTAACCACATTTTATTGTCGCCAATTTATTGGCTTGGAAAACTATAAGAAGTATTACAGTAATGCCCTAAGTAATCGACTCCTTAACCACAGCAGAATTATGGGTAACTTTTCAGGATTTACTCGGAAATATGGCTTGTTGCCATTCATCGGAAAGCTCTCGGGGAGATTAATTAGAGCATTACTGTAGTTGTCCTGATCCACACACTCTGTATATATGTGTTATACCCTCCCACATGATTTGTCAATAATATCTGATGCCTTGTTCTTCCAATGTATCTAATATAACTGATTGTAAGAGAAGCGACACAGTGTGTAAGTTATGAAACATGTCCTTAACCCATATGTATCAATATGTATATATTCATAAAGTTTTGGAAGCAGAACATTGATCCAGTCATCACACATAACACACCTGGTCGTGAAATTCCACACAAAAAAACACATACACGTAATGAAACGAAAGGAAGCATAAAATAACACACATAAGAATGCTCATTTGGGGTACGTAAAGACACTGGCAAATTTACCTGACAATATTGCAGGTACTTCGTCTTAGAGGGTGGTACCTAAGATGTGATCGAAAAACTACTTGCAATTGCTCAAATTGTTATGAAAGTGGCATTTGCCAAAATTAGCTTTCAAACAACTGACCAGAGTTAACCCTTTTTATACTAAATGGATTCTCCCAGACAGTTCAAAAGTGTACAGCGGAATGGTCTATTATTGATTTGGAGCGGTGTTAAGGTGATAAAAGCAGACGACAGATAAATAAAAGTGCAGAAAGAGTCCTATTTGTTGAGGGAAATGTTTAGATAATAAGTTTAAAGGGGTACTGTACGCCAAATGTTGTTGTTGGTTTCTATAGTCTCCGAGTCGGAGAATAAGGTAAAAAAAAAATCATTATTTGAAAGTCTGTTGAGTACGAAGTAGTGTTACGGATGACAAATTTACCGGAATGCAAAAATACAAATTGTCGTTGTCGAGTAATTTTTGTACAGTTTTCAACCAAATGAATCAAATAAAAGTTATATTATAGGCATACTAGTCCCATATAATCATTTAAGTTATTGTATCGTCGCTAGTCAGTGAGTGGCTTGAGTGTTCTCAACGTATCATCATCATATTTTAAGCGATCGTGTGTGCGATCGGTTTAACAATCCAGTATCCCTCAATTACTTTGTTTGATTACGGAAATTTGTAATTTAATTGACGCCATTTTATGGCTCCAGTCATAAATTCAATTTATATCAAATTTTTAACTTTTAAATTATTAAATTTTAAGATAGCCTATTAACCTGAGCGTTTACAGAATACATCTTCGACTCAAATTACTTATGTTTCTATATATTATCGATATTAGATCGTTGTTGTCACCGGAAATTTAATGAAAATGGCGTACAGTACCCCTTTAACAAACGACATAGTTTGTTGAACTTATTATCTGATCATTTACTATGGGATAACTATACTCACAAATGATGTTTTAGTATAGAAATACTAATCGCACAACTCCTGATATGTCGTCGCTCTAATAAGCGATAAAAAATAGACTTCTGTGATTTCAAAATGTATCACCCAAATGTGTGTAATACATAATGGACATTTTTAATATTATGAATAAATTATATACAATTAATGGGCCAATATGGCCTACTTTGTTATTTGCACCTTACTGGGCAGTTTTCTTTTTGACATTTGTGGAAAACATATGGCTTGTGATAAAATATAGATGATATATACACACAATAACATTTCATAAACTGATCGGATGGTGATGATGATGACGATGGTGACGATGATGATATGGAGGTCGTTATATATTTTGTACATACATGCATTTTGGTGATGATGGTGAATATGGCGATGGTGATGGTGGTTATGGTGATGCTGATGGTGGTGGTGGTGGTGGTGGTGGTTGTGGCTATGGTGTTGATGGTGGTGGCTACGATTATGATGGCGATGGTGATGGTGGTTATGGTGGTGGTGATGCTGATGATGGTGGTGGTGGTGGTGGCTATGACGTTGATGGTGGTGGTTACGATGATGATGATAGTGATGGTGATGGTGATGGTACGGATGATGGTGATAATGATGCTGCTGATTATGATTATGATGGTAACGGTATAATGGTGATGATACAGATGATGATGGTGATAATGGTGATGGTATTGGTGATGGTGATGGTGCTGATTATGATTATTATTATGATGATGAAGATAATTATGATGATGATTATTATTATAGTGATGTACAAAGTATAGCCACACTTGATATATTATCGCACCCTCATGTCCTTATAGAACAGCTTTTGTCTTGAATATCAGAACATATTACCAGGAGGCCTTTTTAGGTGAAAGTATATAGGTTGATACCTCAACATGCGTACCACGAAGTCCTAGAAATACGCTATTTTATAACTTAGAATCCCAATGTCTCGTTTGTCTTAATTCCATGCACTCATCATACAGTTGTTCGCATGTTTTGTTCTGTGTGTCTCGGTAATATCTCTCATCGATGTTCTATATAGTTCAATAGATTCCCATTACATTTTTGAGTTTTACAACGTATTGTGTACTTCGTGTAACGGCGTTGAAGGCATCAATAGCACACATCCTTTGCAATTACCCCACGTTACCATGTGTTCCACTCTCAATTCGGCATTAATACACCTATTTTTCTTACGCACCCCTTTTCATTTCCGCCACAAATCGACACTATGCATTCCTGTCATTTGGGGTATTTAGCTTCTCATTGGAGGGAATTAGTTCAGCCCGTCCGTGATCTGTTTAACGAAACCTAGAAAGGCCACTGCTTTGTGCATGATTACGTAGTCCATCATGTTTCTCATCGAGGTGTCGTTATACATGGAGTCGAAGTTTACGCTACCTACAGAGTTGATGGTGTCCGTATTTACGCTATAGCTGGGTGATTGGTCAACGAACCGGCGGATGCCGCAGAGAACTCTATACAGTATTTTTTCCATGTCGGAACATTCTGTGACCAGCGGGTTGCCTTCTTCTCCATGAGACTGCATATACTCTTCATTTTGTCTAACTTCTTCCAGGAACGGTGCTAGTCGAGTCAAATTATCCAACAAACTGCTCATGAAGTAAACCACCTGAAAAGAAAAATCCCACAATATTAACAATACTTATAATAACACACAACTTGTGTGTACAATAGTAGCATTACCTTATATAGTTTATCGTCTTACAGTGTTTTCCCTCACAATAATATATAAATATCAAAAGTATGGTGGATAAATTCGAAGAAGAACTCAGAGTTCCAAACATGAAGTTACAATAACAAGATGATTCTAACAAAGTCTAACGTCTAACGTCTTTGGCCAAAAGCTACGTAAAACGTTCTGAAAGGTCATCCCTTCTACTTCTAGTGTGCACACGATCTCCTGATTATTATGGCGACATGCAGTCAAGTGTGTGTCACCCCTCCCCTGAATCCTGAATACGATCGCATATATTGGGTTGAATACTAAATGCCAGTTAACAGAGAGCGGGGGAGGGTTAATACTGAATACCAGTTAAGAAAATAACAATGTGATGAAGGACATATATTTTTTACTTAAATATAATAACATCTATTTACATAACTGTTCTCACAAACTGAGCCTCGCATATATAAGAGCATGCACTGGCTTATAAGGTCAATGTAAACATATTAGGCCAATGCATTATCTTATATATGCGAGGCTCCCTATGGGAGACTCGCACATATAAGAGATTGCATTGGCACAGAGTTTTCGCAACATTTGAGGGAGCTCCAGTCATAGAAGGGTTAAAAGAAAAAAGTCATGATAGATACATATTATACTCTATTACCGCTACAGTGTTGATCGGATGCGACGCGAGTCGATCTATAGTTCCCTATTAACAGAACGAACCAGACAAAGGGCTAAAAAGGCACATTCTAGCCCTCAAATACCACAATATGTTGGGTGACACCTTCAGTCAAGTGTGAGGAGACATGGGATATAAATAGGATTACTCACCTCAAATTTAGATGTTACATTTTTAATTTCATCTGTTGGGTTGTACATTTGTGGAAATTCAGGATGCGTCGTGTTCTCGAGAAATGACAAGAAAGTAGGATCATGGATTCTGTTTTCCTGTAAATAGAAATACACATTCATATATAACATATTGGTTATAAGAGAGTGCGAAGTTGACTTCATGTATACTGTTGATTTCCATTGATACACCAGGCGACAGGGGGTGTTAGTGTCTCACCCTCCCAACTTTGGTCAAAATATTCAACAGTTGGAAATTTTTATGGAAAGTAACCATAACCTTTTCTGTACTAAATACTCATTGACGAGTAGTTCCATTCGGATAATAAGTTCAACAAACGACCTATTGTTGAACTTTTTATCTGAACATTCCCACCATTGAATATAAATAATTCTGCTCTCGTATTGTCTGTTCTGGTTGTTGTCTGCTTTTATTACGTGGACACCCCTTTAAATGAATAATAGACCATTCCAATGTATAGTGTTGTAACTCGATTTAGTATAGAGGGGGTTAAGACATAACACACAATGCATCGGTGTAATCGTCTCTTCAAACATTTCCCATAAATACATATATATTATCCCAAGTTACCTAGTCTGCCATGCATAATATAAAGAAACAGTATTGCGCAATTCTCTCTGGAGTAATACATGTATAACCATGCATATAGACCGTGAGCTATACCAGATGGCCACCCTCCCCCTGTGCGGACAGTTTGAAAACAATGAAACAACAGAAAAATGGCTTATCTCTGCTATGGGTCTATAGTATATATACATTCGTTAATCAATACGCTGTTGGCTTAACATTAAAAATATTTCTCATTTCGCAGAAGAAGCGTGGAAAGTTTCTGGTAATCAAATCAGCAAAATCTCCCCTATATACGCGACGATTCGTCATTTGTGCTTGGGTTTATCAACATAATTATGCTAATATATCATTCAAAATAACCAATACTCATCTGGAAACAGACCATATGTTTCTCTTACGTTCTTCGACCAGAGTCGTGGCGACAAAGAGATGGGCGTCTGACAAGGGACGAAGCCGGAGTGCCTTGCGGGGGGGGGGGGGGTAATGGGGAGGTAGTTATGGGGTCCACAGAAACATTTCTACACATACTTGGTTCAATCCGTAGTATTTTAACCATTTTAACCATAA
Source organism: Siphonodentalium dalli (assembly GCA_032622095.1). NCBI lineage: Eukaryota > Metazoa > Mollusca > Scaphopoda > Gadilida > Siphonodentaliidae > Siphonodentalium > Siphonodentalium dalli. The sequence continues at coordinate 119,911,780 of CP136062.1, read as the reverse complement.
CGGATTATCCAATAAATTATTAAAGTTTATATTCTAATGGTCTATTATTCATCTGGAAGGATGGTGAACAGAAATATCAGCAGACGACATATTATGCATGTACACAAGGATTCATATATATTGTTGTGAAATGTTCAGATAATAAGTTCAAGTCGTTTGTCCAACTTAGTAACTGAATATGTTCTATGTGAACTAATCGTAAATGAGTAGTAAATAATGAAAGGCTTAACCATTAATATACCAAATACTCATCTCTTTCTAACAAGTTTTATATAGTTTCCATGGTCTAAAATTATAGATATGAATCGAAGACACATATTCCGAAACGATTCTATCAATGAATATTGATTTTATTTCGATTTGTTCTGGTATAATACATACAATCTTTCGGGACAGTTTTACGGGCTATATTTAGATTATAAACTTCAGACGCAATAGAAGCGTAGCAATAGGGAGAACTATATCCTGTTAACACTCTCCATCAATGAAAAAAATGCCATTTCGAGTTATATGTTTATGTTTTGCAGGAATAAACCACTTTAGGATGCCTTTATAGACAAATAACAGGCATTTGTTCCACTAAAATCGGGTTTTATAAAAAAAAAAAAAGTAGTTGTTGTAATTTGTGACCCGGAAGAGATACACAATCTTTAACAAAAACATGCGACGAAATGCTCTACTGATCATATGTATGTATATTCTAGCAAAACGCTGAACGACTCTACAAATGAACCATGTAATGGGATTCAAGTAACTACTCGTCAGTTATTAATGATAAATATACTCACTAAAGCCTGGAGAATTGATTCGGTTTTCAGTTTTAAAACGTTGAAATTTGTAAGTAATTACTCACGTCAAATTTAGATTCCTGTATGAATTCATCTGTTGGGTTGTACATTTGTGGAAATTCAGGAGGCGTAGAGTTCTTGAGAATTGACAACAAAGTAGGATCGTGGATTCTGTTTTTCTGTTGTATAGATAGAAATACACATACATAACATATGGGTTATAAGAAAATGCGAAGTTGACTTCATGTATACTGTTGATTTCCAATGATACACCAGGCGACAGAGGTTGTGAGCGTCTCATCCTCCCAACTTTGATTAAAATATTCAACAGTTGCAAACACTCATCTCTTTCTAACAAGTATTAAATATGAATCTAAGACACCTATTCCGAAACGCTTCTATCAATTAATATTTATTTTATTTTGATTTTTTCTGGTATAATACACATAACCTTCCGGGACAGTTTTACGGGTTATATTTAGATTTATAAAAAGCAGTAGGGAGAACTCTATCCTGTTAACACTCTCCATCAGGGAAAAACATGTCATTTCGTGTTATATGTTTATGTTTTGCAGGAATAAACCACTTTAGGATGCCTTTATAGACAAATAACAGGCATTTGTTCTCTTGAAATCGGGTTTTATAAAAAAAAAAACAGTTGTTGTTGTAATTTGTGACCTGGAAGAGATACACAATCTTTAACAAAAACATGCGACGAAATGCTCTACTGATCATATGTATGTATATTCTAGCAAAACGCTGAACGACTCTACAAATGAACCGTGTAATGGGATTCAAGTAACTACTCGTCAGTTATTAATGATAAATATACTCACTAAAGCCTGGAGAAGTGATTCGGTTTTCAGTTTTAAAACGTTGAAATTTGTAAGTATGTCTGCCAATGAATATGCGGATAAATTTTTTCCCGGTTCACCAGTGTGTAACACGGATCCAGGTAGGCGACAGGGATCAGACCACCGGCGCTGATCTGGGGTTTCAGTTGAGGTAATGGGGTCTTCAGTTGGTGTAATGGGGGCGCCTGACATACAGGCTAAGTAGGCAAAGATTGCGCCACTTAATAAGATGAATTCTGGAAAGGAGATAGATGAAAATATTAGAAGATTGTTCTGGAATGACTGAAAACAAAATATTAAACAGATATTGAAATAATAAATAATAATAAATTTTACACGCTCAGCCAAGCCAGAAATGAAATAAAGTTTTAATAACATTTATTGAAAGAAACAAAAATATAACCTTCCTTGGATAGTCTTCTGAAAAGTATAAAAATATTATTTAAATAGATGTGAAGAGGGGCCAGGACACATTACCGTTTTGTTCACTTGTAATTATTATATCCCCCCGGCCGTAAAAAAGTTGCGAGACGTGGGGGTCTTTTTTTTACATTTCCATTTTTTTACACCGAACCACCCTTTCTTGCATTTTTTTTTCATAAAATTTAGACACCCACCCCAAAACATCAAAGCTTTATGTTGGTCCCCTCTGTAAAAACGACCAACCGTTCTATATTGGTCACTTCTTTGAAAGACCAAATTAAATGTTACTTCCTGTTAACAAACATGTGCAAAATTGAACTCTGAGCAATCAACAAAGGTAGAATATTATGTGATTATATTGGTAAATTTATAACCCAGCCTATTCATCTGTGTGAGTACAGCTGGTGAGTAGATGAAAAATATGTTGAATCCCCTGGAATGACAACAAAAAATAACTAGGGCCAGTGTTAGGGCCTACAGTAGAATAAAAAATTACACAAACTTAAATTTATCTTTTTCAGACATCAACCAGCATCAACTAGTAGGCCTAGAGCCTATAGTAATACCAAAAAGGAAAATGTGCATATGAACCAGTGTACGAATTAACTTTTATGTATGCCTGCATGACCACCGACCTGACCTCGCATTACGACTTAGAACTAGGTCTAAAATAATGCTTAACACTTTGAGTTTGAATGTTGATGGTCAATTTAGTGCCAAATCCATATACACAGATGTATATTACTGAGATTCATTTGGACAATCAGAGCTGAACTTCGGTCATGTACTGGATGGAGTTCATGTGCAATAAGAAATTCACACACATTCTGTACATGACCTTTATGTGTGCCTTCAAACTAGACCTCCTTGCATGCACATCATCTTATAAATATAAAATAATTAAGTAAATTAATTTTTCTTCTTTGATAATTTTCAAATTAGCCTGAATTAGACATTAAGTGTCATTTACATACTAGTATATGCAGGTAATTATGGGATATAATAATTACAAGTGAACAAAACGGTAATGTGTCCTGGCCCCTCTTCACATCTATTTAAATAATATTTTTATACTTTTCAGAAGACTATCCAAGGAAGGTTATATTTTTGTTTCTTTCAATAAATGTTATTAAAACTTTATTTCATGTCTACTTATTTACTTATTGATGGTTGTCAACAACACTGAAACAAATAATTTGACAATTCAAATAATTATTTGACAAAAGTATATTTAAAAATCAATTTAGTATACAAACACTGATACAAATATTTAGTTCATACATTACACTCATGCATCAACTAACTGTATGAGTAAAGTATAAGAATTATTGTAATATTCTGTCATGAGTTGTTAGCTGATATTGTCAGACTGCATTAAGTTCACCCTACCCTAGAGCTATCTGAGGTATTTTTTATTGATCTACACCGTGAACTAGACAATTTTCAATATAAAAACTGCCAAGCAAGCTGAAACAGACACAATAAAAAAAATTGCGCGCAAAAAAAATCAATGAAAATTTTGGGACCCACCCCCACAATATTCACTATTTTTCCATTTTATATCAACTTATGGGGGTAATTATAACAATATTGAATGTATTAGTGCTTCTCATATTGCAACAAGCCACAACAAATACACAAATATGTTTAAAACAGTTGAAAATATGTCAATGAAAAAAAAATGCAAAAAAGGTGGTCAAAAACTGTTTCCGGCCTCGGGTACCCCCACCCCCCCCACCTGATGTCTCGTAAAAAAAATTCGGCCCCCCCCCCCCCTGGCTCAGCATACTTATTGTGATGTTACATTTCAGCCGAAGAAAGAAATGACATGTATATAATGCCACTATTTATTGGCGAAGTCGCCGGGTGCCATATTGGTTACATATGGAATTCCAGTTTTCTCTTAAAATCAATTGAATTATACATAATGGTATAGCTATTGTTTTTGGTAGTTACCCATGTCGGAGATTACTGTGTGCAAACGATGGATATTTAATTCAGAATAACTCAATAAAAGAGTATAATATTATAATAATATATATAGAAGCTGTTTTCTCTCTCAAATATATAAGATCGTCTAGAGGTTGTCTTGTGATGAGATATATATTGCAAATGAGAAATACTTATACAGTGTATTCGTTTAAGTTCCCTTCTAAAATCCCCATCAAAACATAAAATAACTCGCAAAATTACCAGTAAATATAAGTTACTCACAAATCAAATTTCCGAGTCAAATTTACTGTCCCGCGCAAGAAATATCCTGTTTCGCTTTCGGCTCTGCTTTGTAAGGACCATTCTCAGATTCTCGAGTAATTAGCGCCAATGCAGGCCAATCTATCGCACCCCATATTCAACACAAAAATGTCCATGTACGCGTCCATGTACAATTTTGTTCGTGTCTGGCTGGGACTAACCAGTTGTGGCATATATGGAACAATAATCGTACAATTTAATTAATCATCTTGATATCACGTGGTGGTGCATACCCTAAATCGAGACAAAATGCCTGTCGCAAGCTGCACAGATAATTAATCAAATCACGTCACTCGTACGAACATGGCTATTAGAGCCTATACACTGTTATTAGTAATTCCGTCATGCCCGACGGAGTCCGGGAGCTGATATGGGGGACTAACTTTAACCCGGATTCCGGATCCGGAACCGGATTTGGTCGAAAAAGTGCTTTTAAAACACTATTATGTGACATTTTCGCATTACAGCACCGTTGTATATGATATTATCAGCTGGATAGATCCCGGATTGGGTCACTTGTATCGTTACTCTGTCTGTCTGTCTGTCTCTCTCTCTCTCTCTCTCTCTCTCTCTCTCTCTCTCTCTCTCTCTCTCTCTCTCTCTCTCTCTCTCTATCTAGCTATATATATCTCTCTCGTTTATTCGTTAGCCCCTGGTTATTCGAAAGGCGGCGCGTGTGCATACCTGTCGTCTTGATTCAGTTCCGGAACGCAAATCCGGGTTATTCTCGATCGATAATCTTAGACTCGGGTCTATGTCTCTCTCTTCCCCACTCTCTCTCTCTCTCCCCTCTGTATGTCTGTCTGTCTATTACTCTCTCCCCGTCTCCCTCACTCTTATCATTCATTCATTAATAATTAACCCATGATCGTTCAGAGTGCAGATATACGAACAGATCGCCTTGGTTCAGTTCCGGGAAGCGAATCCGGCTTATTCTCGATCGATAATCTGGGATTCGGGTCTCTCTCTCTCTCTCTCTCTCTCTCTCTCTCTCTCTCTATGTATGTCTGTTTCTCTCTCTCTCTCTCTCTCTCTCTCTCTCTCTCTCTCTCTCTCTCTCTCTCTCTCTCTCTCTCTCTCTTCTGTATATCTCAATTGCTCTCTCTCTCTCTCGCTCTCTCTCTCTCTCTCTCTCTCTCTCTCTCTCTCTCTCTCTCTCTCGTTCTTTCATTAGTCCATGATCGCTGAGAGTGCAGATGTACATACAAATCGGGAATCGAAGCCGGGTTATTTTATGTTGCCTATTTGAAGCTCGAGTCATTTAAAGACACTGGTCATTGTGTATTAATTAGTCTGTCGCCGCGTAATTGAGATAAAGGGATTATAAGATAAAGGGATTATGGTGTCTGGACCTTATATAAACACCTATCAATAAACAATGACTCTCTCTGTAGTTCTGCACTATCTGTTTCTACGTGCCTTCGTCGCATGTGCTCGTCCATTTACTTGTATTTCAAGGCGGCTTTCTCTAAATAACTGTCATTTTATCAGGTAGTTAGTTTGGAACTTAGTCATATATACATTGAAATCGAGTTTGTTCAAATCCGGGAAGCTAATCCGGATTGATAATCTGGGACTCGTGCCTCTGTCTCTTTCCCACTCTATCTCCCTCTGTCTGTCTGTTTCTCTCTCTCTCTCTCTCTCTCTCTCTCTCTCTCTCTCTCTCTCTCTCTCTCTCTCTCTCTCGCTCCCTCTCCCTCTGTCTGTTCTGTCTCTGTCTATCTCCATCTCACTCTCTCTCATTCGCTCATTAACCCCGGATCGTTCAGAGTGCATGCAGATGTACGAACAAATCGCCTTGGTTCAGTTCCGGGAAGCGAATCCGGGTTATTCTCATTTGATAATCTGGTACTCGGGTATCGGACCCCCTCTCACTCCCTCTCTGATTCTTTTAATACCCCCCCCCCCCCCCCTGCTCGTTTAGAGCGCATATGCACGTACAAATCGCGTTGTTTCGGTTCCGGGGAGATCCGTGTTATTCTCGATTCACTATATATTTGAAACTCGGGCCATCTAAGGACACTCATTATTGTGTATTAATTAGTTTGTCTGGTAATTAAGAGCTATGAGATAAAGGGATTAAGGTGTCTGTCTCTCCCCCATTCTCTCCCCCTCTCCCTCTCTCTATATGTATGTCTGTCTCCTTCTCTCTCATTCTCTCATTATCCCCGGGTCGTTCAGAGTGGAGATGTACATACAAATGGTCCAGGAAGCAAATCCGGGCTATTCTCGATTGATAATCTGGAACTCGGGTCATCTAATGTCTAGCTAAATAATGTTGAATTCATAGCCTATTGGACACACAAATTCCATTGATAATCTGGGACTCGTGTGTCTGTCTCTTTCCCACTCTATCTCCCTCTGTTTGTCTGTCTGTCTGTCTGTTTCTCTCTCTCTCTCTCTCTCTCTCTATCTCCCGCTCTCTCTCTCATTCGCTCATTAACCACTGATCGTCCAGAGTGCAGATGTACGAACAAATCGCCTTGTTTCAGTTCCGGGTCTCTGACCCCCCCCCCCACTCTCTCTCTCTCTCTCTCTCCCTCCCCCTCTCTGTCTGTCTCATTATTTCAATACCCCCTGCTCGTTCAGAGCGCATATGCACGTACAAATCGCGTTGGTTCGGTTCCGGGAAGATCCGTGTTATTCTCGATTAACTATATATTTGAAACTCGGGTCACCATCTGAGGACACTGATTATTGTGTATTAATTAGTTTGTCTGTTAATTAAGAGCTATGAGATAAATGGATTAAGGTGTCTGGCCCTTATATAAACACCTATCAATAAACAATGACTCTTTCTCTTTCTCTCTCTCTCTCTCTAGAGCTCAATGTACTTAATGATGAATTATAGGATATTGGAGGTGAGCTCGATGCTCTCTCTCTCTTTTTTTTTTCTCTCTCTCTCTCTCGTTCTTCCGTAAGTCCCTGTACATATATAAATAGATTTGGATCAAATCCGGGAATCGAATCCGGGTTATTCTCGATTGATAATCTGGCACTCGGGTCTTTGTCTCTCTCCCATTCTCTCTCCATCTATCTGTCTGTCTCTCTCCTTCTCTCTCATTCTTTCCTTATCCCCTGATCGTTCAGAGTGGAGATGTACACACAAATGGCCTTGGTTCAGGTCCAGGAAGCAAATCCGGGTTATTCTCGATTGATAATCTGGAACTCGGGTCATCTAATGTCTAGCTACTTAATGTTGAATTCATAGCCTATTGGATGCGTGATCTCGTTGTTCTCTGTCCCACCTATCTCGCTCTCTCTCTCTCTTCTCTCTCTCTCTCTCTCTCTCTCTCTCTCTCTCTCTCTCCATCTCCCTCTCTATCTCGTCTGATAACTCCGGGCTTTCAATTGACTTGATCCAGTTCCGGGACACACATATGAAACTCGGCTCATATAAGGTCAAGCCATTGATAAATGATTATTATTTTTTTTGTCTTGTAATTGGGAGCTATAAGGTCTGGGCATTATATAAACACAGATAAATAAACAATGAATCCGCGTGCAACATGTCCCTTCTCTCTCTCTCTCTCTCTTTCTCGCTCTCTCTCTCTCTCTCTCTCTCTCTCTCTCTCTCTCTCTCTCTCTCTCTCTCTCTGAGCGTGAAGCATGAATGCAGGACATATTGGTTGATGCTCTTGCCATGAATCCGGACTTTCCGTCGCTTTGGGTGCGAATCCGGTTGTTCTCGATTGATAATCTGGCACTCGGGCCATGCATCTAAGTTTAAGTATGCTTGTGTTGGTTCGTAGTTCGTTGCCCTTCTCCTCCCCTCTCTCTCTAGCTCTTCTCTCTCTATCTATCTCTATAAGTCTATCTATCGTTCTGAATATCACGTTCTTTCTCTCGTGCTTGTTCGTCCCGACGCCTTGTATGTTATACAGACACAAGCTCAACAAGAATGTTGGAAAGTACTTCTTCACACATCGTGTGGTTTCGCTTTGGAATGGTTTGCCAGACCATTATATATATCGTCGAACTAAGACCTCTGGAGGGGATTTAAGGCTAACATAGACGCTTACTTCTATCACTTGAAGTATGAATACGAATACTCAACTGATATAATTTATTCAATTTTATCGGAACTAAAAGTCAAATGACTTGTTCTGAGATAGATGATGATGACGATGATGATTATGCGAGAGATAGAGATAGAGGATGAGAGAGAGAGAGGGCGAGAGAGCGAAATAGAGGGAGAGAGAATGGGAGATAGAGATACATTGCCATATAATTACAACAACAAAAAGTGCATCTATATTCAAGATGGCGACCAAAATGATTGCCAAACTAGAGAAATCACTAAAATTTGTCCAATGTTCTTTGATATCACTCCTAATATGCGATTTAGTGAATATAGGTGAATATATTTGTTCCATGTTGGCGAAAGAACATGAAGTTATGAACCAATGTGAATATGTTGTGAACAATGGCTGTTTATTCTCAAGAATTCAAGAGAATGAAACCACGAAAATGGGATGAAATCATCAAAATGGCAACCATGAACAATTTCAGAGTTGGCATTGAGTCTGGGAGGAAAATTTAGACAGTAAAACTGATCAATAATATACCATAGAACCACACTTCCTCTTCCTCTTGACAGTGCAATTAGGACCTCAAAATCCAAGATGGCTCCCAAAACGGCGACAGAAATTCTATTAAGTGATGATTTTTCACACTCTCTCTTTAATAATTCACAGCGGTTTGCAATCGGTAGCTAATAGCAACCTTATTTTGAATAAATTATAATATCTAATAAGTCGGCAACCTTGACATGTTAGATTGAAAACTATTATGCATATGCATCTAAATTCAAGATCGTGACTGAGATGGTTACCAAAATGGAGAAATCATCCAAATGTGCTAGTTTCATTGATAACGCTCCTGTGTGTGTTTCAGTGACAACTGGTAACACATGTGTTCCCTATTGGCAAAAGACCCCGAAATGCTGATACAATCTGACCCAATATGAATATTTTGCGATCTGTAGCTGTTTATATCCGATATTTCATGAGAATGGAATCATAGAACCACGAACAGTAGATAACTTCATCTGATGCTGACCTGTTTAGAAAATATCAAAATCTGAATATATCCTGATTACACCCATCATTATATGTACGTCGGAAATTGCCTGATCGGGTGACTAGACTACTGGAGAAAAATCCATACCTCAACAATAAGGCTGTCGGGATTGAGCAGTACTTTAATTACTTCACCTTGATATTGCGCCCCTTATGGGGTTTGGATTATATTGTTCACTTGACTCCTGTATTGCACATGTAATGCCATCATACTAAGTCAACTCTACCGAAATTCAGTTGGTCACGGAAATTAATTGAATGGACATCACACAATGCAGTAACAAAAACAGTAGCGGTATATATGACATTACAGACATGCTTTATAATTAGTCCAGGTATAAGAATGGGAGCTAATATTTGTAATTCGTCGTTGATATTAATATACATGTGGAAGACACATGGTACACTTTTGTGAAGCTGAGAAAAGTTACAATTGCTTATCCTTGAATAACATCTAGTTCAAATCATGGGCTGCCTGTGTTGTGCATCAGGGTATTATACGACAATAATAGCTTTGTCGCAGACTACCAAACGAGAGCCTTCAGATGTGCGTTCTATGTGTCTTCTTTTAAGAAGAATCGCGTTGGCGGATCTCTACCAGACATATGCTTATTTCATGCGATCTATATCGGCTAGAGATAAATTATGTTCAGGTTCGTACCAAAAGAGAAACTGATATGAGCACTGAAAAGCTCATAGGTCAACTCACTGACTCGACACCCAAGATTTGCGAAAGCGTGGCTGATTTTGATCGATAGAGCTAGGATAGGAAGATAGCCTCATATAATGAGTTCCATTGGTATATTGAGTTCCACAGAGGGGATAGTTTTCTGGACATAACATATAATGCAAGTTCGTTCCGTGTATGATCTCCATCTTCCTGTGCAGAACTGACGCAGGCATCAAGTTTATATTAGATGCACCCATGTCATATTTGTCACATGTGTTGTCGAAGTTCTTCCATACTTGCGTTATACGGTCTCATCAAAATGTCATAAAAGAAACATGTTCACACCAAATTATGTTTAAATGCCTGCACTTCTGTAAGTGTTTCGGCTATCGACAACGTTCCAGATAAAACTAATATGATATATATTCCTGCATTAATGCACTATTCGACTTGGCTGTAGAGGCAATTGAACTCACCGACATGTTGAGACACATGCATTTTTATTGGGTGGATACTTTGTAGTACTTCTTCCAGATGTTTTATAGAGGAACGCTTGCTATCACACTGCAATGAATTCAGTTCTGCATAAAACACAGGTCGTTACAGGTTGAAAATCTTATACTTTCCTAAGCAACAGTTGAAGTCAATTTAACTTATGGACTCTACAAATAGCTAACCACCCACAATCTTCTCTCTCAATTCAATCATAACTTTGTTATCTATTACTTCGAACTTTTGCGCAGTATATACTAAATTATATTCCCAATTTCCCACGCTTTCAGTTTGTAATTGGCTTGTCGGATCCGACTATTATGGTTGTACGGTCTGATATTCTAAGATCTTTACTTTCTGTGAGCGAACAGTTGCTGTATAATGCTAATGGAAGTCCCCATGTGGACATTTTGCAAGAACTCTTAATAAACGTTCCATTAAATGGTCTTGATGACCCGTCACTGTTTCCAGTTGCTTTTCATGACCCATCATGTGGCATGGACCAAAATATGAGCTTCTGGTGTTTCGGTGAGGTATTTCATTACTACATATTCAGGCACTAGGCATAGGCATTTTGCTTTTCATGATATTTTTTCGTTGACAACCAGAAGAAGTTGAGGAGCCGTTATTGTCACTCGCTGCACTCGACATGGAGAATGAATGACAAGCATTAGGTTAGTTTTGCCAGATATTGATGTTATTGCTATATTCTAAGTTGTTGGGGCGAGTTTGTTGTGACATCTATTGGACGAAGTAACAATAGTGGTACATGTGCTGATTCACGTCTTGATGAGTGTGACAATGTCTCAACTATTAAAACGAATTTCGAGTGATGAAATACAGATATTCCAAATCAAGAAATAGAAAAATGCTATCTGGCCTTAAAGTATCTTATTAGACACAACTGTCTCATAATTATATATGACATATGGTTCTAATTCTTTGCAATAAAATATGTAATGCCTGTGTATTTCTAAGTTGAGCAATTATATTTACCGATGAAGTCAAGTTGTGATATTGCTCCTGAATATTCTAAATCTTTGTGGGCGGATGAAAGCAACGTGGCCAACTATTCACGAAGAATAGACAACGAATACAGCAGATCTGCCCCAAACGAAATAATATAGCCGTAAAGTTGGATTTCGCTCTGTATTATTACTTCACGGATTCCATGCGTTCGAGTACTCGTTATGCTCTTATAATGATACAGTCAGCACATATCCTTTTTGAGTTCCTTCCCAAAATACGTGCATGATCGTTTAAATTATACTGGGCAATTTCAAGTTAGGTTCATATAACAATATATTTATTTAAACATGGTCACAACATACCTTAACATGATAGTATCTAATTTATTTTGGGCGAATATATCCACCTCCTTTCCTAAATTCCGTCTGAGAATTAATATTGATGAAAATCTCACCTTCAGATATCACATATCAATGATAAAAACAAGGATATCCAATGCAATGTACTGCACCAATAAGGTTAAACGTGTACTTCCCAAAAACTGTTTGAAAACCTTATACTTTTCTCTAATCCACAGTCATCTCATATATGGGTTGCCAATTTGGAGTCATGCTGACATAGGAAATATCATTTTCAAACAACAGAAAAAATCCATCCGTATCATGGCAAACAGAACGTATAGAAGCATCTTCCGAAATCATTTGATAATTCGTTTGAATATACAAAGGCTAATACTCGACAAGCTGGAAATTTTAAAGCAGTAACCCCGAGAACGACATTTACTTATATATTACCCAAACACGCGTTTCCGTGCATATGGAACTCATTGGGTAAAAATCTCAAAAATATCAGATTTCGAAATAGATTTAAAAAAGAATTGAAAAATAAATATTTATCGCAATATGCAACAAAAGTTAAATGCAACAACTCATTTTGTCAAGACTGTAAAGTGCCTTAATAGAGCATTGACCCCTAATCCTCCCATCATTTGTAGTCATTGTAATGCAGTCTGGTATGTTCACCTTAACATTTTGGCGGGACATTTTCTTTATCTTTCACTTCATTAGTTGCCACTTCATGTTTGTATACGTAGGGGCGACAGGAAGACGGCCCATCTGGGCCATGTCGCTCCTGTATAATATCATTTTTGTTTGTTTATTATCACCATTGTCATAAGCTTGTAAATATTATACAAATAAACAATCAAGTTAGGTTCATATAACAATATATTTATTTAAACATGGTCACAACATAGTATCTAATTTATTTTGGGCGAATATATCCACCTCCTTTCCTAAATGCCGTCTGAGAATATAAACATTTGTCAAATTTTAGAATTCTGGCGATAATTCTGGCAATATTATAATATTGGCGGCCATTCCGGCGACCATCTTGGGTTCAATAGATCAATGTCCAGTGTAATTGAATGACACTGGCCATATTTAAAACGGTATAACTTTTTTGTTAAATTACATAGCGCATTATTTCATTTGCATTTTTCGAAGTACGGACAACAATTAGACCAACATACAACATAATATTTTCCAAAGTATTATATGTCATAATTGATAACAAAGACAAGTCTTACTTGCCACAGTTTACCAATAACCGGAAATGATGTAAGGGGCATGTGTGACAATTACAAAAAATCTATATTTCGGTCACCATTTTGACAGCCATCGTGTTTTTATCAATATTGTTCTTTCAACTGTAGAAATATTGTTTGTGGCTGCCATTATGATTTGATATAAATTTCGTGGTATCATTCTGGGGTATAAACAGCTAGGGTTCACCAAATTTAAAAATTATTCCATAAGTCCATGGACAGATTTTGGTGATTTCTCCATTTTGGCAGCCATTTTGGCCGACGTCTTAAACGAAGATGCACTATTTTCAGCGTAATTATTTAGCAATTCACATACTTAAAAACAGTTTTACATTATCCTCATCAAATTCAGTTATTTTTCTGTTTAACACTTGGCTAGAATCACATAATTTAAATTTGGTTAACTTTCATAGCACATTTTTTAATTCGTATTTTAAAGATAGTTGGCAGGAATTAGATCCGAAGTATGACGCATTATGTTGTCGAACTGGCTGGATACTATAATTTATTAAAATATAGGACGCCATTAGCTACAAATTTCAAACATCGGTTAATGATTTAAGAGGAAAGTGTGAAAAATCATAAATTTTCCGAATTTCGGTCGCCATTTTGGCGGCCATCTTGCTTTATGGTGGCCACCTTTTCTGTCAAATGGAAGTATGGTGTATTAGTTTCACATCAGTGGCGAGATATCCAATGTTCTATCATAAATTAACTAGTAGCTATTAATCAAACTGACTCCGTGCTTACTCTGAATATTTGGATGGCGGCCATTTTGATGACGTTATAAATCCACCAGTCGCGACCCCAGTGTCTAACATTTGTTTTCTGGTGTCTGAGATATCAAGCACCGTCATTAGCATAGTCGCTATATTTCTTCATAAAATGCACACGGGAGTACATAAGAGCTCCACTAAGAGGATGGGTTTGGTGACGCTAGCCTGCTGTGCGGGGTAGCGTCACTAAATTCACCATCTGAGGACCTCATTCTGCAAATGACAGACACATTTAAAGTATTGCCCACATACACCTTATATATATCCTAAAAACTAAACCTCAACAATGTCAGCGTTTCCAGCTGTCCAATTGATCGTACACGACTGAGATAAACGCTCTTTATTCTTACAATATGGGGCATATACTAACAAAGACGCTCTATTGGTTGTGCAGTGCGATTTTTATTTAATTCTTTGTTTAGAAAAGTTTTTCTTATGGCATTACATGTACTATATGAGTGTGTCACCCAATACCCTCTCCCCGAATCCAAAATACCATACTAGCAGGGCAATGGCACATGTTCAGACAATAAGTTCAACATGGTCGTTTGTTGAACTTATTATCTGAACATTTCCTATGGGATAACTACTCATCAATGATGCTTCAGTATAGAAGGGGTTTATACTGGTATCTGGTGGTCGGATATAGACTTTCAAAAGGGGAACATTGAACACATTTTGAAATTTTGTCAGACTATAGCAAAAATACCAATGATCTTCTCTGACAAAGAGCGTGCACGCTTTCACCCCCCCCCCCCAAATAAGTAGACAATAAAGAGCGTTCTCAATTATGATTGTATTCGTTTTCAACGCATAAGCGGAATTTCGCGATGCCATACAAAATTAATTATGACGATTGCAGGTATTTTACATCGTTCATTTTGCCTGGATAACTAACAATACTATTTGTGTCAAATCGTCCGCGGGAATATTTAAAGTGATGTTAAACACTCCGATAGGGTGATAAAATAGAAACTGGGAATAACCTTGCTCAAAGTATTTATGTGTTATGAATATTAATCCAAATTGACAACACACACCATCATGCTTAGATAGTAATTAAATGCAATGACTCTTGATGGCGAAATAATTCGTGTTTATAGTTTATCGCCGATAGTTGAGTCCCGAATCGAGATGTACATATCTAAAATTGAGTGCAGTTCAGACGATATTTTCTGTGGAGTGGTATGGTCGATATCTTTGAAAATTTCGCCGATGTTAGTAGAATGCTAGATTCCCGGTTGGCATAGCGCCGGAATACTAATTTATTAATTTCACGCACCCAAACAAGTCCACAACATGTCTTTAATCTCGTCTTTCTAATTCCCTCACATATTGAGGAAAGGATAGCGGACCCATTGGCACATGCTCGCTCGGACCCAATTGTTTATGGAACATAGGACCAGTAATATATACCACGATTGCCATTAACATTAACAAATACAGTAAGGGTGCGTTCGCATGCTGGCAAATTTTCCTTGCAATTTTTCAGGAAATTCGTCGTAGTAAGTAAGGGCTGTAGTGTTCCAGGATGGTCAAAACGCACCTCCCCACTACAACTGTGCGCCCTTTCACGACATGCAATATATTAACTATTTGAGTTATTATACATCAGACATTTGTCAGACATTATCATTCAAATATCTGGAAAACAATGCATTTCTTAGCCATATTAATCTATAAAATAACCTAAGATACATATTATGTTATTAACAGACTGACCATTCGATCGTCTATATGAAGAATGTCATAACAGTTGCTAGGAAAATTCGACAGCTGTTTGAACATAGTCTAATGAGTCAAATGGAAGAAGCTTCACAATATGTTCAGGATCTGATACTACAGCTACTAGCATACAATGTCCACACAGCACGTGTCACTACCCCCATGCATCACGAATGTACTTCACAAAATGCTGATAAATGCACAGGAATAGTATAAATGTGGCCCCTTCTTTTGCATAAATGTGTACCTCCGCCAGTGTTTATAATTTTGACCCCCCCCCCCCCCACCCAATGCTAGTGGGAAATTGGAGTCGGTTGGTTTGAGTATCTTTTATTGCTGAGATAAATTAGAAATAAGCATGTACCCTGGATTTTCATGATAAAAAATCATAATGAGACATATATATGCGAAATCAAAATTAAGCAATAATTTATGCAAACATAATTAGAAACATATGTAATAAAGTAGAAATCAATGATGTGAGATATTATGCAATAACTATATACACAGTAACAAACATATTTGGCATGTTATAACCCTTTCTACCATAAATGGATTATCCCATTCAGTTATACATTGGAATGGTCTATTACTCATTTGAGTGGTATTAAGGATATATGAGCAGACGAAAAGATAATACAAGTGCAGTAGAACTCATATTCATTGGTGGGAAATGTTTAGATAATATTATCTGAAAGTTTCCTAAGGGTACTACTCATCAATGAGCATTTAGTACAGAAAGAGTGAAAGGTGTCCAATACGATTTACGTTCATCAAGTTAACCATATTTTTTTTAGCCAATTTATCGGCTAGGAAAGCTATTAGAAGCATTATTTGTCCTGATCCACACACACTGTAAATATGTGTTATGACCTCTCACATGACTTGTCAATAATATCTGATGCCTTGTTCTTCCACTGTATCTAATATAACTGATTGTAAAAGAAGCGACACAGTATGTAAGTTATGAAACATGTCCTTAACCCATATGTATCAATATGTATATATTCATAAAGTTTTGGAAGCAGAACATTGATCCAGTCATCACACATAACACACCCGGTCGTGCATATCCACAAAAAAACACATACACGTAACGAAACGAAAGGAAGCATAAATAACACACACAAGAATGCTCATTTGGGGTACGTAAAGACACTGGCAAATTTACCTGACAATATTGCAGGTACTTCGTCTTAGAGGGTGGTACATAAGATGTGATCGAAAAACTACTTGCATTTACTCAAGTTGTTATGAAAGTGGCATTTGCCAAAATTAGCTTTCAAACATCTGACCAGAGTTAACCATTTTTAATCTAAAAGAATTCTCCCAGACAATTCAAAAGTGTACATCGGAATGGTGTATTATTGATTTGGAGCGTTGTTAATGTGATAAAAGCAGACGACAGATAAACAAAAGGGCAGAACGAATCATATTTGTTGAGGGAAATGTTTAGATGATAAGTTCAACAAGCGACATCATTTGTTGAACTTATTATCTGAACATTTGCTATGGGATAACTATACTCACAAATGATGCTTTATTACAGAAATATCTAGTCGCACAACTCCTGATATTTCGTCGCGCTAGTAAGCGATAAAACAATAGAAGATACGAATTCTGTGATTTCAAAATTTATCACCCAAATGCGTGTAATAGATAGATAGTCATCTACATAGAATTTCGTGAAACTTTTAGGGAATTTTGCCCGCGTGTGAACGTACCCTTAGCATTTAACACAGTGCACGTGGTAACAGTTGTTTCGTCGTGTCAAATCGCAATGGACATTTTTAAATATATGAATCAATTATATACAATTAATGGGCCAATATGGCCTACTTTTGCACCTTACTGGGCAGTTTTCTTTGACATTTGTGGAATACATATGGCTTGTGATAAAATATAGATGATATATACACACAATAACTTATCATAAACTGATAGGATGGTGATGATGATGATGATGATGATGTGGATGTCGTTATATATTTTGTACATACATGAATTTTGGTGACGATAGTGATTATGGTGATTATGGCGATGGTGGTGATGCTGATGGTGGTCGTGGGTATGATGGTGATCGTGGCTATGATGATGATGGGTGGCAGTGGCAGTGGTGATGATTATGATGGTGATGGTAATGGTGATGGTACGGATGATGCTGCTGATAATGCTGATTATGATGGTAATGGTATACTGGTGATGATACGGATGGTGATGATAATGATGATGACGATGATGGCGATAGTAACGAAGATGGTGATGGTGATGATGCTGATTATGATTATTATTATTATGATGATGATTATTATCATTATAGTGATGTACAAAGTATAGCCACACTTGATATATTATCGCACCCTCATGTCCTTATAGAACAGCTTTTGTCTTGAATATCAGAACATATTACCAGGAGGCCCTTTTAGGTGAAAGTATATCGGTTGATACCTCAACATACGTACACAGAAGTCCTAGAAGTACACTATGTTAGAACATAGAATCCCAATGTCTCGGTAGTCTGAATTTCTTTCACTCATCACAATGTTGTTCGCTTGTTTTTGTTCTGTGTGGCTCTATATATCTCTCATCGATGTTCTATAGTTCAATAGATTCCCTTTGCATTTTGTGGTTTTTACAGCGTATTGTGTACTTCCTGTAACGACTTTGAAGGCATCAACAGCACACACCCTTTGCAATTACCCCACGTTACCATGAGTTCCTCTGCTGTGTCTCCATACTAACACTCTCAATTCGACATTAATACACCATTTTTCTTACGCACCCGTTTTCAACTATTTGATGGTTTCCGCCACCAATCGACTCTATGCATTACTGTCATTTGGGGTATTTAGCTTCTCTTTGGAATGAATTAGTTCAGCCCGTCCGTGATCTGTTTAACGAAACCTAGAAAGGCCACTGCTTTGTGCATGATTGCGTAGTCCATCATGTTTCTTACAGAAGGGTCGTCATATCCCCTGTTTACGCTATCGACAGAGTTGATGGTGTCCGTATTTACGCTATGGCTGGGTGATTGGTCAACGAACCGGCGGATGTCGCAGAGAACTGTGTATAGTTTGGTTTCCATGTTGGAACATTCTGTGACCAGCGGGTTGCCTTCTTCTCCATGAGACTGCATATACTCTTCATTTTGTCTAAATTCTTCCAGGAATGGTGCTAGTCGAGTCAAATTATCCATCAAACCGTTCATGAAGTAAACCACCTGAAAAGAAAAGTGCCACAACAATAACAATACCGATAATATTAACACGCATTTTTTTTATACAATAGTAGCATAACCATAACAAGTTGATCGTCTTACAGTGTTGTCCCTCGCAAGAATATAAATATCAAAAGTATTGCGGATAAATTCAAAGAAGAAAGCAGAGTTCCAAACCTGAAGTTACCATAACAAGATGATTCTTGCTAATTCTAACGTAACGATATCAGTAGTTTTGTATAAGAAACGAGAAATCACTAGTCTTGGTCTGACGCTTGAAAAATGTGCGGGTCTTTAGCCAAACGTTGTTCATGGGTAGCTACGTAAAACGTTCTGAAAGGTCATCCCTTCTACTTCTAGTGTATACCCGATCTCCTGATTATTATGGCGCCATGTAATTAAGTGTGTGTCATCCATCCATGTCAGTTAACAGAGAGGGGGGGGGGGGGGTAATACTGAATACCAGTTAAGAAAATTACAATGTGATGAAGGACATATATTTTTCACTTCAATATAATAACATCTATTTCCATAACTGTTCTCGCATATATAATAGAATGCACTGGCTAAAATTACAAGGTCAATGTAAACATGTTAGGCCAACGCATTATCTTATATATGCGAGGCTCCCTATGTGAAGACTTGCACATATAAGAGAATGCATTGGCACAGAGTTTTCGCAAAATTTCAGGAAGCTTCAGTCGTAGAAGGGTTAAACGAGGGTTAATACGGCTGAAGGGGTCACTCTCACCAAAAAAAGTGCTGAAGGGTACACAGGGTTTGAAAATGTGCTGAAGGGTACACAGGGTTTGTAATCGGCACGAACACCGTGACTTAAATTGTGTTTATGAAAGTCTGGCGCACATTTGCAGTTTGTTTTCAGTACATATTAATATTCATT
Organism: Siphonodentalium dalli; assembly: GCA_032622095.1. Lineage (NCBI taxonomy): Eukaryota > Metazoa > Mollusca > Scaphopoda > Gadilida > Siphonodentaliidae > Siphonodentalium > Siphonodentalium dalli. Next base: position 119,892,025 of record CP136062.1, on the reverse strand, counting down.
GGAACGTAAACAATTATTCTGAAACAGAAATCATGGCAGATACGAAAACTGAATGTCCTTTAGAACGACATTTCAAACCCTGTGTACCCTTCAGCACATTTTGAAATCCTGTGTACACTTCAGCACTTGTTTTGGTGAGAGTGACCCCTTCAGCGTTAATACGTTATATACTCTATTTCCGGTCAGTGATGACCAGGTGTGACGTGAGTCGATCTAGTTCCCTAATATGAATCGTACGTGACACGTAGTGGAGCAACCACACATGCTGTGCCTCGAATTTGCTTTTTATCGCGACATATAACGCGAAGAATAATTATGTAACAGCATGAAATGGCCCCGGTGGAGACGACATGACAAGTATTGTCAAGGATTGTGCTACCTTGTCTCGATTCTGGCCCGCAAAGCCAACATGACGTATATATGACGTCATGAACAGTGCCATGACGTCTTCTCTAACTAATGAAATTGAACTAATATGCCTAAATCACATGAAAATTCTTCGAAGGTTGCAATGTGAAATTGACAATGTTATTTTCGTCTCGTTGGTCCACTTCCGATTCCGCAAATTAACAATATCCAGACAGTTACTAACTGGAAGTCACGTGTCAATTTCACAAAAAAAACGTACACGCTACCAGAAATTGGCTCATCGCTATAGAAAATATAGAAAAAACATATGACGTCATCATTCACCTGCGCCTAATGTATTTATAAGCACCAACGTGCGCTTCGTGCGCTTGTGGTTTCTATTAACAAAACAAACACGACAAAGGGCTAAAAGGGCACATTCTAGCCCTCAAATACCACAATATGTTGGGTGACACCTTCAGTCAAGTATGAGGAGACATGGACAATAAATAGTATTACTCACGTCAAATTTAGATTCCTGTATGAATTCATCTGTTGGGTTGTACATTTCTGGAAATTCAGGAGGCGTAGAGTTCTCGAGAAGTGACAACAAAGTAGGATCATGGATTCTGTTTTTCTGTTGTATAGATAGAAATACACATACATAACATATGGGTTATAAGAAAATGCGAAGTTGACTTCATGTATACTGTTGATTTCCATTGATACACCAGGCGACGGGGGTTGTGAGCGTCTCACCCTCCGAACTTTGATTAAAATATTCAACAGTTGCAAATACTCATCTCTTTCTAACAAGTATTAAATATGAATCTAAGACACCTATTCCGAAACGCTTCTATCAATTAATATTGATTTTATTTCGATTTTTTTCTGGTATAATACACACAACCTTCCGGGACAGTTTTACGGGTTATATTTAGATTTATAAACTTCATGCGCGACAGAAGCATAGCAGTAGGGAGAACTCTATCCTGATAACACTCTCCATCAGGGAAAAAAAATGTCATTTCGTGTTATATGTTTATGTTTTGCATGAATAAACCACGTTAGGATGCCTTTATAGACAAATAACAGGCATTTGTTCTCTTGAAATCGGGTTTTATATAACAAAAAAACAGTTGTTGTTGTAATTTGTGACCTGAAAGAGATACACAATCTTTAACAATAACATGCGACGAAATGCTCTAATGGTCATCTGTATGCATATTCTAGCAAAACGCTGAACGACTCTACAAATGAATCACGTAATTTGATTGAAGTAACTACTCGTCAGTTATTAATGATAAATATACTCACTAAAGCCTGGCGAAGTGATTCGGTTTTCAGTTTTAAATCGTTGAAATTTTGAAGTATCCTCAATTCGATATCTGCCAATGACTCTTCGGGGAATAGTCCCGGTTCGCCCGTGTATACTTCGGATCCAGGTAGGCGACAGGGATCAGACCATCGGCGCTGATCTGGGGTTTCAGTTGAGGTAACGGTGGCTCCAGTTGATGTAATTGGTGCGCCTGACACACAGGCAAAGTAGGCAAAGATTGCCGCACTTATCAAGATGAATCCTAGAAAGGAGATAGATGAAAATATTAGAAGATCGTACTGGAATGGCTGTAAACAAAGTATTAAACAGATATTGAAATAATTAGAGCCCTTTAATTAAAATTTAATTCCCGTATTGCACGGAAAAACAATTAGAATATTTTAATGGCTCACACTAAAATGACAAACAAAACTTGATTAGACATCTAAAGTACAATACAATGTCTGTGTCGCACCGAGAGAAACTAAAATGATTGTATCCCAGAAAATTTAGCATGTAGATTGTGTGTGGACATGTAACGAGTGATTCGGACGCATCAGTTCTATTGATATATCAATCGAAATTAGTCTTAAATGTTTCTTTCGAAAACAAACCTGACTATTCACTCGAATGGCCAATACTCTATCAGCCAGATATGGATATTTGAGTACATCTGCACTGAAAGGGGCTCATAATGTTCAGCTTCAAATTAAAGCCAGTAACTGTTTGTTTTATGACGTCCGATTATCAAAATAGGTTGATAAATACACGAAATCTTATACAGGGACTTCGGAAAATGTTTTTTGAAGTCATGCAAATTATCATTATAATTGGGTCACCTTTTCTCTACCATACAACCACAAAAGGGACATTGTTATATTTCCGTGGTATGGTAAAATAATGAGCGTTTTATGCGAAGTTGAAACCAAATGAAACAATTCTGTCACTTCGGCAAGTATTTCAATGTATATTGAGTATTTCGTGTATTATCTACCTGGTTTTGTTCCAATAACGTGATAAAAACGAGAAATTTGAAGTGTGAACACTGTGTGTCTCTTTAACTAGAGGTAAACGCATATAACTATCCGAGATGTTGTGATCGGACACATTAAGATATTGTGTGAACATGTATCAATTAGTCCAGAGGGGTCAAATTGTCGATAAAATAAATTTTACGCGCTTAGCATATATACTTATTGTGATGTTACATTTCAGCAGAAGAAAGAAATGACATGTCTATAAATGCCACTATAGTTATTGGCGAAGTCGCCGGTGCCATATTGGTTACATGGAATTCCAGTTTTCGCTTAAAATCAATTGAATTATACATAATGATATAGCTATTGTTTTTGGTAGTTACCCATGTCGGAGATTAATGTGTGCAAATCGATGAAAGTTTAACTCAGAATAACTCAATAAGAGAGTATATAATGATATATATAGAAGCTGTTTTCCCTCTCAAATATATAAGATCGTCTAGAGATTGTCTTGTAATGGGATATATATTACAAATGAGAAATGCTTTACATTGTATTCTTTTATCTAAACTCCCATCAAAACTTAAAATAACTCGCCAATATTACCAGTAAATAAGTTACTCACAAATCAATCGATATTTCCCAGTCAAATTGACTGTTCGCGCTAAAATTACACTGCAATAAATGTCCTGTTTCGGTTCCGATGTGTTGTATAAACCCACGATAAATCCGCATGTATGCGTACGCACAGGTCACGTAATGTTGAGTGGGCTGCCCTCAATTTGTCAGCCACTTGAGATCTAACGCGGAAGTATTCACTGCTCTGTATTATTTTAATTTAATACAGCTGTTTAATACCGTAATACTCGCATCAAAGGCTGACAACTCTATTGTGTGCATGTTAAAGGTGCCATCACATATCGCAACACTGTAAAAAATATCGTTTATACCAGAAGTTGGAACGTATAGCCTAAAGACATTGCATACCTATACGGGCTAACTAATTTTCCAATAGTGTCGTTTCAGTCCTTCGAATTAATCTCTCAGAAATCCGCATCTTGCTGGCACCAGTAATCCGTAAGTTCGATCATCAATTACTATTTTATCACGGACTTTCGTTGAAATTTGCCCAACTCAACATATTAACATAACTGACAAAAGTCAATCAGGTAATCACTCGCGACATTTGATATCACCAATCATAGACACAGCACACGGGGTACCCTCGTCTGTGTTATCGCTAAAATGTGCCATGGATTAGCCACTAATTTCTTGAAAATTGTGTAGGCAAATTTACAATGCAGTGTGCGTATACAGTATTATGGTATGAAACTATGGTAAACTTGGTATTTAATTTAGGGGATTACGGGTTCATTACCGCGATGTTAGGACGTCTATTAGCTCTATATGGTTGAAATTTTCCAACTGATTGCCATTTTAGTCCAACTGTTTACTGAAAGTGTGAAAAGATACGACAGTTGGTATAAAACAAATTTAAAACTAAATATTGGTCGGAATATTAAACTAAATTACAATAAATTCAACCTGCATTTGGTCTGCAATTTCCAAATAATGCTGTGTCAGTCATGAAATTTGCAACTGTTGAACAATTTACCTAGTTGGGGTGTGTGTGAGACACCCAAACCCCAGTCACTACGTCCCTGAAGTGGGATGAGGCTTATATGAAGGCTAGTAACATTACTTACTTTTCATAGTTATATCCGTTAATATATCCTTATTTTAACAGTATCACAAAAATGTTTTTAAGATTTAAATGTTTGGACCGCTGAATTTATACCAATTTTAATTCCAAATATAAACTACACGAATCAAATGTCGGTAATACTTACGATACTGGAATCATTCCTTTCGTCGGATGTTTCCCAGGTTCCCAGGGATGATCAGACGAGCGAAACCCAAAACCTGGAAATGAGACAACTAGTAGTATAAGGATTTTCCCGCTTGATAAAAATAGCGAGGGTAAATCAATATGTTAAACGAGGCTACTCTAAACATTGTAGAGTTATGTCGCCAGGTTATTCCATTCATAAAATATGATGATAATTGTTTGCCTACTCGACTGTAGAACTGTGTGACACACTTGGCAGCTTAATGCATTAATTTTTTTCGGATCAGTTTCGATGAGAAAATACATGTTCCCATTGGGTAATAAGAAGTGAACGTGTAATTACTAACAGTTCAGTGACCAACACTTACAGTAAGACACGAACACACAATACAACGAAACTCGGCGATACAGGTGTATCGCTATAACTTAGTTGCTTTTGACGAGGATAATTGGACAGCTATCTTCAACAGCCCCCCCCCCCCCCCACTGTTCGCCTGTTTCGATTCTCAAACAGACCTAACTGTGAATGAATGAATGAATGAGTTTATGCATTAATTGGGCGCCAGGCGCCAGGTGCATGACACTGATATCATAATACACAGTGCACATAACAGGAATATAATGTTGCTTGTATACTAATAACATTCTTGAATTATGTTATATCCAATGTACGAATACAGAGTATATAGCACTACATTTAAAAGTACATATAACGCATTTTAAATGCAACCCCGTGTAAATATCCTCTGATATATGGCCATTTGAACCTCCAATTTTTCAATTCTTTAATCTCAATAAACCAATAAATATGGTATGTGAGATATACATGTACAAAATTAAATACAACTGCATGACAAAGGCACATTTAACAGTTTCGTACTTATATAATACTAGCTGATGTGCCCGACTTCGTCCGAGCTATTCAGGGATTTTTTTTTGTGATCGCCTCCGTCTGGGCAGAATATACAGCGTCTGGACAAACTATTGTTCGATCGGTCCAGAAACATGCCTATGTGAGCCCATATTGTTCCCGGTATCAAAGTAGGCCTACATACCAAATTTGAGTCGGATCGGTCGAGCAGTTTTCGAGTCTATAACACACACATTCACACAGACAGAAGTTCCAAAATATATAATAGATCCAGCTATATGTTATATTAATATGCATGTATGCATTAAAGGCACACCCACTCAGAACGTATGTCATGAAACCTTTAAGTGTGAGTGAAACTCTTCCCTGCATGAGCATGTATCTGTATCTGTAATGTTCCTGTGCAGTAGCCAATGCTGGCTTTAGGCGCACTGATATGTGCATGGAATGTCCAACCGTTCTATTTTGGAGGTCCACCCCCTGCCACATACCCCTGATGGTAAAGTAAAATATTGCCTGGATTGGCATTAATTAATTAATGAAAATATTGGAATATGTGCAAGGCGAGACACGCGCTTTGTGAACAGGCGGCTCATCTTTGTCGCATTTACAGAATCTGATCATGCAAAACAATTGGTTTTTACTACATTAAGGGGCATTTGAGAGGTTAATATATTATTTTACTTTTTTGTCTCTTTAAGAAGAACTGAAGTCTGAACGTAGTTTAAGAGGGTGGTTTACCCTAAATCAAAGCGGTGTGCCATTAACTAACATGGCTCGATGCCTAGGTTAGAAGGTATTTGTATATGCTTTCTGCCAGTACTAAATGCACACAATAATAGCATATACACATATTCATAATACTTGACTTAATATTTGTATATATATATATGCTTTATCAATGCCAAAGACATTGCCAAGACCCCCACCATGACACAAGCAGTGTCACTTTTAAACCAATATATTATATTAAGGGTGAGACGAGGTTTTGCATAAATCCAGCTAAAAAATGGCAAGATGTTTTCATCACAGAATTTATCTTGACCTATCTGGTAAAAAATCTTGAGTTTCTCATATCATCATCTTCATTGTAAATCAAATCTAATAATTGTTGAGAGACAACAAAACAATGGTTATTAATACACTTGAGATGCTGAACATAATATGTTATTTTTGTGTCCATTTCGGTAATTCAGAACTGCTAGAATAATTAATAATGTTACACAAAACTCCAATCACCAAATAACTTATTGTCTTGGCTATATTAGAGGAGGCTTTATTTCTATCATAATGTTCAGATCAATTTTAATTGCATAATATAGCATCATACCCTCATACATGTAGTCACAAATATTTCAGCCCAATGAAAACAAATGTTGATATATGGTGGGGAGCAATCAACTGGAATTAGGAAATAGTGTTAAGATATATGGTGGTCAGCTTTAACTTCGTTAAGAACTGCACTTTTGAATTTTTTTTATTGGTACCTGAAAACAGTGAAATTTAAATATTGTTCATGACATAAAAGTAAAGTAAATGAGGTTATAATATCCAATGGGTCGATGGTTCCAGGTTTCACAAAGAAATTTCTGGAAGATTTTGAGAAAATCCTTTATGAAATACCATGAAAATTTGGAAAAACGTTCGTATGACCCTTAAGGCATTGAATCATGACTGTATGCACGTTTGGTGGAAGATGGTGACATTGTTAGTTACCCCACCCCCTCCCACATATACACACAATTCTGACTCGTGCAACACCACATTTAGGACACTTTATATCACGCCATGTGATTCTTCGTATGACGTAGATCCGTACAAATGTATAATTAAAGCCATGTGCACATGGCGCTTTGCTCTCCAAAATGCACCTAATAATATTCGCTATTGCATTTTCCCCGGTATCGCAATCGGTCAATAAATATGTGTAAGTGATTTCTGGACACGCAGCGTTAATATCTATAAATTTTCCATCGTTTGGCGGCCATTTTGAGCCAAAGTGACAACTTTGGACGCTAACTTGTCTAGTGTCTACATGGTCACTTTGTTTTCGTGTTAACAGTGCTTGAAAGTTAAAGATGCATAATCCGATTAAGCGCCCCTCAATTACTATTTATTTGGATTGGGGGGTAAACAATATTTGATTCGAGTCGAGGAACCCACCTATCAAAGCTCAGAGTTATTCGATATCTTTTATTTTTCATCATCGAGAGTTATTAGTGGCCCAGCAAAAAGTCGACGAGCTGACGGTTTCGGACCAAATTGTGAAGATGGATCAATCTAAAATCAAGAGGCATTGTGTTGATAATAAAGCCCAATTTCGTCGAACAACATGTTGATAAATAACACGTTTCGGACAATTTTATACTATAGTTGACAGTGGTTAGCATTATGTTTGGGCAAGTAATCGATTCTGATAACTGAAGCGGCATTTCTAAAAATGTTGTTGCTGTTGGAATCTGATTATATTGGGGCCATCAAATCAGAATGAGTATCTTTAAGGGACATACTAAGGAATGAAATGATTATGGTGAAGTTAAGTCCTGGGTGAAGGTTGCAGGGGTACCCTATCGGCTCCCATGCAGACTGTGTTTTCATCGCCGTTGCGTGAACTTTATTTTACACATATCTCTCCTTCAAGGAGGCAATAAAACATCTCTCAATAACAATATCATATTTATTATGTGGATACAAATTCCTTACAAAATTATACATCACCTGTTAACATCCAATAACAATAACATCGCTTATATGAGATTTCCGTTTCCCCGACGACACCGTGATCGGAAAAAATGGAAACTGAGTAAGGCTATAAAACTTTGACCCAGTATGCATACTAGGACCCAAAATAGTTGCTGTTAGCATAATTTCCCCTGAAAATACAAATTGGGGTACATGGAAATACCAAAGAAGTTGAGTAGTGGGTGGTTGTGGTTGTGGGGGTCGTGGTGTTGGTGGTCCTAACAGTCCACGAAATATTTGCATTCAGAGATGAATGTCGTTTCGGAATTAAAAACACCATGTGCTGATTCACAAATATTCTTATTGCCATTTTATCGATATAGAATCGTAGTCCTGGGACGTATCTTTTATCCGAGTAGGTATTCCGTCGTGTTCCTGTCAATGTTTTAAACTTGGCACACATGTCAACCATCATGGGAACCTGCGCACCTGCGATTTTGAGTTCAGTCGGGGTTATTTTGTCGGAGTTATTGCCAATTTTCGACATAGAGTCATACACCCTGGGATGAATCTTTGTGACTTTGTCCGAACCTGTATTATGTAATTTCCCTATCAATTTTGTTAAAATCTTGGCACATATATTGACAATCATTGGAACCTGCCATTTTTGTGTGTGGACCCATTTTACCAATTGTTCTTGATTTTCAGCTCGTTACTCATTCATATTTATGTCTGATGTATTGTCGGAACATTCTCAACCAACCCACCTGGGGTAATTGGTCTAGGTTATTACGTCTGATAATCTGAACCACAGAAAGCAGTAAATGTTGTTGTTCATACTCCAGAAGCCGGACCTGCATGGTGCTATACCTGATGCTGTTTGACTCAATTGGTGGAATTTAACCTGCGCAGACGTTTCAATGTGCACGTGGCTTGTCAAGAGAACCGGAACCATGCCTACCGTATCGGGGACACTGTTCCGGGTCTTGTTGTCTGGCACTTGCATTTTGTGAAACGTGACGTTTGAACATTTGAACATGTCCAGCCCACATACCATAAAAGACACCGGCATGTGGTATTGTGCCAAAAAAGCGTGAAGTCATCTTACCACATCAAACTTCCTCGATTATATGGTTCGTGTATATATAACCCTTATAAAAAGACGCTCCAGTTAACCATGGTAAAAACGCTCTGGTATTATGTGGTATTCCACCAGGGTGTTTAGAACCAGGTAATTTTACTCTGGGGTAAAATTCATCAAGTGAATGGTCACCATATTATACGCACACATGTAGACTCACCCATGTATTTGTACTGTAGAAAAAATGTTCCCACTCATGTATTTCACCAAGGTATTTACCGGGATGTAAGAATGCATGTGGGATTCTAATAGAGTAATTCTACCCGAGTAGATTCTACCAGGGTAATTTACCTCGATATTAGGGTACATTTACCACGATAGCACCGACACATGTAATTACATGACATCTACTTGGTACTCCATCGCCCTCAATGTGCTGAGGATTATGTGGAGGCGCATGAGATTTAAAAACATAAAAGCATATTTTTTTGGTTATTTTGATAATTTATTAAAATATACTGGAGCTTCATACTATTTAGAAGCTGTCTGTTTGTTTTCAGGTGGGAACATGTGTTTTGTGAGTTCGGATTTGAAACTGTCCGTGTTGTGGCAGTTTAAGAATATGTCACGGGGGAGTTTGTTCCAATTTATGATTGTGCGTGGAAAAAAGAAAGCTTCGAGATAGTTTCTGTCAGCTTTAGCAGTACAGAGGAACTTGTGGCCCCTAGTAGGCACAACTGGTAGGGAGATGTCTACATCTTGATGGCGGATTTTCTAAAGCATGACTAGAGAGGAGAATATTCTTCTTTGTTGGAGGGTTTGCCAATTAAGTGTGTGGAGCAGATCAGTTATGCTGTCTCTGTCATCGCTACCATAGTTGTATCTATTTAGAGTGTAGCGTGCAGCCCGTCTCTGTACAATTTTTACTTTCTCTGAGAGGTACTGCTGCCATGGGTCCCATATTGAGCTACAGTATTCTAGTTGTGGTCTAACATATGTTTTGTAGGCAAGGGCTTTTGTTTTGTAGTTTTTTGTTCTCACGTTACGTCTTAGGAATCTGAGGGTAGCATTGGCTTTATTTGTGATGGTAGTGATGTGGGTTTTCCATGATAGGTCATTTGAGATGGTTACGCCGAGATATTTTGTAGTTTCTGTTGATTTAAGTAATTGGTTATGGAGTGTGTAGTCATGGAGAATAGGGTTTTCTTTACGAGCGATTCGTATGATTTCGCATTTACTAGGGTTGAATGACATAAGCCATTCTTTCTCCCAGTTTTCAAGTTTGTGCAGATCATTTTGTAGGATAGTACAGTCATTTTTAGAGGAGTTAGCACAATACACAACAGTATCGTCTGCGAAGAGGCGGGCCTGACAGCTGAGGTTTGTGGGGAGGTCATTTATATAGATTAAGAAGAGACAAGGGCCAAGGACAGACCCTTGGGGGACACCTGATAGTACGGGAAGAAATTTTGATTCTTTTCCATTGACTTGGACTTTTTGAGTCCGATGTGATAGGAAGGCGGCAATCCAATTTGTAACAGATGTGTTTATGCCAAGTCGTCTCATTTTAAGAAGAAGTCTGCTATGGTCCACTTTATCAAAGGCCTTGGAGAAGTCCATGACAACTACATCGGTTTGAGTCCATTTTGTCATGTTTTCAAATATATCATTCATGAATGTGATAAGCTGTGTTTCACAGCTTAGTTTGGGTCGGAATCCATGTTGGTTTTGATGTAGTAGTTGCTTTTCGTTGAGGTGGGACATGATGTTGGATACTATGATATGTTCAAGGGTTTTGCTAAGAATACATGTGAGTGAGATGGGGCGATAGTTTTCAGGTTTGGATTTGGAGCCTTTTTTGAATATTGGGGAAACAATTGCTACTTTCCAGTCAGAAGGGACAGTGCCTGAGTTCAAAGAACTCTGGAAGAGGTCTGCAATTATTGCACAGATTTCGTCTCTTACCTCTTTGAGGAAGCGGGGTGAAATTTGGTCGATACCATAAGCTTTGTTGGGTTTCAACCTTGAAAGTGCGGCACAAACACCATTTGTAGTTATTTCTACATCTGGCATGTCAGTATCCTTAGGACAGATCAGGGATTTAAGTTCGCAGATGTGGGATAGGTTTAGAGGTTGAGGCTTAGTAAATGCAGAGTGGAACTGGGCGTTTAGAGCTTCGGCCTGCTTGGTGGGGTCTGTGATCACTTCACCATCTACTTTAAGAGGAGCGACACCGTTATTTTCTGATTTCTGATGTTTTATGAAGGACCAGAATTTTTTGCTGGGCTTGGTGGTGTTTTCTGTTAGGTCCGGGCAGTTTTTGTTGTCTTCAGTTATGATGGATTCTATATGGTCCCAGTAAGTTTTTCTGGATTTTCTTTGGATGGCATGTTTAAGGGCTCTTTCTTTGGACTGAAGATTTTCGGTGTTTTTATACCTGCGTTTTCTGATATATTTGTGAAGACGAGTGCGTTTTTTTTATCAGCTTCATAAGATCAGCTGTTATCCATGGTGCATGTTGTCTGCTACTAAGTGTCTTGGTTGGGATGTGCTTAGATATTAGTTCAGATATTTTTTCTTTGATCAACTGCCATTTCTGTTCTACATTTAGATTTAGAATTGCACTCTGCGTCTTGTAGAAAGTTTGGAAGGAATGGAGTTCTGCTTTAATGGCAGGCCAGTTTGCCTTATGGTAGAGATAGACTTTCCTGGCAGGCTTTTTTAGATGTCTTTTGTTTATGGTGACTTCGTGGTAGACAATGTCATGATCAGATGTACCAAGGCTGGGAAGTGTTCGTGTATTATGGATCAGAGTTGGCTGATTTAGGTAGAATAGGTCAAGGGTATTTTTACCCCTTGTGGGTATTTTAACAACCTGTTCGAGATTTGCATCGGACATTGCATTTGTGAGTTTATCATAGAGTTTTGTATTTTTACAGTCGGTGGCAGTTTCGTTTGTGGTCCAATTGTATTTTGGTAGGTTAAAGTCACCAAGAACCCACATGTGGCCATCTTTGGGGGCTTTCTTTACGGATGTTTCTAGGCCATTTACGCTGTCAATATCGTTTTCGTCTGGTTTGTAGTATGCTGCGACATGGATGTTTTTTTAGCCTGGTATGACAAGCTTTGCCCATATAATTTCGCAAGGAGAGTCAAGCTCATGTTGTTCTAGAGATATGATGTCTTTAGAGATGGCAAGAAGGGCACCCCCTCCTTGTCTATTTCTGTCTTTCCGATAGATGTTATAGGTGTCGGGTGGGAAGAGCTCTGAGTTTTGCACTTCGCTATTTAGCCATGTTTCAGTGCAAGCTATTATGTCAGGTTTTACTTGGTCTATGACATGATGTAAGTCATGGGCCTTTGGCCAAAGTGATTGACAGTTTATATTAAGGACTCTCAGGTTATTTAATCGTTTAGAGGAGGAAGGTGGGCTGTGTTTCGTGGGTTTTGGTGCGATAGGAGAGGAGGTTGCTTGCGGGGCACCGAGTGCTTCTATGCTCTCTGAGTAGGAATAGTCTTTGCTTAATAGATTGAATGAATTTGAATCTGGGAAAGAGTCAATACTCTGGAGTATATTTGTGGAGTAGTTTGGGAGGCAGCACCTCAGGCACTCCCATGTGTATCTGCTTTCGTTTGCTTGGAATAATTTATATGTCGAATCTCCGACACCTTGGCATGATATGTGGTACCATGTATCACAGTGGTCACACATGACTGCTTTATCTGTCCAGGTTACCTCACTGAGACAGTATCCACAGTCGTATCTTGTTGTGTTTGCTGATGGACCAGGATTGGGGTTTATGTCAGAGGATAGGCTCAGTAGTAGGATGGCCAGGTATAGTAGAGATAGTCTGGCATGCTTGTGTACTGGTGAAATGGGTCTCTTGCATCTTATTTCGCAGAGAAGACTCAGAGAGTCGAGGTTCACTATGCCTGCACTCACGAGGAGTGGCTGTAAGAGCATATGAGGAGGATTTATGTTGAGTGATATGCATGGTATTTGTGGCATTACAAGAAACTCTAGTCTTGGGTAAAGGGTTTCATTTTGATTTCTTGTTCCATGTTCGCAAGTTGTTGGCGAGATGAAGGAGATCATACCGGTACCTGTGGTGCTTCGTATTTCTGATGAATTTTGATATACACCATGATTTAGCATTAAAATGATGAATATGGCATAGGTGGTTGGTTTAATTTGCCACACAGAAACCATTTTGTATTATATACAGTTGTATGAGGAAAACAGATGAAATTTTTCACGATTTTTAGATTGATTTTGGTTTAAATACAGGAAATGTCTGTGATGGTGGTAAGCGTGAGTTCCTATATAAGAAGAGTGCAGTGCACCTAAGTCTAAGAACCATACAATTTTTTACAACTCACCGTCACCAGTTAGTCCTACCTAAAAGGCCGGATGAGGGTTGTTAGTTCTTCGTCCCGAGTGCAGACTCCCGGGCACGGTGTGCAGGGTATGAATGCATATGTTAGTGTGATATAAGGGGAGTGATAGAAGTTTATGGTATAGAGATTGGAATATACCATAAAAATTACCTGAATAGCTCACCACCTGTTCCCAATTCAAACAACTAAGAAGTGTTTGTGTTGAAAGATGAAGTTTTTGGAATGTGATGGTATTGGAGATCACCTGTAGATGCGGGGATCTTGGTATTTGTTTGTAATAGGCTGTTTATTAACAAGAAGTTTTATTTGGTAGGTGTTTTTTGCTTCCGCAAATACCTGACGACGATGTAAATAGAACGAAAATACGAAATACAAACTATGGCGGAAGTAGGTCAAGTGAAAGATTGATCGAACTTAGGCAATCATTGATAAACGAAGGTAATAAGTTTAGGATCGCTGGTAAATAGTATCAGCAATCATTTGGTGATATATCAACTATTTGATCCGTGCAGTAGAGTCTCCGATTGTTTGAGTAAACTGCAGTTTGATGAAATTTTCTTCGGAGAAAAAATTATACCGCCATGCGCAAGCGGCCTTGACCTCTACATGAGGTGTTAAACTCGTCTGGATTTAATATACTTCTTGTCTCATTATGTTAACTTTTGAGTATGACATCGTGTTCCGCTGAATAATGAACAAAATATGGTTTTATTCTCACAAAAGAGACAGAAAACTCATCAGCTGATAAATGTGCTATTGTGAAATAGTGTTATCGCTCATATCCGTGTAATGTTTTACTCTGGTAAAGCCATGTAAACCATGGTTTACATGGCTCTACTCTGGTAAAATATAGCAAAGTCATATACATGTAGACAATGATATACTCTGGCAAAAGACATAAATTCCACATAAAAAGGACCTACCCTTGTACATTCCAAGTAAAGGCATGATGTAGCCCACTTACATTATACTATGGTAGATCCTGCTGTATTACCATATCATAAATTCATACAAAGCATCAACCAATATGGGAGCATATGTACCAGCAATTTTGAGATTGGCTGGACTCCACCTTGCTGGGTTGTTTCAGTTTTGGACTTAATTATACAAAAACCCAACTCACCTAAATCCTTGTCCCTGGTTGAAATACGTTTTGTATGATCGGTAGTGTGAAACGATACCATATACATACGTTACCAACAATTTTATGTTTTTTTTTTAAGTCGCCCAAAACGTTCCCGTTTTCGCGTAGAATCAGATTAATTAAAGGCTGCATGTAAACAGATGTTAAATTTAGCACAAAATATCAGCAGACAATATATTTGAGGTTTAAGATGATTCAACCGAGTTTATTTTAAATAGAACTAGTACATCTGGATATCGGTTTTGTTTTGGCAATGTAAGTTACGATTTACTAGTCAGTCCGCTGTGATAGGTCCAAGCCTTTAAATAGTGTGTCTGTCATTTGCAGAATGAGGTTCTCAGCGGGTGAATTTAGTGATATGCGGGGTAGCATCACCAAATTCACCCTCTGAGAACCTCATTATGTTGAGGAGTAAGCAGAATGAGGTCCACCGAGGGTGAATTTGGTGATGCTAGCCCGCTATGCGGGGTAGCATCACTAAATCAAGGTATCAAACTTTTATGACAAATGAAAAAAAAAGAATCATGTATGTCTTCTTGGTTCAGTTTTAATTATATTGTCAATTTAGCACGATTAAAATATGCTTATAAAAAACAAGTTGTACATTATGCAGGTCGAAGATGTACCATGATTCGAACACATATAATACAATGAATACCCTCATTACTGAACCGTTGCTTTTCGAAAAAAAAAACTCAGTATACATGGCCCACTAAATATGAATCCTTATTCACTTGTATGCCTGTCGTCTGCTGATTTTTTGCTGGACTCCCTTCCTAATGATTGATAAGACTATTCCAAAATATACTTTAATAACGGGTGGGAGAATCCACTCCGTGTATAGTAAGGGAAGACAAATTGATATTTAATAAATAATTGAGCTTTAAGCGCAATAAGGAAATTATTATTGCACTTAAGAGCAATAATAATATTTCATATTTATCTTAAGCATAATTAAATTTTGCTTATTGCTATTAAGCACAATTAGATATTATGTATTTGATTAAGCGCAATTAGATATTCCAAAAACAGATCATCCCTCAAGCGCAATTAAATGTTACTTATTATGTTTAAGCGCAATTACATCATTATTGATCTTAAGCGCAATTTATATCGCACTCATGAGATCATCCCTAAATTTATGGATTAATCCGAATAGGCCTATATGTGGACAGTCATCAGGTCACCAATAAACTCAACCCATTGCACTACACCATTTGAATTACAGGGAGTTTATGTAATGTGGCTTAAGTGCAACGAGGAAGATTTATAATTGCAATCAGCTATTATTGCTGAAGTGAAGTTATATAATCCTTATTGCCCTTAAGCGAAATTAGAAAATCATTATTGAGCTTAAGGGCAATTAGGTATTCCTTATTGTGCTTAAGCGCA
The DNA here is from genome assembly GCA_032622095.1 of Siphonodentalium dalli. Lineage (NCBI taxonomy): Eukaryota > Metazoa > Mollusca > Scaphopoda > Gadilida > Siphonodentaliidae > Siphonodentalium > Siphonodentalium dalli. The sequence goes on along the minus strand of CP136062.1, from coordinate 119,875,965 downwards.
ATTAGATCTTTCCTTATTGCGATTAAGCGTAATTAGATCTTGCCTTATTGCGCTTAAGCTCAATTTATTTATTAAATATCAATTTGGCTTCCATGCACTAGTATAGAACGGGTTAATCTGGATGTTGAATATTATGTGTTGCTCACATTTACACATTCGTGCCCACAAACAAATCGCTGGTTAATCTGAATCATAAACATGCTATAATTGTCCTGTTCGGTACTGGTTGATAAGGGCATTCTAACCAATAGATACGCCTGCCACTAATGACGGTTTGTGGTTAGTAACAGTCATGCACTATTCGTGTGAATGTGGTTTCAGGTGATTGCTAAATATGAATGGTTCCCAAACACAAAAACATTGGACGACATCCGTATTGGACATCGTCATATCGAGGTGCTACCAGAGGAAACATGGAAAAGTCATAAACTTACTTTATATCAACAATTTCACAATAACAATGACATTTTGAGGTAACAAGCAGACCACAGATAACATGGTTGGTGTTTGGGGATTTATAGGTTTCAACAACAATTCCAGCAATTTCCAGGCCCAATCATGTCTTCATAATTTGCATTACTGATAACGTATTCCGGAGTTCCCCTATATATACTCTCCACTTTCCTTTAACCCATGGCATGGGGGTCTGACTCAGTTGATAATGTGCAAAACGCATTAACTCAACAAAAGTCGTCAAGTGCTTGTTTAAATCCTGATATTCGTGGGTTTGTAAGACATGTGCAGGTAAGGTACCCCGATTCGTGCATGTGGGTAAGGAAATTCTAACCAATATGTATACACCTGCATATTTCGCACTTTGTGGTTTGTAACAACCATGCGCTGGTCACATGAATACGATTTCACGTGCTTGCTAATTGGTCGGTGCTTATGTGTTACATCCGCATGTGCGATCGACGGGCTAATGGCGCTCAAGAAGCGAAGTCATACGGTTACCCTCTGTCAACAATTGTACAATAATAGCAGCGACATATGATGAAATAGACCAAACGCATGTCACATGTCTAGGTTGTTTACGGGTTATACAACCACAATTCCAGACCCATACTTATGTTCATAATTTGCATCAGTGATAATGCAAGGTAGAGTTCTCATCTCCCTTTTCATTTGATCCGTGGTGGGAGGCGTGGCTCAGTTGGTAAGGTGTATAACGCATTAAGGGGGAGATCAAGTGAACAATTTTGAATGGGGATTTCAGTGCAAATATCTGGAGCAAAAGTTGCAGAGTTGCATATACTTCTGAGTGTGCCTTGGTGTGGTATTGGAAACAACAGGTAACCCTAGCGGCTCCGCTTCGTAAATTATAAAATTTTGCAATAAATATATTTTTGATAAATTTTTTCTGGAATTACATCACTTGACCTCCATTTGAAAAAAATCAATATAAAATTCAAAAATAAATACGAAAACATTATAATGGAACATGTTCCAAGCGGACCCGCTAGATAAATACCTGTTGTTTCTAATACCACATCAGGTCACACTCATGAGTATGTGCAACTCTGTAACTTTTGCTACACAGATTTGCATGGAAATCCCCATTCAAAATTGTTCGCTTGACCCCCACCTTAACCCATTCATGACGCGAGATGCGCTGATGCAGCATTAAAGATAATGTGCCAGTGCATTATCTTATGTATGCTATGTCTCGATCCCGTATATAAGAGAATGCATTGGCTTACAAGGTCGGGGTAACTATTATTAGATCAATGTCTTCTCTTGTATATAAGAGAATGCATTGACATAGGGTTTTCGCAATATTTCAGGAAGCTCCAGGCATGTAAGGGTGAAGTCGACATAAGGCACCCAGGCGGCCCAGCGCTGTTGGTTCTAATCCTAATATGCGCGGGTTTGTATATTATAGCTTAAAGCCATGTACAGGTAATTTAACCTGATTCGTGTATTTGGACAAGGAAATTATAACCAAAGATATTCCCGCCACATTTCGCGGTTTGTAACAATCATGCGCTACAAGTGAATGTGGTTTCACGTGATTGTTTCACAATTAGTGCTTAGCAAACAAAGAAATCGGACATCCGCATTGGCCATCGAGGCGCTAATCACGCACTAGATAAAAGTCATAAACTTATTATACTTTCTGTCAACAATAGCACAATAATGACATTTGAGGTAATAGACCACAGCTAACTTGGAGTGAGGGGATTTGAAGGTTTCAACCACAATTGCAGGCCACATACGCTCATAATTTGCTTGAATAATAACGTTTGATTGAGTTCCCCGCCATCTCGCTAGTGCTTGTCTACTGTTGTTTCTGCATCTTTCTGATTCAACCTATGTCACATCACTGCCTCTTTCAATTAAAGTGGCACAGGGATAACTTTTTAGAAATAATATTTTAATTTGTTCGTTAAAACATTGCTTTCGATCGTTCCAATGGCTTTCCTCAGTGTCACTCAAAAGACACTTAAATGTCTTTATGTTTCCTCTAACAGGCTACAAATGACAATTGCCGTTCCATTGTCGCACCGTATAACCATTTCCGTCATGACGTTAGTGACATTTCATATATTTCCTGTTATTTTAAAATTGATTTTCTCAGGTACGAGCGTTCATTGTGACACAACAAATATATAAGAACCATCTAAACGATGGAAATTATAATCTCATTGAATTTACAAATTTCCAATAGCTATAAATTTCACGCCTGACGCTGTAACACAACATCAGTTAGAAATATCATCTCAAAATTGCTCTGGATAGCGACAGGCCCGCAACCATTTGCACTGGAATTGAATCCACTGTAATTATTCCTCGGTTCCCTGATATGTCGTTGGGACTTTCCACCACTTACTTTCCCTTAGAATATGTTCAGATAATAAGTTCAATAACCGACCAGGTTGTTTGTTGAACTTATTATCTGAACATTTTCCACCAATGATTATGAATCATTCTGCCCTTGTGTTCTCTGTTTTTCTGTCTGTCGTCTGTAATTATTACCTGAACACCCCTTAAAGGGATACTGTACCCAAAATGTTGTTGTTGGTTTCTATAGTCTCCGAGTCGGAGAATAAGGTAACAATTTTTTCCATTGTTTGAAAGTCTGTTGAGTACGAAGTAGTGTTACATATGGCAAATTTACCGGAATGCAAAAATACAAATTGTCGCTGTCGTGTAATTTTTGTACAGTTTTCAACCAAATGAATCAAATAAAAGTTATATTATATGCATACTAGTCCCATATACTCATTTAAGTTATTGTATCGTCACTAGTCAGTGAGTGGCTTGAGTTTTCTCCCCGTATCATCATAATGTTTAAACGATCGTGTGTGCGATCGGTTTAACAATCCAGTATCCCTCAATTACTTTATTTGATTACGTCTTGTAAACGGAAATTCGTAATTTAGTTGACGCCATTTTATGGCTCCAGTCATAAATTCAATTTATATCAAATTATTAACTTTTAAATTATGAAATTTTAAGATAGCCTATTAACATGAGCGTTTACAGAATACATCTTCGACTCAAATTACTTATGTTTCTATATATTATCGATATAATTAGATCGTTGTTATCACCGGAAATTTAATGAAAATGGCGTACAGTACCCCTTTAAAATGAATAATAGACCCGTTTCAAGATATATTTTATAGAAAGCGTTAATTCTCTTGTGGATATACTGCTAGAGCAATTATACACAATTCTTTCGAAACGAAACTTCCTGGTTTACCATAAAACAAGTTTCCAATAATAAATAGTCATGCATTTGAAGTAATAAAACCAATCCGTATACTGGGTCACACTATTAGTGTCCAGTTGTGTGCTTTTAATGACGATTCAATGATACAGTTTCATTTAAGGGTCAGACGCACGTTTTGCCAACATTTCCTGGTATTTCAAAATGGATTTTCTCTTTGTTTCTTTGTGAAATTGGATACAAGCAATTATTGTGACAAATTATTTAAGAACCATCGACCAATTGGATATTATAACCTCATTTACTTTACTCTTATGGCATGAACAATATTAAAAAGTTCACTGTTTTCAGGTACCAAGAACATCTGTAAAATATACTTTTTTCAAAAGTGCAGTTTATATATCCATGATATCATATATCAAGATCATGAGAGGAAACTGAATTACTCTTTATTTGTGGAATTAATTTTCTATAGTTGAGGAATTTCATGCCATGTCTGTTGATCAATGAACAATTTGGCTGAAATGAGTTGTGGGTCATTGGTAAATAACCACGTTAATGCTGACCACCATATCTCTTAACACTGTGGCCTAATTCCCTGTTGATTGCTCCCTGCTTGAGTGGACCACACTGCATATCAATATTTGTTTGCACTGGGCTGGAATATTTGTGACTGCTTTATTCTTCATTATAATATATGGCGGTATGATGCTATATTAAAAATCTAATTCAACATTATGATACAAATGAAGCCTCCTCTCATAGAGACAATACAATAATCTATATGGTGATTGGAGTGTTGTGTGAAATTATTAATTATTCTTGGTACCGAAAGTGGCAAAAAATTAAATAATATTTTCAACCTCTCAAATGTATTAAAATCCATTGTTTTTGTTTTCTCTTAATAATTGTTCAGATTCTACATACAATAAAGGTGATGATATGTGTTTACAAGATTTTTTGCCAGATAGATCCAGAGAAATTCTTTGTTGAAAATCTCTTGCAATTTGTGGCTGGATGTATGCAAAACGTGCGTCTCCCCCTTAAGTTAGGTTTTTAAAAGAAATGTTTGTTCTGCCCATTAACGTATACATCACTTAATTATCGGTTATGAATTACCCCCCCCCCCCCCCCTTCATATCAAACATGAGACACAGATAAGAACGGGTGTCCAGTTTACTATAAAGCAATCAGTAGCATCAGGTGGCAATACTATAACACGTCTGTCTACACGTGTAATTTAACCCTATAGACTAAAGCATTATTGATATGGTTCACAAGTTACAACATATTATATGTACACTTGTTTTCAAAATCCAAGCAAGTTTTCGTAATTTCGTTGCGAGATTTAAGTGAAGTTTTGGGCGATTTTGCTTTGCGTCGTTAACAATCATGGAATTTCTCCCGGGCATTTAATTCAATGTTTATTGCGATATATGCTCACTAAAGTCACACAAAAGACATACACTCTCGAGCCGGGACATTCACCTACTGTGAAGTATATTATTGAGGAATATATTCACCGCCTTGTTTAGGGTGCATTTACATTGCCATAGAACTGTACACAGATCTACACGCAGACAGTGTAAACGGGTTGATATAGAAATGCACACAGAAAGAGAACGGTATTAGTTCGTGTGAGCAAAAATCGTATCGGCTATTCGTCACGGTCAACACCGAAGCATTGCGCCAGGCAAATCTGTTTTGATTAATTGTTACTCAGGCTTTGCGAATGTGTTTTAGTTTTCGTTATCATTTCAACCCGTGTATTTCGAATATTGAACACGGACAGGGACGTGGCGACTGGGGGGGGGGGGGGTGTCTCACCTCCAACTTTGGTGAAAATTTTCAACAGTTTGAAATTTCATACCTGACACAATGATCTTGTAGTTTGATTTTCAAACATTTTATTGGGGGGGGGGGTATTGTTTTCGAACCAATATTTGCATAATTTCCAGCTTTTTATCAAAATTTTGGGCTGGAATGGTTATCAGCTGGAAAATTTCCAACCTTGTGCGGGCGGGTGTTAGGTTGGAAATTTTCAACACTTGGAAAGATTGTGTCTCCTGGTCCTTCCCCGTGGCCAGTCAAAAACCGCTAGTTGATTTAAGAAAACAATATTGTCGTACATTTGGTCAAAATTGTCACTGGAAATGTCATCAGTTGGAAATTTTACTACATTTGGTCAAATAATGGGTGTTGTAGGGTGGATAGCCATTCCATACAGATCCAAATTGCCCACCGCCCAGATGGTGTCAAACAGGAGACCTATATATATATATATATATATATACATGTTGTGTGTATATATGTGTTATTCTTTCTTCGAACCATTATCAAGTGGTATGAGAATACACTTTAAATACAAGCGCTAAAATCGAAATAAACCAGTTGTCTATGAATGAAGACGTTTGTGTTCATTCTCGTACCGTATGCACGTTTATTTTGTCATCACACGCCTCAACATGCAGGTATTCACTTACACGGTGTGATTTGCGCACTTGACAAATCATTTGAGTCTTTTTCATGACGCAAGGGGAAAATAAACGTGTGAGTCCGTGGGTTTAACCCTTTACCCAACAAACCGGCCACAACCGGCCAAATAAAGCTTCAACAGCCTAAAATATCTTCGGTCTGTCTCAATAGAACCATACACATATGGATATCATTGGAACCGGCTCCTTGACCACATTGTGATAGTTACAGTTATGCCCTGTGCCAATGCATTCTCTTATATATGCGAGTCGACCATAGGTCGCCTCGCATATATAAGAGAATGCATTGGCCTAAAAAAAATCTTTTTTTAACACTTTTTACCATTTTTTCTTACATTCTTTAACAATTTTATAATTTTTAATGTGTTAAGCCAATGCATTCTCTTATATATGCGAGGCGACCTATGGTCGACTCGCATATATAAGAGAATGCATTGGCACAGGGCCCTTCTGTTGGGTAAAGGGTTTAAAATCATTTAGTTTTCTGCATATTTGTTTTTTCTCATAACAATGTGGACTGACAGAGCGGTATCGCTTCTACTAGAGGAATTGCCAACACGGGAATCACTCTGGAATCTGAAGAGTAGGAGTTATAGGAATACCAACACCAAGACACGAGAGGTCGCAGAGCTTGTGGACATACTTCGGTCTGAAGTTGCGGATATGGACACCGACTCGCTGAAAAAATAATTTCGGGACTCAAAAGTCAATACCGTGAGGAAATAAGGAAGCAGCTGTTTTCAGAGAGAAGCGGTGTTGGTCAAGAGGATGTGTATGTTTCCAGGTGGAAATTTTACAACAATCACATTTTTTTCGATGATGGCAGCCAAGATGGTGGAAATTTTACAAACATTAATCCAAGAGCTGAAGCCAATGATGTTGACAACGCAGAGCCAGGGACGTCATCATCTCGCAGATCTACAGGTACATCAGCCAGTGGGAAGAGAAAAGCAAACTGGCAAGAAAGGACTGCTGATGCAATTGTAACGTTAGCGTCCAACAGACAACAGCCAGAACTTGCATATGATGAATGTGACGTGTTCGGGAAAACTGTCGCGTTTGGTGTGAGATCAATCACCGACCTTGCAAAACGAGCGCGCCTGATGTACAACATTCAAACTGCAATTTTTCTTGCCAATGATGTGCCTCTTCAACCCATGGCATGTTTCCCTCCATCCAGCAACCAGTGACTTTCTGAACATGTGTGTAATGTTTTCTCTGTTATTGTTGGCTACATAAATAATGTTTGAATGCATTTGAACAGGATTGGATCTGTTTTCTCTGCAACTGCATGGTGCAATTCCATAACATGTTATCTACATTAACTTGCAACAGAGAGTTTTAGAAAATGGAAACAGTGAGCATTATACCCGTATATGCCCATTAGAAATGTATATTTAATATGTTCACTAAATCCAAATAGGCCATCGGTCAGCACATATGGAATACAACGAGCAGTTTTGTAACTAATGACATGCGTTACCCGATATTGTATGTATACATTGTCACGATAGGCCGCCGGAATTTATTTTATGTGGCTTGCGTTTGACGGGGGATATGTAAATATTATTTATGAAATGTATTTATGTACAGTTATGATAGTTTTAAAAGTACTCAGTCCGATCAGACGCTCCTAAATTGCTATTGCTTTGGCTTGGGTGTAACAAATATTTGCTTCGAGTCGAGGAACCCACCCATCAAAGCTCTGGTTGATTAGATATCGATGTTTGAAGTTTGTTAATATTTAGATATCTGGCACAAAAATTCTCCAGATCCTCGTGCTCAAACGGACAAATTGCGGTTGTAAGATGGATAACTCTAAAATCAAGCGGTTACTATTAACAATAATAACCACTGGATTTTAGAGTTATTCACCTAACAACCACAATTTGTCCATTTGAGCACGAGGATCTGAAGAAGTTTTGGGCCAGAGCTCCATAAATTAACAATCTTCAAACATCGATATCTAATCAATCTGAGCATTGACGGGTTGATTCCTCGGCTCTAAACAAACATAGTTTACCCTCGAAGCCAAAGAGATATTTATTTAGGAGCGTCTAAACGGATTGAGCACCTTTAATAGTAGTTAGTTCCGACGCGATAAAAACAGAACGGGTGTTAAAATATCAGACATTATCCTATGTGGAACATTTCACCAATATATATAATTCTTAATGGAGCTGATCATTCATCTGTTCATCGATGTGATAATCAATGTACATGCCTGCAACAAAAAACATGTACATAATCGGCCCTTCGCAACAATAAAATCACAAAACCTTTTCGAATGACATTTCACGTTCATTTATTCACCTCATAACACGATTCTAATGGTGCAAAAGAGAGAAGCCGCAGTCTCATACAATTTGACTGAAAAGATAAGTTTTTATTAGAATAAACCACCGTTAATACTATGGCTGGCGCTTTATTCTTTTAAAAACGTATATATCCTGTCAAAGTTCTAGTGACTATGCAAACATCCAGTTATTCAGCCAAACCCCACAGAAGAAATAGTCGGTGAGTTCCTCACGAATTTCACGTCCGCTAAGAGCTGTGTATTCTATGTTCACAACTGAAGTGTCGTTGTCAGGTGGACTCCGGCTGTCGTCACTGGGTGTTTGGAGTTGACCGTCTGCGACGTTGTCAACAATAGTATTCCCCTCCTCGTCAAAGATAACTATATCTTCGCTCTCAGGGTCTGTAATGTTAGAGGTGTAAACAGTATCCCGCTTGTCGATCAAAAAATTATGCAATGCGACACACGCCCTAACCACATGTTTTGTCTTTTCTACCTTCAGTGGAATCGTGGCTCGTAGAATTCTGAATTTGGCTGACATGATTCCAAAAGCGTTTTCCACGATCCTTCGAGCCCGACTCTGTCTATAATTGAAAACCTTCTCATCCCCAACAGCAGTTGATCTTGGGTATGGCTTCAAGAGTGTAGTCCTTAGTGAGAAAGCGTCATCTCCAATAAGATAGTATGGTGTCTCTGTAGTTCGGCCGGGGAGTTTAGAGGGTGGTGTCAATCCGGAGGCATCTACCAAAGATTTAAGAGGTCCATAGTTAAAAATCGTTGAATCTGATTGGCTGTCTGGTGAACCGACGTCGAACGCGACGATCCGTGCATCAGAGTCCGCGACAGCAAGCAATACGATGGAGTGTCGTTTCTTATAGTTCCAATATAAAGAACCACTTCGCGCTGGCGCCACGATGTTCACATGCTTACCATCGATGGCCCCAAAACAGTGAGGAAACTGCCATCTCTTTTCGAATCCTCGTGCGATTTCAAGCTTATCCATTGCATCAGTTGGTTCGCGGAGGTGGTCGACTTTAAGTACTTGATATATGGCCGAGCACACATCTGGGACAAATATGCACATTGCAGAATCAGAACTCAGAAACTCTGTCCGCAACTCTTTGTACAATGCCCCAGAAGCCAAGTATCGCAGAGTGACACAAAGTTTTTTATACGGTGTCAACGCTTTCCGAAGTTGCGTGTCGCGTTTCATTATCAATGGTGTTACCCGCTCAAGTAGATCGTCAAAATTTGGCCCTGTCATCCTGCAAAAGATTAAACAAATTAGGTATAGTTTATACGACATATGTTTTGCAATGTTATCATCGCGTACCGATTAAACGCTAGGATAAATTCGTGGGGTTAGAGTCAGCCCATGCATGAGATGCATCCCGTCCCTGATATATATTCAAGGTTTTAAAGTGAAAACATAGGGAATTGGTTACCCGATACACATATATGTAACCTATCAAAATAGCATAGCATATAGTATACGTGACGTACCATGTATACAAGTTTTCGGATAAACTAAGAACGATAACTCTAGAGTGAACATACGGTTATTGCGGTTATGCTATCCTGATATCATTGATATATATATATATACTTTTATATATACGGACATCTGACATGTATCAACACATCCTTTGGGTGGGGTCATGTTGTGCTTTGTGTACCAAAGTAAAGAACTCACCTCATGTACGCCTGGAAACTTTCTCCGTCAGTTTCCCTAATTCGATTTAGACAATTCTCATAAAATCCGGTGCTCTCTCTTTCTGTGTCAGTAGCCCACGGCCGGGCCCACCATCTCCTGCTTCTCCTAGACTCTGTTGAGTATATCAGCAACGATGCTGACGCGGCACATGCCAAATCGGTGTTGTCTGCTGATAGTTGATCCATTTTTATGTCTGGCCTAAACTGAAACGACTCGTAGTGAGTTGTCCATTACAAGAGTACTTATCAGCGCGCGTTCACTATTAGTAATCATATTGTGATCACAGTAATGCGCGACACGTGACTTCATACAGATCTGTATATAGTTCTGTATCAGTGTAAATGCACCCTTAGTCAATGTTTTAAAGTTCCCTGTCAGAAGGGATCAGAATATCCACAATATTACCACAAACGCTGTAGTGTCAAACAGAACCAACATAATCATAGACACAGCCACTTTCCTCTCCATCAGTTACACTCTTATATAAGAGGCGAAAGCGCTGCATGTAATGTATGAGCGAGGAATGCGGAACCTAGACGTCTATCGAAATGGACATACAATACATGTGGACTACTCTGTGGATATTTGTATATATAAAACTTGACTCATGTATATTGCAATGTAATGTATATATATATACACTCTCCGCATATGGGGGTAATAAAATAAATATTGTGTTTAGTGTAGCAATGTTGTATTATCAACTGCGCGCATATGCATAGGAACAAACAGAGCATAATTATGTGTGGCAGTAAGCCAATGCTTTTTTTTTTTTAGCGGCCATTTCCTCATTATTTTTAATTTTCTCATGTCCTGATCCGTTTGTTCCACAACGTAACCTTCCTGTTATTCGTTTCCGATGAGACAACTCAGCAGAAGCAGGAACGATTTACGGTTAGATCCTCTACGCCTTCTGTGCATGTCCTACTCATCTCAGTGCTCATCATCTACTATATATCTTTAAACCTATCAGAAGGGATCAGAACATCCAAAAGTTCCCAGAGCCGTAATTTCGCTAAAATCCGGATTGAGAATCCAAAGCCGATTACGGGGGGCGGAGCTAATTTCGGATTCTAGGTCAGATTTTGAAATCCACGTGGTCTCCGAAACTCTCCCCCAGCGTCAAACATGGCTCATGTATTTGACACAAGTATCATTTGTATCTTATATTTATAAAGTGCATGTTTGTTGTGAAAGTCATGCTGTTCTTCTATGTGTGTATACACGGCACATAATTTGCTGCCAATCCGACTTAATCGCATCTTTTTTTCAAGTTAAAGTGTGTTTATTGATGATGGCAAGCATATCTAAACATGACAGCTCTAGGCCTCCTGAATCAAATTCCGAAGATGTTGTGAAGAACACACGGAACTTGTCAGTTGAACAGGGACGTGACGACAGGGGTTGATTGGGTGTCTCGACCCCCACCCCGAACTTTGGTACAATTTGCTAAGCTGTGCAGTCATTCATACGTGAGGAAAATCAGGATTATTTTGACTAACTGTTTCAAATAATGATACGTACAAGCCAAAAAACGCAACAAACAAACCCGATTTTAAATAAATACATATACAAACTTATGACTAACTCGAGAGAGGGGGTGTCCAGTGATCTGTATATATGTTCAACTTGTTTTGGTAGTCATGTTGCTTTGCCATTACTAATTATTTATTTTTTCAGTGTAATAACATATGGGAGAGGGGGTACCCTTAAGTGAGTCAGTACTTGTCCCCCAATTCCTTTGTATGTATAAACAAATGTATGTGTTATATAACATGTGTTATCTAAATTTGACATATATTTGAAATAAATATATCTAAACTAAACTTTGGTACATTCCAGCAGTCGGAAATTTCATGCATGACACAACATTAGTTGGACATTAATTTGACACCATATATAGGTTGGCATTGTTCTCATTGTTTGATTTTTTTCAACCAGTAAAAGTTGGTAATTTTCCAATCTTAGTGTTTGTCAGATTGGATATTTCCAAGGAGAGCAAATTGAATTCTGCGAACCTGTGAGATTGATGTTTGGTTCAATGGGGGGGGGGGTGCAGTTGGCCGGAAATTTGAGGAAACTTCTAGCCACGTCCCTAGAACATGTGTCTGTTGTCTATACAGAGACTATTGCGCAAAACGACTGCATTTAACGAAACAAAACATGTTAAAATTGCTATAACTTTAAGACTAGATGATAGTACATACGTGTATCTGATAATCCATCGATACCATATAATCCTACTATTTCTTGAATAAGAAGAAACATTATAATAACGAACACAGCAGAAGACATATCCATGCAGGTTCATATGAATTCGGTCAATGGTGACGTATCCGCCGAATTCGAAATCGACATGCGTTCGGGCGGTATTTTAAGGATGGAATTATGAAATGGACATATGAAAGTGACAATCAACAATGATTTGCCATCAACCGAAGTGCTCCCCCAGCGTTACTATCAATAGCGTTATTATTTGGCTAATTTCAGTAATATTCTCCCTGTTTACATTCAATAAAACAAATTTGTCTCCGCATTTAAAATTCTTTGATATAGATCGTTTATATTCTGCAATAATTTGTACACAAGAGACGGATTCTTATGTTTTATTGTGTTTTTAAACTCTGAGGTGGCGGAATCTCGGTTTGTTTACATTACGAACATTTGAGTCCGTAATCAGAATCCGAATCCAAATCGGATTACCACGAAATTAGGATTACGGTCTGTTCGTTTACTGATTCTGCAAATTTGTGGTCTGTTCTTTTGCCGAACCAAGTCGTACGGGGACCAATCTGTAATCTGGATCCAGAATCTGAAACGGATTTTAGCGAAATAACGCCTCTGGTTTTGATTTGGTGGAGTACGATCTCTACGGGCGTAGTTAGAGTAGAGTTTTATGTCATTATCTACCGATTTGGCTATATATCCTATAGCCGCTCGTGAACGCTTCCTGTGTTTAGTGCAGCAATGTTGTATTACCAACTGCGCGCATGTTCACAGGAACACAAACATAGCATTATGTGTGGCAGTAAGCCAATGCTTGTTAGCGGCCATTTCCTCATTATTTGATCGTCGCCGATGATTTTTAATATTCTCATGTCCTGATCCGTTTGTTCCACAACGTAACCTTCCTGTTATTCTTCTTGTCGTTTCCGATGAGACAGCTCAATAAAAGCAGGAACGATTTACTGTTAGATCCTCTATACGCCCTATGTGCATGTCCTATTAATCTTAGTGCTCATCATCTATTATATATTTTAAAAATTCCCTATCACAAAGGATCAGAACATCAAAAAGTTCCGCGTGCATGTTCATAGGAACACAACTAGAGAATTAGGTCTGGCAGCAAGCCAATGGTTATTAGCGGCCATTTCCTCATTATTTGAACACGCCGATTTTTTTAATAAATACGGTTATGTCCTGATCGGTTTGTTCCACAAGGTTATATTGGTATAATTGTTTTCCATAGGCATGAGCGCAAAGTTTTAGCGTATACAGTTTACAATATAAATCCTAGGTCCAAAATTGTCTCTTTAAATCTGAAAGATGGACATTTGCGGAAACTTTTTATGCAAAAAGAATCATGTCCGTCTTGCAGAGAATTCGCCTTTATATCTTGTCATTTCGTAACTAGTGTCAGAACCGCACTAAAAAAAACGTCATATTTTAGACCACTCCACCAAATTCAAACTTCACAACAAAGGGTTAATTCCTGTGCCAATGGCTATTTACCTATGGGAAAACACAGGGAAGAGGTCCGATGATTTTTTATGCAAAAAAACAACAAAAAACAACAACAACAACACACAAGGCTATTTGACCAATCAGGGCCCAGTGTCTATTTCATTCTCTCCCGCATCCGCTAGATGTCACTCCGAAACATATTTACACCAGTGTGACCACAACGTAACCTTCCTGTTATTTTTCTTGTCGTTTCCGGTGAGACAGCACAATAAAAGCAGGAACGATTTACGGTTAGATCCTCTACGCCTTCTGTGCATGTCCTATTCATCTTTATGCTCATCATGCTGTATATTCGATTTGTCAATTTTAGCTGGTTTAACCCTTTCTATACACAGGCCCCTGGGGAAAATAGCAGATATACCAATATATAATATATAGCAGTGACTGCTGTTATAGTATATATTGATAGCTGGTATTTCCCCCCAGGGGCCTATGTTTCTATACTGAATTGATTCTCCAATTCAGTTATAAAAGTACACATTGGAACGGTCTAATATTCATTTAGAGAGGGGTGTCCATGTAATAATAGCATACGACAGACAGAATAATATATAATACAAGGTCAGAATGATTCATATTCATTGGGCGATGTTCCGATAATAAGTTAAACGGTCGTTTGTTAAACTTACTATCTGAACATTTCCTAAGGGAAATACTCGTCAATGAGTATTTAGTATAGGAAGGGTCAAACAACATTGTATTTAGGTAAACAATATTTATTCTAGCTCTCATATATGGTGTGACTAAACACCGCCCGGACCAGCCCGGACAAGCCCGGACCGCCCATATGGACTATATGAGTGATTTTAAGGGCAATATAAGTGCAGGGGTGTCATGGAAACCCACCCAGGGTCGCTATTAACCCTCAAAATGCCGGCATCGGCGAATATGTTCGCCGCGAATGAAGCTAACAGCCCGGACCGCCCATGTTGCGTCTAGGGGTGATTTTAGTGTCCATATCTGCGCGAGGGCGTTAATGAAACCCAAATACGCACGGAGAGTGGTCAAGGTCAAACAGCAGTGCCGTTATTAACCCCTAAACTTGCCAGATTCAGTCAGAATTACAAAATTGTGCCCCCAATAAACAAACTCACAGCCCGGACCCCCTTAATGTCCTAGTACTTCAAATAACTTCTTACATATGGTAATGATATCAAAAGCAGGTTATTGTGTGTCAGAAACAGAAGCAACAAACGAAATCGGTTGCCTAGTTAGTATAAAGGTTTGCGTTGTCTCAAATATGTAGCATTACGTCTCTCGGAAAAGAGGTAACTCCCTTCAATACATTACTACACATTGTGGTCGAATGCAGGAAAGATTCCATTCGTATTGTTGTGTATATGGGACAATTAAATGATGTAAACAGCGAACGAAAGTCTCGATTTCGCCTCACAAAGTTAAAGGTACTCAATCCGAATTAACGATCGCAAATTACTATTTCTTTGCATTCGGGGGTAAAAACATTTGATTCGAGTCGGGAACCCACCCATCAAAGTTCAGAGCGATCAGATATCGATGTTTGAAATCTATTATTTTTATTTTAATTGGCCCAGTAAATAGTTGACGAGAAGACTTCTCTGGATAACTCTAAAATCAAGTGGCTTTTTTTGTGTCAGATATGTGACAAACCCGCAAAATGTCGTTGAACAAAATGTTGACAAATAACAGGATTTGGGCAATTTCATACTATAGTTGACTGTGGTTAGCATTATTTTTGGGCAATTACTCGATTCTGATAACTGAAGCGGCATTTAAAAATAGATTTTGTTGTTGTTGGAGTCTGATGATATGGGGACCATCGAATCGGATTGTGTACCTTTAAGGTAGAATCTGCAATAAACATTGTTAAGCTAGATCATTCATGTGGGAATCTAGAACGCTAAAATGGGTATTGTACACTAAATCCGACCATTTATGGAACCATCTCCTATATTATACTCAACAGAATATATGCAACAAATGAATGAATTTGAACCGTAGATTGGTGCTAAATACCCTCATGTGCTCTATGAACGATGAAAACAACATGGTAATTATAATGAAAATGAGTTAATGACTCAATTCGCAAACTATTTGCAAATAGCATTTTCCCTCTGAGCCTTTTACATCAGTCACTGGTTACCAAAACCATTTAATGTTGTATAGGATGATAGACCACACATAAGCAATCCATGGCATACTGCCCAGTCGATTAGGATGTCACACGGAGTACGGCCGGCCTTTGCGGTGAGTATGCTGTTAAAATATTCACCTCCGTCAAAAACCACCATAAACAGAAAGAATAGTAAAATATAGACAGACCTTGTTCTTATACCAATCATAAATATGGCATAAACAGTATGTTATTGTCAAATGCTTTCCCTTTGTTATGTAAACAAAAGCAAAAAAACGTTACAGAACCTGGCTTTTGTTTAGATCCGGATATGGTAAACATAAAGAGCGTTATTTGTTACTGTTTTCCTGATATGGAAATAATAAAGAGCGTTTATATCATTTATGTGTGATTAACCAATATAATTGTGCTGTGTTATGTAAACAGAAGTAAAACTTCGGTAACATAAGCAGGCTCTTGTTTACGTACACCATCGTACGTCTTGACGACAATATACTATTTATGCGCTGATTATGTTTGGCATATGAACAAAACTATATATTTTTTAATATTTCTTCTGTTGATGGCGATTTGAACAAATATGAATATTTCTGCAACGAACACCGCCCGTGCCTTTAACAAGTTTGAACACTGTATGTGTACATTCACCATTGTAATTGTGAGGTTATAGGCTGAAGATGATACCCCTATCCGCAATGCAATTATTTATATATTCGCTCAGAAGTATTTCAATGTTGGGAAAGAGATGGGAAGCAGATAACTATGGGAACTTTTTTTCAACATTTTTATGACCTTGCTTCCGAAGTTCCGATCATGCCACTACCATTCCACTATTTTGGGTTGTATTACTATGTTGGAATATGCTAAATAGTAATTGATGGAAAGGACCAGGCGGATATAATTTTGTTTCAAATGAACCTTTATATTTATGTACTATTTTGGAGGGGTTGGGTAGGGGAGGTCCCAAAAAGTTGGCCTGGCAAAAAATGCACAGATGTTGGGGTGTTCAGGTAGTAGAAATTATATTTGTCGACTCTCTATTTCCACATATGTTCAAGACCCCCCCCCCCCCCCAATAACAGAAGGCGAAATTGCCGCGTGAGTCAGCCTGGCAATGGCAAATAATCCCAATTCACGTTGCATATTGGGAAGCGGGTATTTCTTTTTTGCCGAAATGTGTAATCTCGCTATGTGGAAATATTTTACCGGTTGTCGAGTATCTGGGCGGTCTCTCAGGGGGGGGGGGGGGGGGGGTGAAAAAAAAATTCCGGCACGTATGTCGGGGTGGGTGGGTGGTCAAAGCCACCAACAAGCAATTTATTCCGCAACTAAAAAAAAAACATTCCTGCTTGTTTTTTTAGTGTTTTGGCAATGAGTTGGGCTTCAAAACCACTTTGAATGAGAGAAATAATGTAATTCTAACTGGTAAACTGACTGCAGGCAGTTATCGTGTTGTATTTTGTTGCAAATTTTCAAATCCAAGATGGCCGCTGGCAGCCATGTTTTTTTGGCCGAATGACCTAAAAATGACTCATTCCTATTTACATGTCCATGTTAACATTCCATGATAAATAGTATGCACAGAAATTCATATACAGCTGTTTACAGTGAATTCCCCCCAGCAAATCTCTGTTTTAGTGTTAAAAGGGGGGGTGGGTGTCAAAAAATGGTCAAAAAAACTGCCGAAAACGGAAACAAATTTGGCGGTGGGGGTGGGTGGGTAAAAAAAATGATCGAAAGGGAAAAAATGCCATACGTGCCGGAAATTCTTTTCCGAACCCCCCCCCCCCCCCCTGGGTCTCTAGAAAAAAAACGGGGTTGCCCAAATGTAGTTACGTGAGATGCGTGGTCAGGTGATCAGACGGACAAAGAATGCGATGTCAAGGAATTACCAGAAGAACGGATAATTCGCATTCGCCCATGTTATCGTCCATTATAAGTTTCACCAATGCGACGTGATTCACGGTGATTGTGAAATACTTGCATTACTCATTTGCCGCCACCCATTCGGCCTTATCTTCTGGTATTTATTTTCTGGTTTCTCGGAATTCTAAATTCAGAAACAGAAAGTTGGAACGGGTTTTGACGGATTATGGTGTGGGCGAGATAACTCTATGAATTCACAATATTGACAATAATTGGTACAACACGTCACAATCGGTCAAAAGAATCGCTTCGAAAACATGCCACTGAAGGGAATTCCTCATATTTTGTCCCCGGAGCTGCTCCACACCATTGCGGCGATGGGTCATGGGGATGAGATTGGTGAGTCAAGTGTAACCACGTAAACTACAGGTTAGAAGAGAATGTCCGCGCCGTTGAATACAATGATAGCCGTCGCCTCATTTCGTTGTATCGTACATTGGACTACAAAACACATATAGAGTTACCTTCTTGTTGTATGTTGTGATTTGTTTAAATCTTACCCTGCGTCGAAATACTCTCTTGGTCTTAGTTGACGCTGACTCATTTAAGAACAAGAGAGGAGGTGGCCAGGGTATCATGAGTAATAATGCTTTTTACGTTGGGCCGGTTAAAAGCCATGCAATCTTGAGCTGGGACTTTCATCTCCTGTAGAATACATTATTAAGGAATAGGTACAGTAATGCTCTAATTAATCGACTCCTTAACCCAACAAAACGGCCAAAAACGCCCAAATAAAGCTTCAACAGCCTAAAATATTTTCGGTCTGTCTCAATAACACCATACAAATATGGATATCATTGGAACCGGTTCATTGACCACATTGTGATGGTTATAGTTATACCCTGTGCCAATGCATTCTCTTATATATGCGAGTCGACCATAGGTCGCCTTGCATATATAAGAGAATGCATTGGCCTAAAAAAAAAACATTTTTTATCACTTTTTACCATTTTTTCTTAAAGGTACTCAACCCGATAAAACTCCTCTCAATTACTATTTCAATGGCTTCGGGGGTCAAAAATATTTGATTCGAGTCGAGGAAGTCACCCATCAAAGCTCAGATTTGTTAGATATCGATTTTATAAATCTATTATTTTTCATTATCGGGAATACTATCTGGCCCAGAACTCAATCAAAATTGCGTTAAAATTACCACTTGATTATAGAGTTATCCATCCTTGTCTGTTTGAATAGATTTGAGGTACACATCCAGAGCAGATTACGGCAGTTATTGGTACTCATCTCGAGAACATAACAAATTTGAAAAATCAATATCTAATAACTCTGAGCTTTGTTTGATGGGTTCCTCGACTCGAATCAAATATTTTTTACCCCCAAAGCCAAAGAAATAGTAATATAGGACCCTCTGATCGGATTGTTGTTGTTGGAATCTGTTGAGATGGGGACCCTCTTTACGGGTTGAGTACCTTTAATTCTTTAACAATTTTATAATTTTTCTTACATTTTTTAACAATTTTTATAATATTTTTCTACATTCTTTGACAATTTTATCATTTTTAATATGTGTTAAGCCAATGCATTCTCTTATATATGCGAGGTGACCTATGGTCGACTCGCATATATAAGAGAATGCATTGGCACAGGGCCGTTCTGTTGGGTAAAGGGTTAACCACAGCATAATTATAATGGGTAACTTTTCAGGATTTAGTCGTACATGGCTTGTTGCCATTCATCGGAAAGCTCCGATGAAAGGCAACAAGCCTATTTCCGACTAAATCCTGAAAAGTTACCCATAATTCTGCTGTGGTTAAGGAGTCGATTATTTAGAGCATTACTGTATCAATCAAGAAATACTACCTGCGTTATTGTTCCAATGTTACAAAGTTCCAAGTCATGCAGAAATTCAAAAAGTTCCCACATTTTGAACTGGTGAAATATGATCTCTACATGCGTAGACAGATTAGAGATTCGTGGAATGACCCATAATCCTGGGCATAGCTTGAGTAAATTTGAATGAAATATAATGTTCGGTATGCTTGTTATCCGCTTACAGGTACAGTTCCAATTCCAATCGAATTAGAATCCCTCTCCCTATGTTTTTTTTACTGCCAGAGCTCTGGTCTTTGTTGTCTTAGAATGTTGACTTTTCTTTGTTTGTTATTGATACGTAAAATAACTATTGCTTGATCACACAAAACCTGGCCCGCATTGCGACTTAATAGTTGACTGACGACTGGACCTTTCAGCATATAACACTTATGTTGTAGTCTTGGCTTTCGAGTGATATTAGACAAACATGTTTGTTTTGGTTATATATATAATTAGGCCACATCGCATCGAGATATATATAAACAAATCACAGCCAATATTGGTCTGAAATGTTTGTTCTGCCAGATATGAACTTTCCAACAGGTTACAGTAGGTAGATTTCCAAGTATACGGTACCTCTAAAGAGTAAAAACCTACTTTTTCGTGTGCCTAGACACATCTAGCTGAAAGTTTTGTCTTATATAGTTATTCAAATCGCATCACCGTGATATTATATGTATATAGTTGTTTAAACTCTTTTCAGTTTTTGCTGATGCACATTTTCCAACTTCATCAATTTGCCGATGTGGCCCTAAGGAGATCAGATGTGATGGTGTGTATATTTACAACCAAGTCGTTACACAAATCTCAAACGAAACATATATGCAATTGGGTTTCACGCGATATAAAAGCTGTTTATAATCATTGTATTTTCATTACTAAGTTACAGTTAATGCTCTAAAGCTTCCTGGAATTTTGCGATAACCCTGTGCCAATGCATTCTTATATATGCGAGTCTCCCATATTTGGAGCCTCGCATATATATATAAGTGAATGCATCGGCCTACCAATATTTACCCTGACCTTGTAAGCCATTGCATTCTCTTATATATATGCGAGGCTCCCTATATGGGAAACTCGCATATATAATATAATGCACTGGCGCAGAATCTTTAATGCTGCACATGCGCTGCTCCCGTCATGAAAGGGTTAATTATGATTGAAGAGTCGCTTTAAAGACAAACTCGACAAGAGAATGATTAATAATTAGGAGTACACTGTACAAAACTAGCCAGATTAGTCCTGTCTTCTAATTTCGAGCAAGGAACTATAGATTTCTGGCTGTAATAAACCCATCTATAGGTAGATCATTATGCCATTTACGATTCATATATTCATAGTCTACCCAGGTCTACCTGGCGTATTTTAGCATATACATGTTTTGGTGTGGTGAGTCGGTTTATTTAGAAAAGATGTGTAGGGTATGAATATTTCTATCTCCTTATTGAGTAATCTGTGTTTCAAAATGTAATTACACAGTTTAAAGACATTTGCCTAATCACAAACTTATAAATCGCTAAACAATTTATAAAAGTTTGTATAAAAAGAGATAATTCCTTATAATTACATCTCAACAGAATATATCAACATAAAAGTGCATATTTGATTTGGATAAATCGTTAAATATTGGGAACTTTAACCTATTCACTGCTGAATGACGTGGAGGCGTCGTGCACGGGGTCGTTGTCGTTCTTTCATTTTTCTAGTGGAAACATATAACGGGAATATCGTTAACCTTAAAGATGCATAATCCGATTAAGCCCCCCTCAATTACTATAATTATTTGGATTCGGGGGGTAACAAATATTTGATTTTAGTCGAGTAACCCACACATCAAAGCGCAGAGTTATTAGATATCGATTTTTGAAATGGGTTATTTTTCACCATCCATAAATAGTGGCCCAGTAAACAGCCGAAGGTCTCGGACCAAATTGCGAATGAAGATGGATAACTCTAAAATCAAGAGGCTTTCTGTTGATAATAAGGCCAAATTTCGTCGGAACAACATGTTGATAAATAACACGTTTCGTGCAATTTAAAAGTATAGTTGACAGTGGTTAGCATTATTGTTGGGCAATTAATCGATTCTGATAACTTAAGCGTCATTTCTAAAAATGTTGTTGGAATCGGATTGAGCACCTTCAACACTGACTCCGTAGAATGGCTTTTATCAGTCACAATCCTGGAACATCATACACTGTTTCAAACGTCGTAACGCATTGGTTTCGATGTACTAACACCTTAGTTCCGGTTATGAATAATGAACAACCCCTAGTATGCTGAAGTAGATCCGTACGCAGTATGGGCGTATAGCAGCCACGATGTTAAAGACATAGAATGTACTTGTTCGGGTGCGTGAAACTGATAAGTTAGTAATCAGGCGCTATGCCAACTGAAGGAGTGTAACATTCTATTAACATCGCCGAAAATATGAAGCAAATCGACCACACCTCTCCATAGAAAACATCGAATGAACTACGCTCAATTGTAAATATTTACTACTCGATTCGGGACGCATCTATCGGCGATAAGCAACAAATGATTTCGCAATCGAGAGTCACTGCATTTAATTAATATATAAGAATGATTGTGTGTGTGTCAATTTGGATATAATATTTGAAAAAATTACTACTTTGAACAAGATTATTCTCCATTTCTATTTGATCATCCTATCGGAGTGTTTCACATCACTTTAAGTCATCCCAATATAAGATTTCCAAGCACTTAGCCACGGTAACGTAATCAATACAAATAACTGGCATCAGGTGCAATTCGGCTGAACATGAAAATCACGCCCAATTATTCTGCTGACAGCTTTTAATGATTAGGTCAATAATTTGTGAAGTCGTGTTCGTATTACGGTCTGTGTGTTATTGGGGGGGGGGGGGGTGTCTTTGGGGTACGAAATGGGTGACCCAATGTAAATATAATAGGATAATAGCAAATTATGGTGTACATTTCTTAAGGATCCACGGTCCGATTTGACACAAAATTTCATAGCCAAGTTTCCCCTTTTTAATAGTTTATACAAAGGAGAACATGATGTTAAATTATATTTTTATTGTTGTTGTAACTAGAGGAATGGAACACTGAATGCATCTTTAATTGTAGTTATCAAATAGCTTTTGTTGGTAAACCACGAAGAGGTGCAGTTTATTACTCATTTTAATTGGTGAACCACGCATACATTCAGTTGTCGTACTCGGTTTAATTGGTGCATACCTTCAGTTGTCTTAATCGGTTTAATTGGTGCATAACTGCAGCGTCTTTATCATTTTCAACAGGACTCACAATACCGGATCTATTGAAGGCGGCTCTGCAGTTGTTTCCGCTTGACGGCTACGTGGACCAACCCGTAAGTATACACTTAAAGGGGCACTGTACACAAAAAAAGTTGTTTCTACAAAATAAAAACGATTTTCAAAGCTGGTCATTGGAGAGTTTGACAGGAAATATTTGCAACTAGCTTATCTAGCTTATGAACATGACTAGGGTATGCGCTCAGTCTGCCATTTGAAATCATGAATGCCTGCGAGAAAATAAATAAAACATTGTTCATTGCATATTTTTTTTTTTTTTGGTAGCCATTTGCAGACCTATATTGTGTCGCATGAAGGACCAACACAACATAAATATTATTCAACTACGTTGACAGTCATAAATATTCAATACTGATTCATCTTTCAGACATTACGTTATTTTATGGTGACTTTTCCTATAAAAAAAATAGTTCTGCAAATGGCCGCCGAGAAACTAAAGTATGCAATGAAAAATGTTTTATTTATTTTCTTGCAGACATTCATGATTTCAGATGTTGTAAACGATAATGATTTTTTCCTTCAAATTGACAGTTTGTAATTGGTATGTTTTGAACTTTCACGAATGGGGCGCCTTCTTATAGGTACACAATCCGATTTGATGGTCCCCGTATCATCAAATCCCACAACAACAACAACAACAACAACAACAACAACAACAATAATTCTAATCGCTGTCAACTCTAGTATAAAATTTTCCAAAACGTATATTGTATATCATCATTTTGTTCAGCGCAATTTTGTATCGAGAGTATGTCGGTCGGCTCGTCGAATGTTTGATTGGCTGCCAAATATTCCAGGTGGAAAAAAAAAACAGATTTCAAAAATCGATATCTGATCACTCTGAGCTTTGATGAGTGGGTTCATCGACTCGAATCAAATATTTTTACCCCCCCCCCCCGAAACCGAAGAAATAGTAATTTATCAGCGTTAATTCGGGTGATGTATCTTTAAACATCTGACTCAGCAATGTATGCTTTAAACATATTTTATTTTTATCATAAACGTATTCATGACAAAGATGATTAGACGATAAGTGTTAGTCATTTAGAATATCCTCATTTAACTTTTGGCATTGATTTGTAACTAAATCTTCTCATATCGAATATAATATGATGAGTGTCCAAAGCAACCAAACTAGTATCGAAATACATCCAAAGAGTGCCAAAACAACTTAGTGGGTGTCCCAAACCATCTAAGGAGCATAAAACAACGAAACGGGTGTCTCAACCACCTTCTTAATAATATACCAAATTAATTGGTGAGTGTCCCCAGTCCATAGAACGGGCGTCCCATATCAGCCAACTTGTGTTAAAAAAAACCCACATAATATGTAACACAGTCCATCCAAATAGTGTCACAAACCATCCAAATAGTACCCAAACCAGTCCAATGTGTGTTCATACCATCCGACGATTGCCATATATCACCAATCGAGTGTTCCAATTCATGCACGTGGTGTGCAAACCACTCAAATGGTTGTCTCAAACCATCCAATGGTGACCCAAACCAACAGACGAGTGTCCATTATCATCAAATGAGTGTCCCAAGCCACACGATGATTGTCTCAAACCACCAGGCGTGTCTGAAACGCCCAACTAGTGTCTCAAACCACCCACTGAATGCCCCGCATCATCTAATAGTCCAGGCACATAAGGTTTCACTAGTGTAAAAAATCGGGGAAAACTGATTTTTTCAGGGATCAATAAGAACATGTTTATGAACAACGTGGCAAAAGTCCCCTAAAATCCGAGTTGAGCTTTTTGAGATATCTTGATGTTTCGGAATGGTTCAAATTCTGAAGCATCTCCATCAGGCCATATGGGAATGCAGTCATGTGTAGATCAATTAATTCCGAATTCATAATACATTGACATACATACAAACAATGCTTAGCCGTGAACCATATAAGTTGAATTGAAGTCCCAAAATGGCCGCCAAAATGGCCAAAATAGAATGAAATTTACATTTTATGCATAATTGAATAGCTAGTCCCATAAGAGTGACAACACGCTCGAAATATGTGAGGAAGAATGATTGCAGAGAATAAGAGAAACATTTTATCGGGTATGTGCGAATTATCTCTAATATATATCGCGAGAGATATAGCGAAAAGCAAGGTCTCATAAAATGGTTAAATCTGGACTTTTTGACCGCAAAGAAACGGGAGAATAAGGCAAATTTTTCTGCACTATTTATCTTGAATCGTGTGATATATATGTACACTACACTGTAAAATGAAATTTAATAGCGAAGAATTGATTCTGTGACCTTTCATAGAAGCCGAAATATATGTGCTCATAGCAGTATCACTAATGTGACCGGTCATCGTTTCTTTTGATATATACACCATCAAACCTTTCGAAATACACTGCTATAGAGCAGTATGAGAGATATTCATAGAGTAATGGGTGAATTGTGTAGATTATATTCTCCGTGTCTTAAAATATTAGTAATTTTTGCCTAAGAATAAGTAATAACACACGAATATTTCGCTGTTATCACAAGAATGCATGGTGGTATACTATGAAAGCAATTTATCAAAACACAAAGGAGTACCATATACTTTCTTTAAAAAAATCTAAACTTGACCAAAATTGCCCACATACTCTGTGACAGAGACTGTCTTTATACCTGGAAATAATATTTGGTTATATTCACCAAGGTCACATATACGCGAAGGGTACTATGTTTTCTGCAACCGCATTACCGTGTGTATCCCTTCTCCCTAATGTTACACATATCTGCTGAACTAACAACCATAACTAGCAACATTGAGTCAATGTTCAACGCTGAAATAACAGCTTTAAACGATGATCACCTGATATTTTGCACAAGTTCATGGGTGGTTTTGGCAAGATATTTTCAAACAACAAAATACGGAAAACTAATATTGTACATTGCGTAATAGCATATTCCAGTTGTAAGTTGCCGACTGAAGTAAGTTGAACAAATTGTTTACTAAGAGACCGGTTTGGAAGCAGCACGAAAATTAGTCGTATATCAAATGTACGATGTGCTGTCTATTTGATCTGGTGTGATGCAGTGCTAATCTTTTGAAGAGGTGGCGGTTTCTTTGCAATATAATAAGAATTGCAACATACGTGTGTGGTTTATTATCATGTACAGTGATGAACAATCCGGAAATGTAACTACTATTTATACCGCAAGGATATGCACTTAAGTTTCTGCGTTCCATTCAATAATTTATCATCACGCCGAACGAAACTACCAAACACTGTGTGGCGAAACATTACTTCGTATGTTGCATGCCCGAAATTATTATTTTTGGCCCCGACTGTAAACAGAAAACCCGAAATTTTAAAGACGTAATTCATTGGGTTTGACCTGCGTTGCAATGGCCGATAAATCCTCCACATGGGCCTGTTTTAATGAACTGTGTACCTTTAAAGATATTTAACAACAGACTTGTATATTGTTAATACGTATTTTACCTGCTAGGTGGTTATATAATAAGTTGCCATCATTTCGGCTTAGCTTGGTGGTTGCGGCCATTTTGACAGCCATTTCATGACCGCGTTTGTAGTATTCTGATCGTGTCACTATATTCGCTCTCGTACTCATATTTCACATATACTGGTATAACTTAGTAATGCATATGACTAGCTTAGACAAAATAGAATATCAAAATACGACCAGATCGTTGACAACCAGTTTTGGGGGTAGGGTTATGTTTTTACAAGTTTTGACAACTTATGATGTGCGTACTCGCTAGTTCTGCCTATTGTAGCGACGGGGTGGTGTCTGTGCAGTTTTTAAAATAGATAGCTTGCGCCTATGTTTTGAGAAGCCTGAGAAATCCGACATCGAATACATCAGTTTGTCTTCAAAATCGTCAGTATTTTGGCTCAGTGTTTTATTTCATATCTATATATGCGAAATTCATTCGATATTTCCCTTTGAATGGGTGTCGTTGGTTCGAGAATTGTATATCGAACAATATTGAGTGCTTTTTGTATACGTTTCGGCTGAAAAATTGTTGCAACATCCAATTATTTCCATCATTGTGAAAAATATTGTTTTGTTTAATTATATGGAAAAAATGATGTAACTCAGAAAGCTCAAATCGGATTTTAGGGGACTTTTCGTGACGCGTCCGCGATGTTATGGCCAAAACAATATAAAAAAATCAGCTTTCCCCGATTTATTTCCTTACTTTTCCACTTCCATGTCTAATGTGCCTGGACTATAATGAGTGTCTCAAAAAGTATACAAAACCACCCATCAAATATATCAAGCCATGTTTTGGTAAACTCATTGGATGGTTTGATAAACTCATTGGTCGTCTGAAATACTCGGTGGAGGTTTTGTACACTATTGTAGATGTAATGAGATGACAGTTGGTAGTGGTTTGTAACACCTGTCCAGTTGGATGGATAGGAAAAATCATTTGGGTCACCGCTGGGTGATTTGTGACTTCAGTTAGATGGTTTCGGGGCACCAATTGGGCGGTTTGTTCACATTGAGTGGATTGGGACACTTATAATTTAGACACTGGTTATGTGCATTGGAACACTGCGTGGCCGATTGTGTCCCTAATTGGGCCGTTTGGGACACTATAGTTGAATGGATTGAGACGACAGTTGTATGACACATGACACTCCCGGATGTTTTGGGATACTATTCGTGTGGCATGGTGTACATATTGGATGCCTGCCATTCGTGTGGTTTCGGACACCCGATGGATGGTTTGGTTAACTTGGTACACCCATTGTGTGGTTTGGGGCACTGACTGAGTGGTTTGACACTCGATGGGTGCTGATTGTGTGGTTTGTTTTACACATTTGATTGTTATGGATACTCATTGGATAGGTTGGAACAACTGGTGGATGGTTTGGGACACACTTATGTGGTTTCGAACATCGGTTGCAAAGTCTGGAGCACTACCGGTGTGGTTTGGAAACATTCGTTGAATGGATTGGGTTCCTAATCAGGTCGATTAAGGTGCCGTTTACACATAGCCGGTGAGCGATCTAATCGGTGAACCCGTTAACCGGCGAAGGTTACAGCAGAGTGTTTACACATCGCCGGCGAAGATACGCATATATTCATGTGTCTCCTTTACTTGCTAATAGTTTTCCTTTTAGTTCTCACTGAACTGCAATATGATATTGATGTACACCTGTAAACACCTAGCCGCTTCCTGCTAGAGGTATGGTTGGGCAGTATAGTGAAGTGAACAATTTTAGAAATGGAAATGCCGAAATATTTTGCTATTGGTAATTTTAAAGATATTTAAACAATATTGTTAAAGGTTTGTTTGAGTTCAGAGACAATCTGTGAAGTGAGTGTCGAACCAAAAGCATGGTCATTGTCAGTTTTGAGATCTTTTCGTCGCATACATCTACAAATTGGTGTCTAATCATTCGGATTGGATTTTATATTATATATTATATATATAAGTTTCAACATCGCGAATCAAATGTGACACATTTTCCGTTTGTACATTAAACAATAAAATATGTTTTTCATTTTACTTGGGCGTTCACCATGTACATGTATACAGGGCCGTGGCGATGGGGGTGTCTCATCCCAACTTTAATCAAAATATTCAAAAGCTGGAAATTTCATACCTGACACGACATTAGTTGCAAATTTGACATCAACAATATGTTGAAATTGTTCTCGTAGTTTGATTTTCCAACAATTTATTAGTGGTGATTTTTTTAGGCAACATTTGCTTATTTTTTGGCCAAATTGTTGGACTGAAATGGCCATCAGTTGGAAATGATCCAACCTTAGAGGTGTGTCAAGTTTGGAAAATGTCCAACAATTGGAAATCTTAAGGCAAGTCTGGATGCTAGGATTTTGCAATTTTCAGGGTTCAGATTAAAAAAAATTCTCACACCCAGCCATAACCATGGTCGGTCGATAATATTATGTCTTGGTCCCGCCCCCGTTGTCAGTTAAACGGCTATCTAATTTAACTGAATCAAATTGGGGTTCAAGTTGCTTGACGTCAGACCACTAAACATGTTAGGATTGGGAAATTTCCAGATCTAAAGGAAATCGCTCAATACGGGGCCGCCTAGAGGATTATTGTGAGTGGAAAGTTACATTAAAGCCCAATGTGCATGGTGCGTACATGGATTTACGCGAACTTGTGAGATTCAAGGTTTGGTGCAGTTGGAAATTCCCAAGATGAACAGTCCCACACCTCCAAATCAGGCCCTCTAGACCCGTCCCTGTGTATATATGTCCACGGTGCACTCAGATGTAGATTATTGAACTAATTGTCCATTAAGTTTGAATCCATTGAAACGTAATATCCCATTTCTTCCATATACATATGAACATACATGTACACGAACACGCACATTTAATTCCCTCGAATGCGCAACAAATGTACCATGCACATGCAGAGTACATGTGCCATCATCAGTTAGTATTGATAGTAATAGCTTATAATCAAGATTTGTGACCACCGACGGACAGCTGATTAGAGACAATCAAACTGGCACACTGACCCATATGTACACAGGTGAAAAGCGGGCTTGTCTATCAGTGATTACACAATAATATTGTTCGAGTTAATTTTGTTGAAATGAAATCATCCATGACTGCATGATCCCAGATAAACATCTAACTTAACCGCAGAGCGAATTAGAATCCATACGACAATCAGGTGCTTGTACTAAATCATTTTATCCAAAAGTTTGAAACCGTATAGCTGAGTATCCGGATAGCTGTAATTACGTGCGCTCGCGCAACAGTATGGCGATCAGACAGATTGGTAGGTTGGTGTCACCCTACTCCGTTTCACTCCATGACGTCACCAAAAACGACGTAAAACCTCGTGGCGTTCTGACATTTTTACTGTGCCGCGTTTTTGCTATGTTTATTTTATGTGTTGTTTTCGATTATTTGTTTGTCGCCGATATCGCCATTTGTCGGGATTCCCTGTTTCTATATTTAAAACTGGCATGCTCGTAGTGAGCCTCGATTTCGATTTTTTCTCCCAGGTCAAAAACGTCAGAGTTATGACAAAAATAGATCGACCTACATTTTCTCCATCAGAACTCTACATCAAAGAGTCTATATACTCCTTTGGGACCTAGATAGACTCCTTCATTTGGGTATTTTTACTTATAATTGGGAAGTTTTATCATTTTTGGTTCGTGCGAAGACATCTTTTTATCGTGCGGGAAAAGAGAGACATTCAAAACGCGATTTCGTAATTCGACGCAATAGGCTGAATAGCCTAACCTTCAGCCGAGTTCCGGGTCAAATACGACGAATGACGTAACACAAAACAAAACGCATTTGTTGACACAAACACCGTTTGAAGAGTTTATTATTACATAAAATGATCGTTATTGATTAATTATTGATATTTATTGTTGCATATTGGCTGCTATCAATATTTACACAAATAGTATTAATTATTTCTTATAATTGCTCCTTGGGCAACTTTGACTATCGGAAAATGAAAATGAAAATATTCCGCTGAAAAAAATGTAATCGATATTAAAGTCTCATCCTTTCGGCAACATGGAATTGGTTTTAATTACTTAAATGATTAATATAGTAATTTGCCTTTTATCTGCGATGAAATGAGAAATGGTAATTGTCTTTTTTTGCTAACATTAAATAAAATAAAATAAATTAAGTAAAATACAGTGAAATTATTGTTTATTACATTTTTCGCACGTTGGCATCTCTCTGAGTGCATTCTAGTTCTTATCCGGCGAAGTATAAACACTCTATTGTTATCGATACCGGCTAAAGCGAATACGATCTTCGCCGGCTAATGTATAAACACCCCCGTGGCTAGAGGGTCTCCGTTGGGGGGGGGGTGTCCACCTTTGGAAATTACAACTGCACCCCCCCCCCCCTTGAGTCAGCATCAGACCAACACAACTTGAAGTTAGCATTTTTGCATAGTTCCATTTGCACCCCCTTGCACCTCAGTCAGGCCAAATTTCTTATATATTCATAAGCCATGGTTCTATATTCCCGGTATGAGAACATTCAGATATTTTAACCTGAAAATTGCAAAAACAACTAGTGGCCTAATTCCAGACAAATGCACACAGCCACGGACAAGAGACCAGGACAACCATGGTCGGCCCGGTGTGAGAAAATTTGGTAAACTATACAAGAAAATCGCAAATCCTAGCATCTAGACTGGCCTCAACTGAAACTTTCTTAGTGTTGGAAATTTCAAACCTCATACTCCCCCTCAGGTTGGAAAATTCTTCAACTGATGACCATTTATGTCCACAAGTTTGACCAAATGTAGTAAAATATTGTTTTGCTAAACTAATTAGCAGTTTTGTATTGGCCATGGGGATGGGGCAATGACACGACCATCACCGTGGTTCGGCCCGGTGTGCGAAAATTTTGAAATCTGAACAAGAAAATCGCAAAATCCTAACATCTAGACTAGCCTCAAGCCTTCCTACTGTTGGAAATTTCTAACACTACACCCCCACTTAGGTTGGAACATTTCCAACTGATGACAATTCCAATGACAATGTTGACCAAATGTATGACAATATTGTTTTCTTAAATTGACTAGAAGTTTTTGACCGGCCACGGGGGAGGGACCAGGACACAAGCTTTCCAAGTGTTGGAAATTTCCAACCTGTCACCCCCCCCCCTAAGGTTGGAAAATTTACAACTGATGACCATTTCTGTCCAAATTTTTGTCCAAAAATAGGAACATATGCAAATATTTGTCCAAAAACAATAAATTCCCCCAATAAATTGTTCTATAATCAAACTACAAGAACATTTTAAACCTATTGTTGGTGTGAAATTTCCAACTAATGTTTTGGCAGGTATGAAATTTCCAACTGTTGAAAATTTTGACCAAAGTTGGGGGGTGAGACACCCCCCCCCCCCAATCCCCCCCCCCCCCCCTCTGTCGCCACGTCTCTGCCCCTAAGACACTCATTTGGTGGTTTGGGACACTCATTTGGGCAGGTTGGAATTACAGATGCATGGTTTGGGGTACTATATATGTGGGTTATGACACTAGTTGAATATCATTTGGGGCACTACATACCTTAGTCTACGTCAGTCTGGGTGGTTTGTGAAACTCGTTTGGTTGATTGGGACACCGCTTCGATGGTCTGGGACAATATTTGTTGGTTTCTGGATACAAGATGGGTTTTGTTACTCTGTATATGGTTTGGCGCACTCGCTAGGTGGTTTGGGACACTCATTTGATGTATTAAGAAACTAGTTGGTGGCTTTGGAAACTCGTATGGTGGAATTTATGACTACATGATGGCTGTATTTATTCGATATCGTAAGATTTAGTAAAAACAATCAACAAAAAGAAACAAAAACACTTCAAGTGTTCACTTCCGACTGCCATTTTCGCTGTCATTTTGAAAGCTTTTTAGACACCGAATTGTTAAATCCTCTGGATATGACTTAATACAACGGATTAGGATTCGCCATTTTACAGTTTTAGAGTAAAGTTATGCACGAAATGGCAGGTATATGCTATGGCAACAAGACTAATGCATTTTTGTTTCAGGTTTCTGTCACAATAATAAATTTAGAGGACCTTGAAATGATTGGTAGTACCCTCCAGGAAATGGCCGCCATTTTACCTGGTACATACACGGCCACATGCTAGCGTCAAAATGGTTTGAGCAGACATCATTACGAATTACGAAAAGAAAAATGGATCAAGTTTAATACTGGGGCTCCAGTCTGGGGTGCACGTTGGCCGACCTGGTTCCCGGACAAAAAATCCATTTTCTTACTTATTTTCTTCATTTTATCCAACGCATGGAAATTTTGGATATGTTATTATTTGGTCACATTTGGGCAGTCAGGGAACTCGACTGAGCGTTTATGGTTGGCAGATTTGTTTATTAACACAATTCCAATTTTCACCATTTTGTTTGACATATTCCATGCAGTCTTTTGACCTAAAAATGACGACTTTCCCATTCTGAAATTCATGGGGAGTTTGCATATGTTATTATATGAGAATATTCACACTCAAAAACACCAAAAGTCATTGCATAGCAAATATGTTCACGGTTGGGCGTTCGTTTCCATCAATTTGACCGGACTAATAAGGAACTGCAAATTTTTAATAAGCCATAAGTATTTCAAAGATATGTAGAACATTTTCCCCAAAGCTGATTTTGGATATGTTCCCCAGATTCAGCCCGACAAAATAACACCAAAAACAGCTTGTTGCCAATTTAATATATATAGTCTTCACCTTAAAAACCGAGTCTCAAAAAGAAAATTACAATTTTCACTATTTTTTTGTTTACATATTCCTGACTTTTGACCCAAAAATGACGACTTTCCCACCCTGGGAATAATGAGGATTTTTGTTATGTTATTATATGGGTATAGTCACATTCAAACACACCAAAAGACATTGCATAGCAATTTGTTCACGGTTGGGTGTTTCTTTCCATCAGATTGACTGGACTAATATTAAGGAACAGCAAAATTCCTTCAAAATTTGTCGATTTCTTATTTGCCGTCCCCCCAGGATAGCTGTAGGTGGTCAACCGCTTCAGCATGCATCAAATCAGAATGTAGCGCGGTCAAATTTCATCGGCGCAGAACGAGTAGCGAAACGAGCACACCCGCGCGTTGTTGTCTATAGATACCGTTCATCGACCGCTTCAGCGTGCATCAAATCTGAATGTGGCACGGTACAATTTCATCGGCGCAGAACGGAGTAGCGAAACGAGCGAAACTCGCCCCACAGGAAATGGTTACGGAGCAGTGTTCCGAGTAACGCAATGAACAAACCCAATGATTTTTGCACGGTGACAACGGCGAAATGAAAGTCTTGATTCGTGTCATGAAAATGACTAAATTATACTTTATATACAGTTTTTTTTGCAAATTCCTTGCTAGATTGAATTACAATGGAGATAAACGTACCCTGTTTCGTTGTACATTCTGGGATTCGAGCATGAAAACATTTTGTGAACTCGTCGGCAAGCCGGCTCGTTCACAAACTGTTTTCATGCTCGAATCCCATAATGTACAACTCAACACGGTATGTTTATCTCCTAAATCTTCTCTCTTTTTTGCGTGGAACACAAGAGTGTATTCCTTGTCTATATATGATATCCTTTCCTAATATGGCAAATATAAAGAGCGTTCCTATCACTTCTGTAAATTGTTTAAGAGTATGTAAAACCTGTATATTATTTGAAGCCTGAAATTAGACTCGCTTTTATAATATCCCAGTCCGGTTCAGGTTATCAAACTAGCTCGATAAATACGTTAAATTATATTGTATCGACAGCATTGTTTCTGAAACAATTTTAAAAAAAAACGTCGGGTACCGAATTTACTTCAGGAAGGATCGATAAAGAGCGTAACTTGTTAATTCATTCCTGTTATGGCAAATATAAAGAGCGTTTTCTTACTTGCGTGCGAAATATTGAAACCGCCGGAAAATTTATATTGAGTATATAAAGCATGGCTATAGCAAGTTCGTGTATTTATCTACCTATAACTTATCCATCATTCCAATCTTATCGTGACCGTTATCTTCGTATCTACCCTGGAAACGTATGCGTGGCTTCAGGCGCATTTTTATTTATTAGCACCCATCACAGGGGCGTGTAACGCGTCCCGCTCTGTCCCAACCATCTGCCCTTTTGTGCCGTCTCTTGTATACTATCATAACTTAAAGCAGGCACATGAGGTCAGTGACGGGATGGGGAGGGGACAGCGGGGCGCGTTACAAGTCCCTGTGATAAAATGCACCAACGCATCCAACGTATTGCGATGGTAATGTTTAGTATTCCTCTATGTTTTTAAAGATACATATACATTAACGAACAGACATGTGTATATGACTGCAAGAATAAAGTTATTTACAACAAAGTAATGTGCTCGCAGAAAGACGCTGACGATTATGTATTTCGTACATTGCATACATGGTACATGTTGACGTTTCCACTTTTCATCGATGATTCCACAAAGCATATCATGCAAGATAATGTCAACCGCAAAATTTGTGGGCATACTTTGAAGGTTCAAATGATCCATGTCGGTTTGGGACAGATCTTACACCCCCTCTGAAGATATCACTGCATTATAGAATTGTCATCATTTATCTCAAACATTGTAGGTTGGTTTGATGAGACGAGTGCCATCAGATGAGGAATACCTTCCAGTTCCAGTTTGGGATGTTTATCAGAATATTGTTAACGAAGCAGAAGATAAGAAGGTGAGATTATTATTAATATCAAGGTTCAAATTTGCTCTCAAGCAAGTTCTAACATTTAGAACTAAAACTGCAATGCCCGTTATTGTATGGCACGAAATACGAAATATCACCCGATGATAGCCCGGTATTGCATAATATCACAAAAAAAAAGAGTAAATTCCCTCCTAATATTTCGGGATTTTTTCCGCCAAATAAGCCTATATACAGTATGTATGGGTTCCCTTGTTATGACATTTTCGAAAGGCAAATTCTAGAAGTCAAGTACGTTCTTACCTAGATGACAGGAAAAAGAGAGTTAACATCTGGACTTGCTATATTCTGGTGTGTCCCATGTGGAAGTACTACTCCTAGATAAATATTAGGTCCTCTTACATTCTTGTGTTACACACTTCCACTTGGAGAAATAATATAAAATCACGGTGCCAGATTCTATGCTGATGGCAGTCAATTGTATGTGCCTCTCTGGTTACAGTGAAGCATGTTTGTGCGTATATCTGTAAGCCTGTTTTCTTGGGACAAGAAATTGAATGAGACTCAAGCTGAATGGTGAAATATCTGAATTTATTGTGTTATCCAAAAACTCGCAGAAAGAGCTTCGTGCATTTCTGGATATCGAATCATTTGGCATTAACATTGAGACAGTTCAGTACAGTCATATATTCACTCTCTATGAGACATATATATTCTTTTGTTATCGAACTATAGTCTAATATCGCCCATAAACCCGAGTAATGTCGATTTGCGACATCTCAAATTCGAGTAATATGGATGTATACGACATGCCGAAAATCGACTTCACTGCTTTAAAATAACCTGTAGGTATCCATCAATTTTTTGTGTCATCATCATTCGCTGGTTGGTGGTTGAGCGGGTATGTCGCATCGCTCTTGCTTTGTGTCTTATCGCTGTTCTCGCTGACTGGTGCCGAATTGATTGTGAGTTGTGTGGGCGTCCTTCGGGGACTATGCCGCCCGAGCGATTCGGAGTGGTGAGCTGTTGTTTGGACTTGGCAGAGGATTATGGATTTACCCCCCCTCTGCTTTGTTAGCCGCCCTAGACAGATTACACGTCGTGGACACCCTTAGCTGGGCACACTACATCAGGCTAAGGGGGCTTCGTGAATCTGTCTGTGGACTACCAGATTGCTCCAGCAGTACCCTCTGCTGGCAATACTTCGGACGCTGGACCCCCACCAGCGACCTACCATCTGGTATGGCGACTTGGACCAGAAGAAGAAGAGGCGGAAGAAGAAGACACCCTCCAGGAAGAGAAGGGACGCCGACAGAAGAGCCAAGTGGAGACAGGGGCGAACTGAGAGACGTCCAGCTCCCCCCACTTGGTTGCTGGTGTGGACGTTGACAACATTTCACCAGCCAGCAGGGACGCCGATGTCATCCCGGATGTCCCTGCCGTCGTAATTGAAGCAATCGGAGACAGGGACGCCGATGCCACCCGGACGTGCCTGCCGCCAGCTTATCTAGACCCGGTGTCTCCCATATCTACGAGCACCAACGACAACAGTGGATACAGCCATTTATCGGCGGACATGCAAGAGATCCAACAGAATTCTCTGCAGTTGATGGCCGAAGCAAAAAGAACAGACGAAAGATGCGAACATAGAATCCAGCAGTCAGAAGCACTCTTCGCGGCCGTAAACTCCGAACCAGAAACAACAACAACAACAACAACAACAGCTGAACAACAAAGACGAAAAAAGACGGCAAAGAAAAAAAAATCAAAATAGCTCATTTCCATTTCATGCTCATCATCTGTCATGCGTTGTGTACTTTCATCTCCATGACTCTTTCCAAAACTGCAAAGTGGGTTGTAGGAGAGGGGCTCCACCCCTTTCAAATCCTCCCTGGCCCAGTCCAAAACTCCAAATAAACATAAACATCCATTTTTGTGACGTCACTCATGTGAAAGAGTTGTCAGTTAGTAACTGACTGTTTCTAAGAGGCGATATAATCAATAAATAGAATATTACTTGGTTTCTTTGATATTATTGGCCTGACATCAGCCTTCGGTAGCCTCATACCAGCATGATATGAGGTTACCTCGGGCTGATTTCGGGCCTACTATCAAACAAACCAAGTAATATTCTATTTATTAATTATATCGCCTCTTAGTAACAGATAAAATGCATATTCGATGTGATTAATGGATGAACATCACAAACATAAACTGGGGATCTTCAATCTGATCCTAGGTCTCCCATAACAGTTAAGGTATAAGCACAATGAGGTTCATAGAAAGTGAATTTGGTTGCGCTAGCCTACTGTTCGCTCCATTTTGGAGCCATCAGTGTCAATTTACAAAAGAGAGGTCCACCTGTCATTTACCGAGAATTCTGACCTATGTATATGGCCAAAATGTTCAACAGACTGGAACATGTTTCATCTTAGAGAACCCAGTGATTTTTTAACAGTAGACTCTTCTCATTCAATTGATGTTCATTCTAACGTGTATCCACTCACTATATAATTAGTTTTAAGATATGTTGGTCATGTTTAAGAGAAAATTCTCCCAAAGTTTTATCGCATTCTGATAACCACATCTGAAGATCTTAGATCTCCTCTAAACTATCAGGGGATCACTGTTGTTTACACCCATGTCTATGTGAAACCAGCCGTGGTGCGGGAATTTGATATTGAAGTTGTTTAATATCGATACGGTGCCTCTGATTGCAGCATGAACAGTTTTTGTCCCCGTTACCTAGAGACTTACAACTTAATTTTATATCTTTCTCCGCGCCTTCCTTACTCTTAAGTCATATCTTCTTTATCTGTACTCTCTCTCTCTCTCTCTCTCTCTCTCTCTCTCTCTCTCTCTCTCTCTCTCTCTCTCTCTCTCTCTCTCTCTCTCTCTCTCTCCCTCCCTCTCCCCCCTCTCTCTCTCTCTCTCCCTCCCCCTTCCGCGTTCCTGTTCACATTCACAAATATGATGTCTCTTTTCACAGGTCAGTATAGAATATATTGAGAGATTCGAGTTTTACGAGAGGGCGAAAAAGGCATTCGCAGTTGTCCATACGGGATGAGTATTTAGCAGGATCCACCAACGTCATTGCAAATTAGTAGTACCACTAAACCAGGGGTGATCATGAATATTCACGGGTATATGCGTTCAGTTTCCTTTAGAATATTAGCTTAGTCGTCGATCGGAGCTAATCCCACGCACAACCGCGGATCGATAAGGCAAGACATTTCTGGACATAAAACAAAAATATATACACTCTAGCTAACCCAATTCGGAAACTGGAGAAGGTTCAGAGGAGAGCTACACGAATGGTCCCTAGTCTGAGAAAGTTACGAGATGTTCAGAGACTCTTCATACTAAACTTACACACCATAATAATACCGATTACCGAGAGCTAACATGATAGAAACATATCAAGTTATATACGTGGCGTATACAATATATACACTCAATACAGTTCTTCAGACAATCCAATTACAAGGCAATATATATAAACTTCAAATTGAACAAAAATCAAAGGACGTAAGAAAATTCTCTTTCTCACAACGAGTATGTTTGGAATGGAACAGTTTGCTCGAGTATGTGATGGTATCGCTTGGCGCACAAATGGTTCGAGCATGACCTCGGGAACTAATATCGACTAAACGGAAGTGTATTCCAGTTCGACCCGCCACGCTGGTAAACTTTTGTTAAGTGCACATGGAACCAAAAATCCAAATTGGATTTTCTTCAATTAATATACATATATAGTATCCAATCTGCTATACCAGACACATTGCAAAACAGCAATTTGAGACTTCAAGACTATGTGCCGTTTTAAAATTACACATCAACCCCTCTCTCCATTTCAGTGAACTTGCACAATATGGGAATATAATCCTCAAGAAGGGCGTCTGTGTGTGATCAACATTCCAGGACCTCGTGCAGAGTGATACCAACACAATGACTTCTCACATACATATTATAAAATGGTTCGTGAACATCCGTGTCGCGGGCCGAAAGTTGCATTCAATTATCACTGATTTCTCAGGGACCATATTATTGCATATGTATTATTAATTATAAATATAGTATATTTTCGAAGATCATCGTTTTGATTTAAATCCCGAGCTGGTGTGGAGAGAGTGAGGGTCCAGTCAATGGCAGTGGATTCCTAGTGGAACTCAGCGCAGATCTCATAGGAGATTTACCGAGGTTTACTCGCGTTCTGTATCGATCGGAAGATTCGGAGGGCAGCAATCGATGTTCGTTTGAGCTTTCTTTTCGTGTGTGTGTGAATTTCTTCATAATTTAAATATTATAGTTCCTAGAAGGAGCTTCTGTTGTTGATAACGGACAAGTAAATGTTTTCGTTTTGTTTACGTTCGCCCATGGGAGGCCCCTTTCCACATATGTATAGAGCGTTGGGTAGTATCACAGTTGTGCGATGACGTCCAGCCCTTTCGTACACGCACGTGTTTCTATTTTTCTGCGTGCCCAAACACCTAGGGGTGGGTCAAATTTCCCATTATGTAGTACTTTCGAGTTTGAATTCGTTGCCAATATATTTCACTTCTTTTATTATAAAATAAATTATATAACTTATGTCCCGGAATGGCATAAAACCCAACAGAATGTCCATATTGGGAAACATTGACGCCCTCCCACACACTATTTGTCTGCGTCAACAAAAGTTACACCCCAGAAGAACAAGACATCGACAGATGCCCCTCCAACTGATAAATGCTGATGAACAGTTCCTTCCCACAATAATTGTATTAATTGGTGTTTATGTAAAACCCCGAGAGCACCTATTTGCACTGAGAGGCCGCTAATCGTTATGCAGTGTGAATAATTATTGTTCCCAAGTAGGACTCTTTATGGACCTGATCCCTGTATTAATCTGGGTAATTAATAATATGAGACATTGTTTTCCCGTATGGACTCCCTTTATTGATAAATTAAATGTTTTGAATTTTGAAATAGGAGTAAAAAACATCATGGTCGCCATATATATCACAAATTAAACATATTAAACAATCACAATGAACCTGAAAGAGAAACTGGTGACAAACGTCTGAATTGTAATGTCCTACACGTAACACGAACAACGACGTGGTGACCGGAAGCCCCAGTATTTGATATAGGGTTGAAAGGTGGGCGATAATAGGCGCGTACCACCAACCCGGCAAGATTGAGGTCGTAAAAGTGATAAATAAATGTTGAAACAAGTTCTTTTCCACGACACAGGTGAAAATTCTTGTTGTTATGCATGGTGGCACAGAAAAGAAGACGCTCCCGCATCACTCCGTGTGCAATCCGCTCGACGTAAAATAGTTCCCAAAATGTTGGACGTTTGTCCACATAGTGATTGACTATAGAATATTGACCAAAAATCATAATATGGAATGGTGTTTTTGCATGTATCATGCGTATTTTTAAATTAATTATCTTGTTTTATCATCCCATTATTCCAAGCTATATTCAACAGGTAGCATACCTGCTCGCGCGCGCGTATTGTTAGCTAAGAGCGACCAGATTCATATATAGATAATGGGAATTTTACTCTCACATTATCTCGATATATTTTTCTTGTTTTACTTAAGTTGTGATCATTCTGACATTCTAAAACCTTTCACATTTATGGACATATTCAATTTTGTTTTATGCTTCGTCTGGTGATGATTTCAGTTAGGATGGCTTGATCACAAAAAAAATTGTATGTGACTGGATTGGCTCAATGAAGCGATTAATTGCGAATTAGCCCAATTAGATTTTTTCCCACTCAAAAATATCAAAAAGTGATGCATAATCATTCAAAACGTTACGATTCATGTGTAAAATGTGGAGGTATATTTAACAATATGCTTATAAGGTGTCACAGAGATGGCTTATTTCAGCATTGGTACATGTAGCTATGGCTATTGTTTTTTTCTTCAGAAACTAAATATTTTACACATGAAGCTAAATCTTCAAACAAATGGATTAACCCTTTACCCAACAAAACGGCCAAAAACGCCCAAATAAAGCTTCAACAGCCTAAAATATCTTCGGTCTGTCTCAATAACACCATACAAATATGGATATCATTGGAACCGGTTCATTGACCACATTGTGATGGTTACAGTTATGCCCTGTGCCAATGCATTCTCTTATATATGCGAGTCGACCATATATAAGAGAATGCATTGGCCTAAAAAAGTCTTTTTTTAACACTTTTTACCATTTTTTCTTACATTCTTTGACAATTTTATAATTTTTTCTTACATTTTTTAACAATTTTTATAATATTTTTCTACATTCTTTGACAATTTTATCATTTTTAATATGTGTTAAGCCAATGCATTCTCTTATATATGCGAGGCGACCTATGGTCGACTCGCATATATAAGAGAATGCATTGGCACAGGGCCGTTCTGTTGGGTAAAGGGTTAATCGAAAAGCTAGAGCTATCTCAGGAGGTGGACAGTTTGTATGGACACACACAGAAATCCACTTTATTGTTAAGCCTGTGCACCATCAGAATGCCATTCGAGCCTAGCACTAGTTCAGACCACCATGTACTTTTTATGGCAGTTATTCATTTCCAATAATGTTTTTTACTTATCAAAATTTCCACTTCTAAAAATATGATTAAAGTCATCTTTTTCACATTTGTATTGTCATATAATATGCTTGATGCGGTCTCCAGATAACATAGATTCCTTCAGATGGCGCACTATCTTAACAGTTAAGTAGTTTACTGTGTATATAGGGCCATCTAAACTGTCCACATCCTCAGATATAGCTCAGGTGTGGAAACCGCTTAACTAGTAAAAGGATATGTTTGGTGGAGGAAAAGAAACCGCTTGTGCAATTTGGCACACTTCTTCCAAAACGATAATTATAGTTTTATTTCATTAAGTGTTTATTAAAAATTTCAAACACATGCATATTACCGAGACCCGAAGTATGGATTATCCCCCTTTAACCCTTTCTATACTAAATGAATTTTCACAGTAAATTAAAAAAGTGGACATCGGAATGGTCTATTATTCGTGTGAATGGATGCACATGAAATATAAGCAGACGACAGGTGAAAGGTGCAGAAGGAGTCCTATTTATTGAGAGAAATGTTTAGATAATAAGTTCAAGAAACGTTGAACTTATTATCTGAACATTACCGATGGTATAACTGTTCATCAATGATGCCGTAGTATAGAAAGAAAGTGTTAAAATCCAACAGTATTTACAGGTCTGAAAACATGTCAGTGACACCTTAAATTACATATATTTATCGTCCCCAAAAGAGGTAAAAGCGTCGGGTACACAGTTACCAGTATGACTATAGACAGTTACATCCGCATACCCTGATGGTAATACACGGGGGAGCACTACGACTTTCGTACTCAAATGGTAAATAGTGTACTTCACTTGCCCCAATTTAGCGCCACAAAAGATTTTAATAAATCGAATGCATACATCAGTCTTAAAATTAATATGTTTTTTTCCAGTTGACCTTTTTGAAATTGGAGGACGCAGTGTTCCAATAACTGCATGATTGCATGACCTCAGAGACGAGCTATTGCCTAATTGTGCTAATGGTCACATTCTACGCCGTAGTTTTCCCCCCAGCGTGTTGCCAAAATCACAGTGCTACCATCATGTGTACACGATGCTAACAGCTCTGAGACAAGACATATCAATCGCGTTCAAACTCGATACGACGATATTTTACAAAACTTCGGGTGTTTTTAGATTTAGGTATTCGCCGGATTGATCAAATCTAGTGTCTTTGTGATAGATATGTGACAGGGCTGATCTTGGATATTCGGATGACGTTTTGACCAGTCTGCCTATCTTGCAGGTGAAAGCGAATTTCCCTCAAAATGCAATTAGTAAATTTGAGCATGTATCGGTCATGGAATAAAGCTCAAATTCAAAACAACATATGAAAATGAAACTACAAAAGTATTGGGGAAACCAAACGTGACAAAGCCACATTGGTATAGTGTAAACTCGGCATCTTGCTTAGGATATTTCATTCTGTCAGATAAAAAAGACGTGTGCCCATGTGTACTCTTGGAGTCCAAATAAGCATGTATACGGTGGGGAATAAGAGTTCGTGTAAATGGTCGACAATTCTACTGAAGCCAATAAAAGTACGGTGGAATAACAGTATATGTTAGCAACTTCCAACATGGATGCATGTTAGTCTGTTATGCTAAATTATATTAACAAACTTCCAGCAACATCTTTGCGCTATCTGTACCTGTCCTGAGTGATGGCTCCAGCAATTTTGATTGGTCTGCAGTATAGCCAGACTAATGATTCGAATTAACAAAAAGCTTAAAGACCCAAATAAGCGCCACACAGGGCTGTACAATTTCTGAACATTAATGAGAAATAATAGAGGTATGCTTATTTGGGATCTCAAGAGTAGTTATATTGGTATCTGAAATGTGTCATTAGTATCAAGGACGGAATTGGTTCCTCTGCTGAACATTACTTCCAGCTCGGTTTGGAGTCCAGCCCCGCGCCAATATCTGTGAAAACCATGGAAACCGATGGCGACCCGTGGCGTCAAACTGTTGCTGACTCCCTCCATTCCGGAGAGTGAGAAATCTGTTTCGATTCCGATCTGATTCGTTTTCTTGATCTCTGTTTTGTGTCGCTGCAAAACATTAAACATGGAACGATGACAGTATATTATGCCCACCGATTAATGACGAACATGCTCCTGGAGGGTCTAGTATTTATCAGGGTATGTACGTCCGACGTTTGAACCAAGCTGGGAATTACATACTTTGTGAGTTCCATTCGCACCCCATCTTTTTACACTTTCCGACAGTAACTATAAAAATGACAACTTTCGAAATACACAAATCGAAAGGGGTAACATATCCGTTACCATCCAGACAGAAAACGTGACGGACGGACGCCGCTCATACCTATAATCCCCCACACGTTTCAATGGGATAAAAGGAGTATTATATATGTCGTTGGAATCGACAGGTTGTAAACCTTATGTTGGGTGCAAATATACTTGACACGGTTTCACGGTTTAAACAGCCGGCATACTGCGAGCAAACTGTTAAAATTTCACAATTTGACAATTACTTCGTCGCCAAGGAGTTAGGCCGCCTACTTTTTTCACATTCCATATTTTATGTGTTACAATTTAATAAAAATAAAGTTTAGAAACTTATTTATTTCAAGTCGGGTCGGGTTATCGCGTGTTCGGAATGTCCCTGGTCGGGCTGGTCGTGTCGATCAGGTCATATGTATACCTGTTTCCAGATTGTTGCAGCTAATAATTTGGCTTGGTTTCTTATTTGACGCATTGGTACATGCTATTATAAATACATTTTTAATTACTTCGTCAAGTTTAACACATGGCCTATAACCTCATTGTCAGCAGGAGCACCATTAATTATCAATATTGTCGATTTTTGAAGTTTATTATTTCTCCAAATGCCGTGCAA
This sequence comes from Siphonodentalium dalli, assembly GCA_032622095.1. NCBI lineage: Eukaryota > Metazoa > Mollusca > Scaphopoda > Gadilida > Siphonodentaliidae > Siphonodentalium > Siphonodentalium dalli. The sequence goes on along the minus strand of CP136062.1, from coordinate 119,831,239 downwards.
TAATATGTGGCACAGAAACACGTGGTCAAACGGACGGTCTCGGGACAAAATTGCGGATGAAGATGGATAACTCTAAAATCAAGTGGTAATACGGTCAAATTTCGTGATACTTTAGTGATAATACGGCCATACTTTGTTGAACAAATAAATAACAAGTTTTGGGAAATTTGATACCATAGTTGACGGGGTTAGCATTATTTTGTTGCAATAAATCGATTCTGATAACTAAAGTGTATTTTGAAGAAACGTTGTTGTTGTATCTTGATGGTATGGGGACCGTCTAATCTGATTGAGTACCTTTAATAAGCAACAGTAAGAAACACCGAGACCGTCCATAGTTCCCTATATTCAGTTGGTCTGTCATTCAAACTTACCTTGTATTTGTGTTGACGGTGACCTCGGCGCGATATTATACAGTGCATCCATTCCCGCTCTCATGTGTGGTACCACGTGACAATGCAGAATCCATTTACCAGGGTTATCCGTGTACATCTCCAATGTTTCAAAGGTCCCGGGGAATACTTCGATGACGTCACCTCGGTGTTCGACATCACTTCTATGTATGAATGTTTGTCCGTGAAAATGAGCAGTATGTATATCTGCCGCAGAACCAAGCCCAAGAACATACCACGCTACAGTCTGGCCGACCTCCATATTTAAACCCGGAAGGTTGCCATATATGTGTCCGTTAATAGCATTCATTTCGTTACTTTTCATAAACTCTGGATCGCTAGTATCTAGTCTACCGGGAGCAAAACGTTCGAAGTTTTCCTTTGCGTACCAGCTTATATTTTCGTCGAATATCGAAAACAAGACTGCGAAATCGTGGTGAACGTCGAGCCTCGTTCTGGCAGGTGTCAGGTTGCCCTTTCTGCAGATGATGAGAGGCCCAACCAACCCCGACGTCGTATCCCTGACCGGGTTCACTGCGGAGTAATACATCCACGTGATGCATCTAGGTTCTTTGTTGCTGGGTCCAGACCTCTCCGGTACGAGCCAGCGGTACGTGTATCTTTTCCCTGGAGATATCATGTTATCTTCCGTTGCGGCTGACACATCATTGTACGCCGCACCTTCACTTGCTTTATCATACAAAACACCCTGTCCGTGAATAGAATATGACCTAGATGCCTTGTTGAGGAACTCAATTTCTATGACGTCACCCACTTCCGCTCTGATGAATGGACCGAGAAGACCTAAATGTTCTTCGTTGGCATCACGTGGTTTCTGACGAGTGAAGGTCGCGTCGGTATATTCTCTATAAACTGCTTTCTTGTAAATGGATCCCACGAAGCCGTGATCATCACGTACATAAAGGTGTCCTGCCCTGGAAAAAAACAGATCGATACGGTATAAAAGCATGCTTATGACAAATGACGGCATATCCCTTTCATGTCGGGAGCTGCGCTGGTGCAGCACTAAATACCCTGTGCCAGTGCATTTTTTGTATATGCGAGTCTCCTATATAGACATATATAAGAGAATGCACTGACTTGCAGGTCAATGTAATTATTGTTATGCCAACGTATTATCTTATATGTGCGAGGCGCATATATCAGTGAATGCATTGGCACATGGTTTTCGCTAAAATCAGGAAGATTCAGTCATCAAAGGGTTAAAGAATAAAATTAAATTTCTTTTCACCGGCGAAACAACTATATGTATTATAAAATTATTGTCAACTTATAATAAAAACTCTACTTTATTTACGCACGCATCTAATTAAAATATTTCACCATGCACGTCCCGGCATATACTCACGCAGTTGGGTCTGCCGACATATTTTTGCCCGTCACCAGATCAATCTTGTTCTTGGCGTAATCCCAGAGAACATCTTCGGCGGCAATGTAGAACTTCCTGACGACAGCCATGGGCGAAATATTCGGCCAATAATTGTCGATCCCGAAAGTTGCGTGTCGAGGAGAACAGTAATTAACGGTATACAACACTTTCATGCCTGCGTGGTAATGGTGGTTCACCCGGCACACCAGAGCCCATTTTCCTGGAGTTGAAGATAACGTATGCAGCAAGTTATTTAAGACGTCTTATATGTGGCAAGTTACGAACTTTGGGGGAAATGATAAAACATGCATTTGCTGAGTTTAAAGATGCATAATCCGAATTAACGCTCGCTTATTACTATTTCCTTGGCATCGGGGGTAAAAAAAAATATTCGATTCGAGTCTAGGAGCCCATGAACCCATCATAGCTCAGAGTGATCAGATATCGATTTTTGAAATGTGTATTATTTTTCACCACCGATAATTTATGTGGCCCATTCAACAGTCGATGAGAAGACGGTCTCGGACCAAATTCGAATGAAGATGGATAACTCTAAAATCAAGTGGTTTTTTATGTCAGATATTTGACAAACCGGCAAACTTTCGTTCAACAAAATGTTGATAAATAACAGGTTTTTGGAAATTTTGTACTATAGTTGACTACGGTTAGCATTATGTTTGGCCAATTGATCGATACTGATAACTGAAGCGGAATTTCAATTTATTTTTTAGAAAAATATGCTGTTATAAATTGAGGTTGTGACACTGAATATGGGCTGCAGCGTCTGCATGTGTCTCTGGTTTATGAAAATCTATTTTCTCTTTAAACTAACCGCCATATTACCAGGAAGCTTCGTTAAAATGATTGGTAATGGTCAAAGTCGCGTACCCAAAACTTGGCCGCCATTCTTAATGCTCAGATACTTAAAACTCGGACATGTAGAATAGATTCGTTTCAGAGAGATTGTGTAGTTCAAATTTCACAACCTCGAAAAACGGTGACCGAATTAAGTCACTTGAAGACTTATATCTTCTCAACTGTCGTATGTATATGGGGACGGGACTCGCGGCATTTATAGTGTGTTAACAAAAACGAATACATACATGTAGCTCATATGCTATTGTTTGCTGTTGAGTTATTTATTATATAGGGGAAGAAAACGGCAAGGACTCTTTGATAGAGCTGATTTCGGGTTGAATCAAGATTGAGTCTTTCTGGGGAATTAGCATTTATTTACACAATACAAATATACGGACATTCCGGTATAGTTGGAATCCACCAAACAATTGGACCTCCAGTTGTAATAGGTGAAACGTGACTGAATATTGGAATTCCAAAACATAGAGTGCCATATCACAGTATTACAAATTCTTATATACAAAGCATGAACAGGTGTGAATTAATGACGCATGATTAGATTAACAGATTTGTATTATAAATTATCCGATCACCACAATGGCATTAACAGTTCGACAAATAAGTTATTATTAAAAGTAAAGCTAAGAATGCGTGCGATGAATGGTAATTAACGAGCACATGCTTGGGCAGGAATTAACAAGTTGCATAAGAATAGCCAGCTGATTAATACAAAGAGATGTTGTAATTTCGAGAAAGCCTAATCTAACAAAGAAACGAACCTAACGCGAATACTATAGAAACGAATATCGGCAAAATCAATGTAGATAAACAAGGTAATAATTGTCCAAAAATTAGCACTCTGACACCACACTCTCCTCCGGGTGAAATTGGTCCCACAATTTCTCTGTTCTGCATGCAAAATGAATGAGTGTTAAAATAGCTTTTCAGGTTTGTCCTTTTCTGAATGACTTGACATATTGAACTAAACGAATGTCCTCGTTGTCTTTTTCCATCCGCTTTTGAAGGCCACCGCGCACTGACTCGAAATCAATGTGAGGACAATTCTCTAGCCTGTGTCGAACATATCGCCGTACAGATTCGAAATAATTTTTTTGAGCACTACCAATGGGTGACGGTTCTGGATGCTGATTTATGTGTAGCTGTTTTGGCACTACACTTCCAGGTATCTTAATCGCTGGGTAATCAGATATGTAGCACATAGCTTCAAAGTCCAAATCATCTCTATTTACCCACGTGTTTTTAGTTGCTGGGAGTCCGCGCCATTTGATAAGGTATTGTGGTTCATCCGTGTGCATCCGTTTTCGAACAACTTTTTCAGTCACCTTAACTGACTGGGAATGTTGAAAAGGTTTAGTTGTCGGTGATTCATTCTTGGGAACGATGTCGATGATTTTAGAGTGGAATTGTAGTGATGCCGGAAGCTGCTCCGTTGACGAATCGTGTTTCTGAACTACGGAGTCCGGTATCGTTTGGATAGCACTATTAACACTAGGTGTCGATGGCGAAACCGTGATACCAATATCAGTTTTTGAAATAACTTGAGTTTGTGTACTCACAGAATCCGAAACGATCATATCTGACTGTGTCGCAGCTACACTGGTACAATTAATTGATATCTTCTCCTTCTTTTGGATAAAACCCTCGATGCGAATTCGGTCTCTGAGTATGTTCGATGCAGACTTACATTTTCGTGTTACCTTCTTCCAGTTGAGTGACAGCGACACGTCCCCGTTCTCCGTCTTTAGGCTCCAGTCGAGTCGGTGGTTCAGAAACTCGAACGTCTTCAGGATGTTAAAGGATTACAATCCTCATGAAACAACAAAACTCTATCGGAAAGCCACCCCTATTGTGATCACAATAATCCAAGTCCCATAAAAATCGCGTAATAAATAAGCCGAGAAATAAATAAATAATAACGCCACCGGTTGTCGGCTATCTCCGTCGCAAAACCTCGCATGACGTCAAGCGAGGTAAACTAATTAAAAACACGGAATCGGAGTCGGAGTTAATTGTGTCTACCCATATGACGATAGAAAATCCGGAATAGATATCAACGCGTGACCGTGATGGAATTACTGCGGGGCATAGCAAAAGCATTGTGTATGCATGGTTAATTGTCATCGCGCGGTGAGTTATATTCACTTGTGATTTGGCTTAAGCGCTGTTTGGAAATTGTTTTGTTTTTTGACAAAAAAAAACTATAGCAGGCCGATTGAGCGGGTTAGGTAAAACTTTAGTTACAAAAAACACGAGCAGGCATGTGAACTCTATTCCGGCACGCGTTTACGATGTTGTTTTTATTTTTTCGGTATATATGCCCCGAGTGTCCCGTTTTTACAATCATTCATCCGTAACAATGCCATATAAATGCAGTATTTTCAGCTGTGGCCGGTCTAGTGACTCTCAGTTAGGCATATGCTGTATTCATTTTCAAACGATGTTCGTTTACGTGCCATTTGGCTGGATTTCTGTGCGAAACGCGTTGCGCAAAATCAGAAACCGATTACATATACCAAATAAAGAGCGTTTAATTTGAAAAATTAGTCATGTTACGAATACATACAATTGCAGTTAAAGTTTAGAGTATGTTGAATAATTCACGATAACAACTATTCTAAGTCGATTCCTCATTTCATTCACCATGGCTCATTAAACAGCGTTCCATGTTAAGAGTTTTCCTAATATCGTACGAATAAAAAGAGTTTAATAAATCGGACATTGCTATGCCTTTGAAGGATATATAAAGCATGCATATCGGAAGCTCATGTACATGTATTGATCTGTATTGGTGTTAAAAAATCACGATGACAACTGTTCTAAGTCCAGTCCCTTTACCTTGGCACAATAAAGAGCGTTCACTATTATGATATTTTGCGAATAAAGAACGCTTGTATATGTGCTTACATACTAAACCGGATTATTATCCCTCCTTCAAAAAAGTGTTATATATGATTGGATGTTTAAACGAACCACGGCGAACGTTTATATAGTTTATAATCCCATTGTTATGCGTAATTGACACATATAGAGGTCGAGTTATGACCTGCACATTTAATAGACTGCGTCGCTAGAGTGTAATTTTATAGGCCAATAACCATGCATAAACGCAGTGATTTCATCAGTGACAGTCGGCAAGATAGTTTGGGGTAGGGGAAGCAATATTCCGAAATATATATAAACACCATACTAGTATTGCCCTAATATATACACGATTCATAACCAACACAAATGAACTTATCATATCATATTGGTAATGAATGACTTGATTATAATGGATTAAAAACGACAGCAATAAACCAATATTTTTTGTTTTACCTTGTTACGATAAATTAAAACGAAACGCTCTTTATTGACACAAGACAAAGGTCATCTGGAAATTGGAATGTTTACGAGATGATAATTGCCTAATAACTGTGCAATTTTTAAATGAATATATAATATCACTTGGACTATTCCGGTAACGAAAACTATATATAAACACGAGAACGTGTTTATATAGATAAATGCGAGCAAAACTGAATAATATACAGGCATGGCTTTATAGTAACAACACATCGCGATACATATAATAATAATAACACGATAAAGACATTGCTATGCTATGCTATGCTTTAATTGTCAAAGCTGCAAATTAATGCAGAACATGGATATATACATACATTCAATATATACATACATTCAATTACGAGAACGGCGATGTTTTCGGCAAAGTTTTGCATTCGCCTTCGTATATTCTGATAACGCGTCAATCTTCAAAGGCCGCGATCAACTACACGCAAACTTAAAATACTTCCGTAGCGTATCTATGCGTTATCGGTGGGTTACCACGTGATCGATCACGTGCTATGCTTCTGTTTACATGTGACAATCATGTGATCGGCCCGATGATCACGTGACTTCGTCTATAATAAAATCTTCGGCTAACTTCGGAATTTTTTATAATCGTTAAAAAAATAACGAATGGTGGCCGAATATCAGATTATATGCGCCGAATGGACATTATATATATATATTATCGGTATATTGAAAGAAAATATTATTTTTTTCCAGCACCGTATTCCTTTAATGATGTTTTCGGGTATCGGCTGCGTCATTCTTCTTTTCTTCCGGGAACGTTGCGTTGCAGTTGGGGAAATAGCAACACTGCCCGGATTTTCCACCAATTTGATAGAGCTGATTTCGGGTTGAATCAAGATTGAGTCTTTCTGGGGAATTAGCATTTATTTACACAATACAAATATACGGACATTCCGGTATAGTTGGAATCCACCAAACAATTGGACCTCCAGTTGTAATAGATGAAATGTGACTGAATATTGGAATTCCAAAACATAGAGTGCCATATCACAGTATTACAAATTCTTATATACAAAGCATGAACAGGTGTGAATTAATGACGCATGATTAGATTAACAGATTTGTATTATAAATTATCCGACCACCACAATGGCATTGACAGTTCGACAAATAAGTTATTATTAAAAGTAAAGCTAAGAATACGTGCGATGAATGGTAATTAACGAGCACATGCTTGGGCAGGAATTAACAAGTTGCATAAGAATAGCCAGCTGATTAATACAAAGAGATGTTGTAATTTCGAGAAAGCCTAATCTAACAAAGAAACGAACCTAACGCGAATACTATAGAAACGAATATCGGCAAAATCAATGTAGATAAACAAGGTAATAATTGTCCAAAAATTAGCACTCTGACAACTCACTTAGATGTGAGACATCTTGCTGCCATTTTCGAGCAATTTATGACGTTATTTTTCCGGCCGTGAGTGACGTTAGTATTGAGGAGCTCTCGTGACACCAGAATTGATAAAACAGTGTTGGTTACTAAATTTCCTCTAAATTTATATTAGGCATTTACATGATACGAGGAATATATACTGGTATTGTTTGAAAATGCCTTAAGGCAGGATCGCGTCACAAAACGATGAGGGTTCCAGATAACGACCTTGCTAGTTTATGTTACAGTCGGAAGTGAGCCATAATGGCCGCTGTGATCGAGAGTAAGCTATATATGGTCGCTGTCCCATTGAGGGAACATTCCATTTTACAAAAGTATGTTTTAAATAGTGGATATCATCACCAACTGGGCGATAAATACATTCATCTGAGGGAGGATATGTTAATTTTTTTAAACCATTGAACCGGTGTTAGTGGTTTGTGATATAAATATACATTCCGCCGTTACCGGGTTTGGTGATACCATGCAGGTATACGCGGGGTGATCATGTTGTTTCAAAGACTTCTGTGTATAAAGAGAATTGAACAAAAATCGATTTCTATTACAAAACGCTTCTCTTGACAGGCGATTCATTAATAGTGGTTTATAGTCATGTAATGGATGCTACTGAATCTATATATAAAAAGTGCAGGTACCCATATTTAATTCTCGTTATGTGTATAACATAGTGTACATATGTAGCATACCTATATTTTCTGGTTCCAAGTATGCGGTGAATGAGCTGCCAGGAAAGAGCGCTTTTGCATCTTTGTGCAGCGTTGAAACATGAAAATTGTTCCCGTAGAAGTTAATAGAATGAAGGTCGTGTTCGTCACCATAGGAGAAAATGTGCCAGGATGTTATATCTCCTCTACACATAGACAACCCATCCAAGTTCCCAAACAGCCGCCCATTCACAGCTGAAATAGATTCAAATGGTAATATATTTTGTAAAAAAAAAAAAAAAATCAATCTATATAATTTAAATATGGACCTGCATATCTTTTCCACGACTTTCCACGTTGATTCATGGTTATCAAATAATAATTTGGAGTCGGAGAGGCCAGTCGACAGAAGCTCCAGGCTCTAGGAATTAATTTTGTGATCCCTCGTTTAAGTGTGGTTTAAGGCCACTTTGACCACCTGGCCACCCGGTGTGTGATGTTTACATGACCGGGTGTATATAAATGTTTTCAAGTGTATGGGTGCATAGTTAAATGTCACATAATACAAACCAGCATGATTATTATCGTTATTTTCAGAACTGTTCTAATATTAAAGTGATGTGAAACTATGCTGACGTCTTCAGAATGAAATAGCAAATAATCATGCCAAAATTAGTTATTTTCCTAAAGTTTATATGCAAATAAGCAGAAAACATGCAGCGCCAATATATATTTCCGTATGTTTATCACCCAAATAATTCGTCCGGCATTAAGTAATAAATAATTAAATGTGTAAGTAATGCTGAATCCCAATCAACAATTAAAGTCATGAAAAAAATACACTTCTAAAAATTTCGTCGCAACAATAAAACACAAATTTTGTATTACAAATTAGCAAATCACAAAAGAACGCTGGCATTACAATACTTATGTTTTATTGTACAGGACCCAGGATGGCAGGTCTGCTGTTATCCACGAGCCATAAAGCTATACATACCTTCATTCGGAAAAATATTTTGCCAAATTATTGTGCCTTATTATCATTCATTACGCGCGCCGCGTGTATACTGTCCTGGAGATTCTAGATAGCTATGGTTCGCTGGGAGTTTTATTTATAGATAATGTTTTTTTTTTGGGAGGATTAAAAGTCGAATGAGAACCGGAGGCCGAGTCCGGTAAAAGGTGTAGTTGTGAATTTCAATTTCGTTTATTGTCCTTTACATTATTATGTCAATAATGTTGATTTTTGGTTTGTGACAAGCTATGTCAATTAAAAATAAAATAAATGAAAAAGATAATTTGTAAGTCTTATATTTCAACTTTTATAGACATGTTTCGTTCTGCAGCCCACCGGGGTTGTGGTCGGAGACGGTCGAGTCGGCCGCCGGTTCGTTAATTAGGTGCTGGTTGTTATTGTTATTTTAACGGAATTCTGAGTTGGTCATTCGCAAAACCAATATGTTTTATATTATATAATTACAATCGTGGGTATATAATATATGATCTTGAGCGCGTTACCATTTCTGACATTGGTTTTCTTTGTCTTATTTGTGTAACATAATATTGAGATGTGTATATCCGTGTGGATAGCCTAAGTGTTTTGCGTGCTGTGGACGACCAGGTAAAATCATGCATGGGTGCATATTGTATAGCATCAGGAAGAAATCGCATAGTTTCTAAACACAGGGAACAAACGTCTCGATCTAACCGTGCATGCATAATTTTCATTATGAACACACGTTCTTTGGGGGTCAATAAAGTTCACCTTTCCGCCAGGTGCGCGGTATCGTCTCTCGTTTTTCTGCGAGTGATTTCCCCGTACGGTTGTATAAATGTGAGTTCCGACTGTCCAACATTAATCCCTGATCACCAAGCAAGATGAATATCTACTTCATTGCAGTGTTTCTATCGTTGGCAGGTAAGTGTGCGACTTTGATGTGCCTAAATTGAAATGAAATGGACAATACTTGCATGGTTACGAATTTGGAAACATTTGTTTGGAAACCAATTGAGGGAAGTTCTCAAAACTTGGAAATTATGTCCAAGTGTTGGGGTTACACTTGGAAAATCTTCCATTTAGACACTTAACGACGTCTTGTCCTTAAACCTTACCTTATCTACACTAAATACTCATTGGCAGGGAGATCCCTTATGAAATATTTTCCGGGGAAAAATATGGAACAAACGAGATTTACTGCCGACAAAATCTAGTAAATTTATGTACAATTTGAGGTTCAAACCCGTCACTCGTCGTACTATTTCCTTTCGCAACTCAGCGACATCGATCCCGTGTTGATAAACATGAGATTGTCCCAACGATTGTCCCGTTTCATATTTCAGTTTTTGCTTCTGGTAACCCGTTTAGAAATGACTTGAGCAAGAAGAAGGGAGGCCACAGTGACATGGAGCGCGAGGTCCGGTAAAAGAAGGGATCCGATCACGATGATCTCAGCAAGAAGGAGGGAGGACACAGTGACTTGGGGCGTGAGGACCGATACAAGAAGGGATCCGGTCATGATGATCTGAGCAAGAAGAAGGGAGGACATAGTGACTTAGAGCGTGATGCCCGATACAAGAAGGGCTCCGGACATGATGATCTGAGTAAGAAGAATGGAGGGCAGAGTGACTTGGAGCGTGAGTTCAGATAAACGAAGGGACATGATGATCTGAGCAAGAAGAAGGGAGGACACAGTGACTTGGGGCGTGATGTCAGATACAAGAATGGATCCGGTCAAGATGATCTGAGTAAGAAGAAGGGAGGGCACAGTGACATGGAGCGTGAGGTCAGATACCAGAAGGGATCCGGACTTGATGATCTGAGCAAGAAGAAGGGAGGACACAGTGACTTGGAGCGTGATGTCCGATACAGGAAGCGATCCGGTCATGATGATCTGAGCAAGAAGAAAGGAGGACACAGTGACTTGGTGCGTGAGGTCCGATACAAGAAGGGATCCGGACATGATGATCTGAGCAAGAAGACGGGAGGACACAGTGACTTGGAGCGTGAGGTCCGATACAAGAAGGGATCCGGACATGATGATCTGAGTAAAAGATGGGAGGACACAGTGACTTGGAGCGTGAGGTCCGATACAAGAAGGGATCCGGACATGATGATCTGAGTAAGAAGAAGGGAGGACACAGTGACTTGGAGCGTGAGGTCCAATACAAGAATGGATCCGGACATGATGATCTGAGTAAGAAGAAGGGAGGACACAGTGACTTGGAGCGTGAGGTCCGATACAAGAAGGGATCCGGACATGATGATCTGAGTAAGAAGAAGGGAGGGCACAGTGACTTGGAGCGTGAGGTCCGATACAAGAAGGGATCCGGTCATGATGATCTGAGTAAGAAGACGGAAGGACACAGTGACTTGGAGCGTGAGGTCCGATACAAGAAGGGATCCGGTCACGATGATCTGAGCAAGAAGAAGGGATGACACAGTGACTTGGAGCGTGAGGTCCAATACAAGAATGGATCCGGACATGATGATCTGAGTAAGAAGAAGGGAGGGCACAGTGACTTGGAGCGTGAGGTCCAATACAAGAAGGGATCCGGACATGATGATCTGAGTAAGAAGAAGGGAGGGCACAGTGACTTGGAGCGTGAGGTCCGATACAAGAAGGGATCCGGACATGATGATCTGAGTAAGAAGAAGGGAGGACACAGTGACTTGGAGCGTGAGGTTCGATACAAGAAGGGATCTGGACATGATGATCTGAGTAAGAAGAAGGGATGACACAGTGACTTGGAGCGTGAGGTCCAATACAAGAAGGGATCCGGACATGATGATCTGAGTAAGAAGAAGGGAGGGCACAGTGACCTGGAGCGTGAAGTCCGATACAAGAAGGGATCCGGTCATGATGATGTGAGTACGAAGAAGGGAGGGCACAGTGACTTGGAGCGTGAGGTCCGATACAAGAAGGGATCCGGACATGATGATCTGAGTAAGAAGAAGGGAGGACACAGTGACTTGGATCGTGAGGTTCGATACAAGAAGGGATCTGGACATGATGATCTGAGTAAGAAGAAGGGATGACACAGTGACTTGGAGCGTGAGGTCCAATACAAGAAGGGATCCGGACATGATGATCTGAGTAAGAAGAAGGGAGGGCACAGTGACTTGGAGCGTGAGGTCCAATACAAGAAGGGATCCGGACATGATGATGTGAGTACGAAGAAGGGAGGGCACAGTGACTTGGAGCGGGAGGTCCAATACAAGAAGGGATCCGGACATGATGATCTGAGCAAGAAGAAGGGATGACACAGTGACTTGGAGCGTGAGGTCCAATACAAGAAGGGATCCGGACATGATGATCTGAGTAAGAAGAAGGGAGGGCACAGTGACTTGGAGCGTGAGGTCCAATACAAGAAGGGATCCGGTCATGATGATGTGAGTACGAAGAAGGGAGGACACAGTGACTTGGAGCGTGAGGTCCAATACAAGAAGGGATCCGGACATGATGATCTGAGTAAGAAGAAGGGAGGGCACAGTGACTTGGAGCGTGAGGTCCAATACAAGAAGGGATCCGGACATGATGATCTGAGCAAGAAGACGGGAGGACACAGTGACTTGGAGCGTGAGGTCCGATACAAGAAGGGATCCGGACATGATGATCTGAGTAAGAAGAAGGGATGACACAGTGACTTGGAGCGTGAGGTCCAATACAAGAAGGGATCCGGACATGATGATCTGAGTAAGAAGAAGGGAGGGCACAGTGACTTGGAGCGTGAAGTCCGATACAAGAAGGGATCCGGTCATGATGATGTGAGTACGAAGAAGGGAGGACACAGTGACTTGGAGCGTGAGGTCCGATACAAGAAGGGATCCGGACATGATGATCTGAGTAAGAAGAAGGGAGGGCACAGTGACTTGGAGCGTGAGGTCCAATACAAGAAGGGATCCGGACATGATGATCTGAGTAAGAAGAAGGGAGGACACAGTGACTTGGAGCGCGAGGTCCGATAAAAGAATGGATCTGGACATGATGATCTGAGTAAGAAGACGGAAGGACATGGTGACTTGGAGCGTGAGGTCCGATACAAGAAGGGATCCGGTCATGATGATCTGAACAAGAAGAAGGGAGGACATAGTGACTTGGAGCGTGAGGTCAGATACAAGAAGGGATCCGGTCATGATGATCTGAGCAAGAAGAAGGGAGGGCACAGTGACTTGGAGCGTGAGGTCCGACACAAGTAGGGATCTGGACATGATGATCTGAGTAAGAAGACGGAAGGACACAGTGACTTGGAGCGTGAGGTCCGATACAAGTAGGGATCTGGACATGATGACCTGAGCAAGAAGAAGGGGGGCACAGTGACTTGGAGCGTGAGGTCCGATACAAGAAGGTATCCGGTCACGATGACCTGAGCAAGAAGAATGGAGGACACAGTGACTTGGAGCGTGAGGTCCAATACAAGAATGGATCCGGACATGATGATATGAGTAAGAAGAAGGGATGACACAGTGACTTGGAGCGTGAGGTCCGATACAAGAAGGGATCCGGTCATGATGATCTGAGTAAGAAGAAGAGATGACACAGTGACTTGGAGCGTGAAGTCCGATACAAGAAGGGATCCGGTCATGATGATCTGAGTACGAAGAAGGGAGGACATAGTGACTTGGAGCGCGAGGTCCGATACAAGAAGGAATCCGGACATGATGATCTGAGGCAGAGAGTTCCACTCACTTATAACAGATGGCAAACATGAATTCATGTAATAGTTGTATGAGATATCGGGTGGCAACCTTATGTGCTCAAAACGAAAGTTATAACCGGTATCATAAGAATCAACTGGGCGTACAAGATTTCTCAGTACCGTATAGATGGTGCTGTTCCTTTTATCATTTTAAAAAATTGGCAGAGTTTGTGTTTTCTCCGTCGCGATGATAGTAATTCCCAGCCTGTGTCCAATAGGAGGAGGTCTCTATTTGCGCTAATTGTTGCCCCTGTTGCAATTCTAGCCATCTCATATTGAACTTTCTCTATGTCTGAGGATAAAAAATCGGGAATGTTGTCCCATACAGGTGAGGCACATTCCAGTAAGGGACGTATGAAAGAAAAATATTTTTTTCCAGTGTTGATCTGCTTGCTCGATATCTTAGTTTTCGTACCAAATGCACTCGTTTCCAGGCTTTATCCAGTAATGAGCAAATATGGATCTCCCAGCTGCATTCGTTATCAAAAATGAGTCCAAGGTGTTTGTGGGTGTCAACTTCGGTCACTATTGTATCTCCCAGTGCCAAGGGAGGGTGTAATATGGGTGTATCTTTTCGAGAAACCAGGAGAGATTATGTCTTCAGTGGATTAAATTTGACAAGCCATTTAGTCGACCATTTCATTAAAGTTTCTAAGTCATCATTGATAACTTTTGCGGCAAGGTTGGGGTCTTCAATGGTTAGGAAAATCGAAGTGTCGTCAGCAAAAAGGCGAATGTTGCATGTAATGAATTCAGTTATGTCATTTATGTATATCAAGAAAAAAAGAGGACCTAAGATATATCCTTGAGGAACTCCCGCAGAAACATTCTGCAACTGAGAACTTGATCCATCGATAATAACACGTTGTTGTCGGTATTCAAGATATGATTCAATCAGTTTATGTAAATCCCCTGTAATTACTATCTTCGTTAGTTTGTGAAGTAGTCCGCGGTGCCAGACCTTATCGAACGCTTTACTAACGTCACAGAAAACACATCTTATTTCTTTTCCATCATCTAGGGGCCTGCGTGTGTTGCCTTCGTTTGCCTTATGTTGATGGCTCTAGACGTAAACGTGGGATATGTTGTGCTACTCTCTGACCAATCAAAGACACTGTTTCTTATTGGTGGCGGAACATTCTGGTATTATTGACTACAATAAGTGCACAAATGCCTTTAATGTGGTGATTTCCAATTCGTACTGGTCTGCTAGTGTCGCATTGTATTGACCGTGTGCCTATATATGAGCATGCTTAGCCCATATGCACATGCTCCCTAGTCTAGTTGTCAAACTTATGTGTTGTGATGCTGGTGGGTGCTGCTAAATTGCTATAATGCTGAAAAAGTACCGTAATTTTTTCCAAAATTGTCATTTTCACGGTTTTGCATAATCTGAACATATCCAAGAAAAACCATTATATGTGTATCAAACATTTGAAAACATATTGTAATGCTGGTTGTATTATTTGTTGCAAATCGACTGTAATCAAGATCGCTATCCACGTAGTTTTCCAAACACCAGTGTAGTAATTATTAAATAAAAAAAAAATATTTATGCCCTTGAATGTTATATACAGGCACTGGCTTTTTCTCAAATCGCTCGGATTAGCCATTACGGCGAAAATGACAACTTTAGAAAAAATAACGGTAATTTTTTTCGAAACGGCAACAATTTGCCCTACCATCATCATAGTAATTCCGCAGGACCCACCAACGTCATAGCCTATTAGCAGGATCACTTGACCAGGGTGGATCACCTACCGTGCATCCTGTTGGAATCTTTGAATCCGCCATCAGATCGGCTGACGCTCATCTGGGGTACATATTTCTTGATGTTATCGTCGATATACCATGATTTGTTCTCGTCAACAACATGTAGGAAGATGAAGAACTCTTTGTCAACATTTCTCTGCAATAGAAGAGTGAAATTTACGAACGATTGTTACTGCGTCCCTGTCTTCAGGCAATAATACATGTATAATGGCAAAATGACCAAGTATAGCTTAATCATTTCTATACTAAATACTCATTGACGAGTAGTTAAGAAATGTTCAGACAATAAGTTAGGCCGTTTAACCATTCCATGACTGGAGCTTCCTGAAAGTTTGCGAAAACCATGTGGAATTGCATTCTCTTATATATGCGAGTCGCCCATAGGACGCCTCGCATATAAGAGAATGCATTGAGCCTAACAATATTTACCTTGATCTTGTAAGCCAGTGCATTCTCTTATATATGCGATGCTTCCTGTGGGAGATTCGCACATATGAGTATGCACTGTCACATGCTTTTTAATGATGCACCAGCGCAGCTCCCGTCATGAAAGGGTTAACAATTGCTAAACGTATGATCTGAACATTTCCTTCCAATAAAAATGACTCCTTCTGGAGTTGTATTATGTGTGGTCTGCTTATATTACATGTATATCCACCAATCAATAATAAATCATTCAATTTATGCTATAATCTAACTTGGTGAGAGAATCCGTTTATTGTATAACAGGGTTCTAAGAAAAAGAGAGAAATTGTATAGCTAGAGTGTGCAGAGAGTCGCGATAGTGACGTGTACTCAGCCTTTGACCATTGAAGTATGAACGGATACGAAGGATTGGATATCGTTTTCTGTGATCAGTGTGTATGTACATGGGAATACATTGCTTATCATCATAGTAGTGGCCCGCAATAATTTGATTGTAAATGTTTAAAGTAGCATAGTGTTTGTGGGAATAAGGCAAACAGATAAATTAGAGACCGCTAAATATCCAACAGAGGTCACCTCTAAAACAGCGTGTAACCAGTCCCACTATTCAATAGGCTGTGCACCCATTCTCAACGACTCGGCAATTTTCGCTTAGCTCGAAATAACCTCTTCCATAAACAGAAACCATATTCGCGCAAGTCAGTATGGTAATAAGGCGATTACATTGATTCGTTGACGCATATATGTGAATGGAGCAGAATGTATTCACTACGCACTTGTACATGGCAACGAGACAGTATTATGTATGTATTTTCGCTAGAGATAAACGATATCGATATAATTATAGATATACCTGCTTGGAGTTGACCTCGAGGACTTGCCTCCGACAGACTAACAGAGGACCGATCAAACCGCTGTTTACATCGCGCGTTGGATTAACCGCGGAGTGATACGTGTACGTGATGCACTGTGGGTCAATCGACGTGGGTGCGTTCTGAACACCGACACTGAACCTGTAGGTCGTGACTTCTCCTGGCATCGTCACCAGTCCTTCGAGGACATCTGCAAACAAAAGAAATCAGTTTTCAGGCAGCTCAAGGAGTCAGCTTGCAGATAATGTTCAATTTCACCAAGCCACCATCAAGAACGTAACTGCGAATCTTAATTATATTTGGTGTCGGGGTTAAACTACAACCAGAAACTAGCTTACAAGTACAAACACGAGAAGATCCTCTATTGCAACCTCACCTAAAAATTTGGCTTCGGTGGTAAAAAATATCTGATTTGAGTCGAGGAACCCATCCTATTTGCCAAATGAAAATATTTTTGGCCAAATTATTTTATTTTCTGCAACCTTATGTCTTATGTTTCGACACTCATGGTTTGATATCGATAGAAAATCAGTTAGTTAATAATTAATTATACTCGCAGCTCTATTGTGGTGTATCATAATTATAACAATAAAGCCAATCACCGAACAATACAATGGTAGAAGGGTTGCTTCGTCAGAAGGGCACATTACAGGAGGATAAGCTATAGTAATCTCTCTAACCATCGGTACTAATGCTATGAGAATATCTGGATCTTAATAGAGGTGTTAACATTTTCTAAACCTTATAAATCACAACTAATATAATTATGTTGTAAGAGTTTTCTGAAATGAATGATATTGATAGACCAATATTTTTCAACTTTCTTGAATTAAAAAGTGACTTGCCAAAACTTTTGCCAAATGAAAACATTTTTTGCCAAATGTGAATTATTTTTGCCATTGGCAAATTTTGCAAGTGGCAGCGCGAACCCTGAGTCCTTTAAGGTTTCAATTTTTTTTAATTTCACACAAACACTATTTAAAATTTTGGGGGAATGAAAATTATTGCCGAAAGAAGAATTGGGAAGGTTTTCAGTTTATGGCTTAAATCGCGTACTTAATTCTTCAATATATATGTATTCCATATCTGTCATTTTCAACTAGTAAATATTCCTGTCATCAACTTTGTTACGGTACTATATATCGGATTTAGACCAGGTTTGGGGACTGAGAAACACAAGTTCTAGGAGAGAGCACCACTGGAACCACATCCATTAGAATGAAATATTTAGCAATATGTTCATATTTCCGATGGTTCCACTAATGTGCTACTCACTGATTATGACATAAAACACTTAGATAAGTTATGTTAGACCGTTGGCGATTTTAACAAAACATTGATTGATGTCTGAATTTGTTCATGAATGATTCGACTGAAGAAATTTCAGCAACTTATTTGGTTTACATTGTAATTACTTAATTAAAGTGGGTAACTTACTGTTTGTTTTGTAAACAAATCCCTCGTAAGCTTTGTCTATACTAACGCCGTGTGGATAGAACGAGTATGGCCGCAATGCGTTGTTTTTCAGAAGCACCTCAATGGTTTCTCCAACGGCTGCTTTAATTGGTGGGCCGATGTAACCAAGGTGAACCGTGTCCATTGCACTCGGTATGTGTTGTGTGAACGTCTCGTCAGTATAACCGATGAATAAAGCTTTCTTGTATATGCCACCGATTCTGTTCTGATTTTTCATAAAGAACTCCATGGAGCTGAAATAGTTAAAATTTAATTTGGGTCTTTTGGGTCAACTGGAGACGAAATGAAGTCACTTAATGATACATAATCCGAATTAACTATTCTAAATTACCATTTGTTAGTTAGACAATCATACAACTTCATCGCTTACTGTGATTATACATAAAAATACATGTATATATACGTGTACACTATATATAATGTCAAGATCTGGCTAAATAAAAAATATGTTTTTGGCTTCGGGGGTAAAATATATTTGATTCGAGTCGAGGAACCAACCAATCAAAGATCAGAGTTATCAGATATCGATTTTTGAAATCGGTTATTTTTCGCCACCTGCATGGAACATTCGACGAGCCGACCGACATACGCTCGATACCAAACTGCGTTGAACAAACTGTTGATACACAACACGTTTGGAAATTTGTTATAATATAGTTGACAGTGGTTAGCATGATTTTTTGGTAATTAATCGATTCTGATAAATAAAGCGTCTTTTGGAGAATTGTTGTTGTCGTTGTTGTCGTTGTTGTTGTTGTTGTTGTTGTTGTTGTTGTTGTTGTTGTTGTTGTTTGAATCTGATAATACGGGGACCATCGAATTGGATTGTGTAAAACTTCAGTAAGTTCCAGCCATTAAAGGGTTAAAGAGTTTGATACAATTCTTAGTGGTGAATAAGTGCTAAATCCACGACAGTATTGCGCGGACATCACAATTTCACAGATTCATTTGGCAATATAGTTACTTCGTGACGTCACGGAGTCCCGATAAAAAAAGTCATATTGGACTCTATTGAGTCCAATATTACTTTCGGTAGTCCAAAGTGACTTTTTCCCGGATTATCATGTGACGGCTTTTGCCCAATCAGAAATATTGTTAGTTAAGGGATGGATAATAATATAAAGTTATTATACAATGTTGTGTACCGTACTACCGTTGGTATTTTTCTTATACGACTCCAGGTTGTGGTGAAAAGTCCTATTGGACGAGACACGCATGCAGTTAAATTACGATACAAGGCATAATGACATTATTGGCGAATGCCAAAAAGATGAATTTTACCTCCACTCACCCCATGGACGACGTGAGGTTGCCACCCTCGAATAAGTTCTTGCCACTTGGTCCGTAGTCCCATAAATGTTCCTCTATAGACAAGAAGTACCGAACCGCCGGCGTTACGTGTGTGTTTCTCTTCTGTCTGCCACCGAACCTGTGTCTCCTTCTCATCCCTGTAGTTGACGAGCCTCGGAACAGTGACGGAACTCTGTTTATAACCGGTCTAGGTAGCACGGTGAATATGGCTTGCATTCCCTCTAAGAAAAAAAATATGGATAGTTTAACCCTTTACCCAACAGAACGGCCCTGTGCCAATGCATTCTCTTATATATGCGAGTCGACCATAGGTCGCCTCGCATATATAAGAGAATGCATTGGCTTAACACATATTAAAGAAAAAATGGTAAAAAGTGTTAAAAAAAAGTTTTTTTTAGGCCAATGCATTCTCTTATATATGCGAGGCGACCTATGGTCGACTCGCATATATAAGAGAATGCATTGGCACAGGGCATAACTGTAACTATCACAATGTGCTCAATGAGCCGGTTCCAATGATACCCATATTTCCATGGTTTTATTGAGACAGACCGAAGATAATTTAGGCTGTTAGGGCGTTTCTGGGCGTTCTGTTGGGTAAAGGGTTAATGGGACAAGATTCGCTTTAACCTGAACCCTTTCTTTACTAAATACCCATTGACGAATAGTTCCTTAATGAAATGGCCAGACAGTTCAACAAACGGCCGATTTAACTTATTATCTGAACATTTCTCGAATGGTCATCCTTCTGCAACTGTATTATATCTTCGTCTGTTTATCGTCTGCTCATATTTCCTGAACTCGCAACCATATGAATAGACCATTCCAGTATATACATATATAATGCTGAATGAAAGATTCCATTCATAAAAAAGGGTTAATGTATTCTCTTAGAACTCCCTGCTGTATAGCTAACCTCTTATCCTTGCAGATGATGAGCCGCGGAACAATTCGTGAACCCTGTTGAGAACCGGTCTCGGAGCAAGGTGAAAAAAGTTTTAATTCTCCCCATATGTCAATTGGAGAAATAGAAACTACCTTAAAGTGATGTGGAACACTGATCGAATGACAATACCCAATAAATTAGCTATTTTAATAGTTTTTATATTCAAATTGACAGCAACGAACTTCATTCTTAAATATAAATTATGTGCAACGACTATCATTAGAGTACTAGTAAACATGACCGCGTTTGTTAATAGGCGAAAATTAGTCCCTAATTAAGGAGGAGATGTTTACAATTGTGCATATATATTTTCTGCGTAGTGTTTTCTGCTATGGTATATACGCTCGGTGTGGCTGGATTTTTGGCAATATTAATATTGTCTCCTAACAACGGTAATCTCCTCCCACTGATGAATATGTATGCTAAGCTCCAGTATACACACTAATGCCCGCGCTTATCATTTTCAGGTCATGTTTCGGGATCAACATATGATGATCAATGGAATAATTTTATGTAAAGAGACATGTCAGTCACTGAAAATATCGTCTCAGAACGATCCAAGGCCCCCATTTCG
Source organism: Siphonodentalium dalli (assembly GCA_032622095.1). Taxonomy (NCBI): domain Eukaryota; kingdom Metazoa; phylum Mollusca; class Scaphopoda; order Gadilida; family Siphonodentaliidae; genus Siphonodentalium; species Siphonodentalium dalli. Next base: position 119,810,104 of record CP136062.1, on the reverse strand, counting down.
TCAGAATAATACAATAAAGAGCGTTCTCTGTTGTGATCAATTAACAGTATTGGTCACACTTCTATAGGTGGAATATTAAAACAGCTGACAATGTATAAGACTACGTGTGCTCTTTTCTCAATTCAATCAAACCATGTGTATCAACATTCCGTGTATTTATGCTATACTATTTAGCATGGCCCCTGGGGGGGGGGGGGGGTACCAGGTATACCATGCAATATGTACTAAAGCAGTCACTGGTATAGTACATATTGGTATATCAGGTATTTCCCTCAGGGGCCTGTGCTATTAAGTGAACACAATATTCATTCCCCACCAAAAAGAATGAAAACAAATAAAACGATTGAACATGATCACGGTGATTGATGATGTATGGTTGGAATGGGATAAGACAACAATCCTTTGGTGACTTATTTTTTGTGTGAGTCCTATCCCAATTGTATTTATATCATCTCTCTTTCCAAATGATCTTGACATAATATGGAGGTTCAAATGAGCCACGTCCGTTTAAAGTCATGTGATACACTCCGGTATATGGTGCATGATCAGATAGAAATCGAGAATGATCTTGATCAAAGTAGTCATTTTTATGAATATTAATCAAATTGACAACACACACCGTCATTCTTATATATTAACTAACTTCGGGAGCCTTTATTCAGCATTGGGGCGGGCTTGCGGCCCCTGCACGAAGGGGCATGCGGCCCCTATGTATACGATTTGCGCACTTGACAGACATATTCTATATTCTTTTATATATAGAGGTAATATTATGCTACTTCAATATTTCCTTGTGCAGATAGGTTCATAATAGACATAAATATTGATATTGGTTCATATTGGACTTTATATTTGATTCTGGAATAAACCCATAGTGGACTTATACTCGGCTATTCCGTTGAATGGCGCGGGCCACAGTGAACACACGTATATTAAAAGCGTGCATCTGGTGCTGCAAACATATCCTCATGCAAATAGGTTCAGATTGTACCTGAATATTCACATAGGTTCACATTGGACTTATTTTATTCTGAAATAGGCTCTTAGTGAGCTTATTATTTTTTTTTAATTCTATTTATTTAATAACATATATTTAAATCAAAATTTTGAAAAAAACTAAGGCTGTTATAACCTCCGCCGTGATACCCCGAGTCACCACACCAAATTTTGTTGAAATCGGACCAGCAGTCTGAGAAAAAACCGAGCAGAGAGGAAGATAGACAGACACACCCTACTCTTATATATATAGATTAAAAGCAATGGCTCTCGATGGCGAACTCATTCGTGTTAGTTTATCGCCGATAATTGTGTCCCGAATCGAGATGTAACTATTTACAATTGAACGTAGTTCATGCAATATTTTCTATAGATGGGTATGGCCGATTTATTTGAAATTTTCGACGTTATTAGTAGAATGCTACATTCTCCAGGTTGGCATAGTGCCTGAGTACTAACTTATCAGTTTCACGCATCCGAACAAGTCCATACTATGTCTTTAATGAGTTTTTAATAGCTGAAAAATTTACGAACCGTCAAGTTGTGCGCGTCAGAATAACTAAGAGCGTGTGATAACTGGAATGTGATAGGTAACAGAACATGAATGCATATTTTTTCCAGGTTGAACTGTTGTCGCATAGACTGCTCTCGCTATACTAAACATACTCCCAAAATTTAAAAAAATTAGGTCACCTTGTCTGTTGGCCAAGCGCGTGCGTGCAGATTATTAACCACAGCTGTCTTCACTAAATATTCATTGTTGAGTAGCTCCTGTGGGTAAATGTTCAGATAATAAGTTCAACAAAATGGCCAAATGTTGAAGTTATTATCTGAACATTTTCCACCAATTAATATGATTCCTTTAACCCTTTACCCAACAAACCGGCCAAAACCGGCCAAATAAAGCTTCAACAGCCTAAAATATCTTCGGTCTGTCTCAATAGAACCATACAAATATGGATATCATTGGAACCGGCTCCTTGACCACATTGTGATAGTTACAGTTATGCCCTGTGCCAATGCATTCTCTTATATATGCGAGTCGACCATAGGTCGCCTCGCATATATAAGAGAATGCATTGGCCTAAAAAAAATCTTTTTTTAATACTTTTTACCATTTTTTCTTACATTCTTTAACAATTTTATAATTTTTAATGTGTTAAGCCAATGCATTCTCTTATATATGCGAGGCGACCTATGGTCGACTCGCATATATAAGAGAATGCATTGGCACAGGGCCGTTCTGTTGGGTAAAGGGTTAACAATTATAGTATCGGTTCGTTATAAGTTCCGTCGGCTTATGTTTCCTGAACATGTCGCCTGGTGAATAATATACCATTCCAATGTGTACTTATATAACTGAATGGGATAATTTAGCTAACAAAGCGTTAAAGCCACATGAACTACATATCTACGGACATCATACGTCCCAGAAAGACGCATTGAAGTCATAAAAATACAACACGGTGTTTGGGACCCAAACAAACAACACCCATGTGCATGTATACGGCATGGCACAGAAAAGAGCGTTGCGTGTTAGTATATTATTGATATGGTAGAAATAAAGAGCGTTCTTTCACGACTTGAAAATGGATGTAACCATATCAAGTATTTCTCAGAACATATGAAGTCGTATATCAATAGTTTGTATTTTATCAACCTATCTTATCGCGATGGGGAATCACGTGGTTTCGAGTTGATGTGTATCGCGCATACAAAATGACCGAGGCGATCGAAACGCGACCAGAAACGAGGAAAAACTAGGATAATTTTATTTATTATATACTTGCCCATGAATTATAAGGTTTTAGCAGTGAGATATAAGTGATATCCCACTAGTGAGTGATATCAGCTTGAAATTTCTTATGTATTAACATTTATTGGGGCCATAGACAAGTAACTAAAGTATATAATAAACAGAATATCCACACTTTTTCGGTGGATATGGGTTAAATCTCATTCGTGATGACAAAACATTTGAATTTCCACTCGTGGCTGAAGCCACTCGTGGAAATTCAATGTTTTGTCATCACTCATGAGATATAACCCACATCCACTGAAAAAGTGTGGATATCCTCTATATATTACACTAGCTGGGATACCCGGCGTTGCTCGGGTGAAAAATGGGAATTTTATTAGTGTCTCGTCAAGTCATTTTAAATAATTATTAGTCATCTGGGATAAACAGCACCTATCGCAGTACTCTCCAGATAAAGTTACATCTATCTTTTAAGTTAATAATAAATGTGTTTATTGCAAATTATTACTGACATTCCCGCGTCATTTTACATTTTTGCACGCACCTATTTTCCCCATATAGTGTGTTAGCTGATAATATACGCTCTGTGTTGATAGCATAATTTATTACACCCCTTTAAGTCATCTGAGGCCAAAGGCGGCTATCCCATGACAATACATTGGTGAGGTGACCCATCTGTACCATTTTGGATCCACCCAGCCCCTTTCCGCGCATTCAGTGCTACAGCAAAGTTCTGGAGTAGCATTCCATATATATGGAGGTTTTTGAATATTCATGAATTTTATATATGGAATTCATGAATATTGAAAACTCCATATATGGAATGCTACTCCATAACTTTGACTTGTAGCATGCACTTAAACCGCGGAATGGGGCTGGGTGGATCCAGTATGGTGGCGACTCAGTGATCTCGCTTATTTTCCTACATATCTTCTAAGCTGATCAGGAACGCTCTTTATTTCTCACATTTGCCCATTTAAATCAATAACCACACGCTACGGGTCAATTTATCCCCGTGTTTCAATTTTCACTATCATGATTTTTGGGTATAAAATTAATTATTTAGTTAAATTAATTATTAGTGTTTTTTTCTTTCTTCAAGACACATCTGATGTCAACGGGGCATATCTAATAAGATTCCCCGTGTCAAAGTACCCATGTTTTCAAAATTTCATCTCCAATGATCCAACCGTTTGGCCAGCCCTAGCCAAAAAATATATATAATAATTATTATTAGTGCCCTTTTAGGACATCTAATGTGAACGGGACCTATCTAATAATATTCCGCGGGTCAAATTACCCCATATATAAAAACATTTCATCTCGGATGGTCAAGCCGTTTGGTCGCCTATAAGCGAACAAACACACAGAACTGATAGATAGTATTGTAGCAGCTACGAGCATATGCCATAGTATTTTTCAAACAAGCTGGTATCTCATTTGTGTCCAAAAAAAGTTGTTTGCTCTAACATTCTGACCAAAATGTCAGTCGGAGGATTCTCCTATATAGATGTATGGACTAAATGCATTCCACGAACCTCCGACTGGCAACTTTGGTCAGAATGTTATAGAAAACTACTGAGTATTGCCAAACAAATAAGGTATCAATTTGTTTTTAAAATAAACTAGTAAAAATGCTATGTTTTTTGTCAGTTCCTCATATATTATGTTATTGTGCTTTTGCACATTTTGAATGCGTGGCACTCAGCAACATAGAAACCACGTGATCACCCACCTCGAAACCACGTGATTCCCCACCATGCAAGCTTATACCTCCTTCCAAATTACGTATGGACAACAGTTTTGAAGCTCGAATGAGCCATGTCCGTTTAAGGTTAAGCTTGGCTCAGAAAATGTCAAATAATTTAGTATCAAATACCTATCATGAACAAGTTTTTCGTTTGTTATTTGCTTAAAGCATGACGATTAATCACACTTGATGAACGCAATTCATAACGCAGATCAATCACTGAAACGCAGACAATAATACGAGGAGTTTAAAAAAAAACAGAGCATAATTTTAGTAACGTTCTATATATTTAAACGGACATGGCTCATTTGATTAATGCACACGTAATTTAGTAGTAGGGCCAACATAGGACCGAATCTATCAACATTTATCAGACGTTTGGGAACATTTCTCTAATTTGTCAGTTAAGTCGAATGGTATACTTTTACTTAAAGGCCCACTTAATTTTCGAACCCCAGATCACATATAAATAATATATGCCATATTATATACCATTTGAAAGAGGAAACTCCAAAACATTTCATGATCAACTTATCCGTTGTAATAAACTGTGAACATATTGTTTTGTTGAGTTAGCGATGTGTTTTTGTACTTAAGTTTCATCCAGATTGCAGTAAAATGTGTATTATTTTCAATGGACGGGGAATAACTTTAGTTTGAATTCTGTTGCATTCTGGGAGTCATAACGGGTGGATCTTTCTATGATTTCAGCTGTTTTCTATTTCTCTATGGGCATCTTCTGAGACACATGCGTTTCAGATGTTGACGAATTATAGTATTTTAATCATATTTTATGGCATAGATTGTTATTAAAACCGTATATCAGGTCACTATAAAACACTCAAAATTAAGTGGGCCTTTAAAATTGAACAATATCATTGGGAATTACTTACCGTCATGGTGATTGGTCACACGGCAATGCAGCAACCACTTCCCTGGATTAATGGGGATCATTATTGGTGAGACAAACGTCGCGGGAAAGAAATGAACTGTATCTAGTCTGAAAAGAGACAAACAAGTGCCACCCAGAATTAAACTGACTTGACTCATTTGAACAACAATAATATGTATCAGAGACCCGTTCATTGGAAATGTTGGTTGCCGGACCAAATTTCAAAACGTTCTAACACTTTATCTTTTGAAAGTCGACATCTGGCACTCAAAACCTCCTGCATCGGGCCGCGATCATACACTCCCAAATGTTCCTCTCATTTTTCCACCAGAAGCTACGCTACCGAAACTTGCATACACAAAGCATGCAATTATCTCTCACGAATATATCATACAGGTATTTGAAGCTATAACTGTTGTAACACCGTTACATGTTGAACTACGTAAATTTTACTTCGCATGTCGTTAGCTTTGATAAAGATGCATTTTATACGCATGCATGCATGTTGCTATTCATATTATACGCATGCATGCATGTTGCTGTTCATATTATACGCATGCATGCATGTTGCTGTTCATATTATATGCATGCATGCATGTTGCTGTTCATATTATATGCATGCATGCATGTTGCTGTTCATATTATATGCATGCATGCATGTTGCTGTTCATATTATACGCATGCATGCATGTTGCTGTTCATATTATATGCATGCATGCATGTTGCTGTTCATATTATACGCATGCATGCATGTTGCTGTTCATATTATATGCATGCATGCATGTTGCTGTTCATATTATACGCATGCATGCATGTTGCTGTTCATATTATATGCATGCATGCATGTTGCTGTTCATATTATACGCATGCATGCATGTTGCTGTTCATATTATATGCATGCATGCATGTTGCTGTTCATATTATACGCATGCATGCATGTTGCTGTTCATATTATATGCATGCATGCATGTTGCTGTTCATATTATACGCATGCATGCATGTTGCTGTTCATATTATATGCATGCATGCATGTTGCTGTTCATATTATACGCATGCATGTTGCTGTTCATATTATATGCATGCATGCATGTTGCTGTTCATATTATACGCATGCATGCATGTTGCTGTTCATATTATACGCATGCGTGTTGCTGTTCATATTGTACGCATGCATGCATGTTGCTGTTCATATTATATGCATGCATGCATGTTGCTGTTCATATTATACGCATGCATGTTGCTGTTCATATTATATGCATGCATGCATGTTGCTGTTCATATTATACGCATGCATGCATGTTGCTGTTCATATTATACGCATGCATGCATGTTGCTGTTCATATTATATGCATGCATGTTGCTGTTCATATTATACGCATGCATGCATGTTGCTGTTCATATTATATGCATGCATGTTGCTGTTCATATTCTGGCACCATATGGTTTTGAAGAAATGCCTGCAACACATACAGGCAAACCTGTCAGTGTGTGAACGTACACTTAATGCCATGGGTTCGGGTGTACTATTTAATTAACTTCTGACAGATATAAAACGTGTACGCCAATGGAATGTTACGATGTAAAGTCTTTAACTCTTTCATGGCGGGAGCTACGCTGGTGCAGCATTAAATATCCCGTGCCAGTGCATTCTCTCGTATATGCGAGTCTTTCATAGGAAGCCTCCCATATATAAGAGAATAAACTGGCTTACAAGGTCAAGGTAAATATTGTTAGGCCAATGTATTCTCTTATTTATTCGAGGCTCCCTATGGGAGACTCGCATATTTAAGAGGATGCATTGGCACCGGGTTTTCGCAAAATTTCAGGAAGCTCCAGTCATGGAACGTTTGACCTATGCATTGATTTAACAGTCATTTTATTGCATCCCTGCCAATACGAAACCAACTAAAATTGGTTTCTCTGTTGAAACCTATCATTTACCTGTGGTTGAGGTAGACCATGGTCTGTCCGTTAATGCTGGCGGCATGAACGCCCATGCCGATCCCGAAAAAGTGCCAAGCCACAGCCTCGCCTTCATACGCCTCCAATCCAGGAAGATGTCCGTACAAATATCCGTTAATAGGATGCAACATGTTACTGTGTGTGAAGTGCTTGTCCTGGTGATAGATGTAGTGCTATATGTTACAGTGGTGTAAATGTTTTACATAGGCCTCAGTGCAAACGTTTTAATGTATACTATTTATAATATAATGCCCAGATCCAGAATTTTTAAATCTTTAAATCTGAAAGATTGACATTTGCGGTAACTTTTTATGCAAAAAATCATATCCGACAGGCAGGGAGTTCACCTTAAAATTTTCAGACCACACCACACAACTCAAACATCACTACAAAGGGTTAATGCCTGTGCTTATTTTTACCTTTGGGATTGATAGGGTGGAGGTGTGTTGTATTTGTTATGCTAAAACACACATGGCTATTGACCAATATGGACCCAGTTTGTATGTTATTATCGCCTATATATTCCTCCCGCATCCGTTCGAGGGCGCACTCGAAGCCATATTTACACCACTGCAACCTATATAGTGTATATTTTGTATTATTCTCCATCTCTTAACTAAGACTGTTTCCGATTGGGCAAAAGCCGCCACGTGATAATCCGGGGAAAAGTCATACTGGACCCCCGAATGTCATATTGGACTCCCAAGTGTGCAATATGACTTTTTATGGGGACTCTGTGACGTCACGAATTAACTATTGCGAAATGAATCAGTGAAATTGTGATGCGGTGGATTTAGCAGACGTTTCACTTCCGCATTGTGTGTTTTTTTTTCATTTACGTGTTTACTGTTCCAAATTATGCTTTCTGATGAGCAAATACAGGCTTTCATAGAGAATTAAGTGCCAACAAATACCAAAAGTAACCACTAAAGTTTTATTCCCAAAATTGAATAAACATACAGATGGATAATAAAAATGTCATTATACACTGCTGTGTAAGAACTTAATATTATTTAGTGTACGTTAGAGCATCTAAAAACTAACACCCCATTTGCTATCTAACTTCATAACGTTTTTTCTTATGCCCACTCCTCTTTCTTGAAACCGTGCCATACCTTGTTCCTGAGTAGCTGCATGCATCGCGTAGGATTTCCGCATCTTCTGATGTTTTCCGTGATCAGCCAGTTCATGTTTTCATTGATCATGTCCATGTGTATAATATACTCTCTACTCACATCCCGACGTGTACCATCCGGCCTCAGTATGCCTGTAAGTATAATCTATATTATTATCCATCCCTTAAAGATACGGGCGGCGTTGGCGGTGGGTATATATGCTGTTAAAATATTCACCTCCGTCAAAAACCGCCATAAACAGAATAGTAAAATATAGACAGACTTTGTTCTTATACCAATCAGAAATATGGCATAAAAACAGTATGTTATTGTCAATTTTTTTCTCCTTTGTTATGTAAACAAAAGCTAAAAACGTAACGTTACCTGGCTTTTGTTTAGATCCGGTAAACATAAAGAGCGTTATTTGTTACTGTTTTCTGATATGGAAATAATAAAGAGCGTTTATATAATTTGTGTGTGATTAACCAATAGAATTGCGTTGTGTTATGTAAACAGAAGCACAACTTCTGTAACACGAGCAGGCTCTTGTTTACGTGTACCATCGTACGTCGTGACAACAATATACTATTTATGCGCTGATTATGTTTGGCATATGAACAAAACTATATATATTTTAATATTCCTTCTGTTGGTGGAGATTTGTACAAATATAAATATTTCTGCAACGAACGCCACCCATGCCTTTAACAAGTTTAACTAACACTACTTCTGATTGGGCAAAAGCCGTTACATGATAATCCGGGAAAATGTCATATTGAACTCCCGAAAAGATGAATTTTTATCGGGACTTCGAATCCCTTACTTGATACCACGTGCCAACAAAGCAATTCCGATCAGGTAGTATATATACAAAATAAATCACAACAAGTTAGGACTGGAGGACGTGTATGTGCCGACCAGTCTGGTAGTGATTATAAATTATTACGCGCGCCGCGTGTATACTAATTTACAAATTCTTGTTTCGCCTGGGCGCTGGAGTTTACGCTGGGGGTTTTATTTATAGAAAAATGCAATTTTTGGGACGGATTTAAAAGTCGAACTGCGCGACCAGGAGGCCGAGTCCGGTAAAAGGTGTACCGTGTAGTTGGGAATTTCAATTTAGTTTATTGTCCTTTACATTATTATGTCAATAATGTTGATTTTTGGTTTGTGACAAGCTATGTCAATTACAAATAAAAGAAATGAAAATGGTAATATGTAAGTCTTATATTTCAACTTTTATCAGGGGGGAATCGGAAAAAAGTGACATGACAGTAGGCTGAAACAACATTTTCCGGCTCTTGTGTACCCACCACCCCCCTATTTGAAGGAAAAAATATTTTTTCCAATTTCATGCGGGGTACCCACCCCCTTTTTACCTCCAAATATGTAGTCTCACACCATTTAATCTTGATGGTCAGTATTACAGTTACCCTATTTCCGTTTCTGGTTCTTCTAAGACATTCCAACTTTTGCAATAACACGAAACAGGAAGTGATCTAAAAGAAAAACCTGGAAAAACCCAAAATAACACACAGAATACATGTGCTGATCAGTAAATTATTGATTGTTTCGTCCCCAAATATTGTCTGAGGTAGCTCATTTTACATGTAAACAAGTATAAAAGCATAAGTGCACCTTCTTTTCATCACAGCAAGTGTAACTTTAGATGTGTCCCATAGTATCACATGAATTTATGTGAATTATGATGTTTGAAAAAATATTAGGGCAACACCACCTGGAAATTAACTCTCCGACAATACAGGTATTCAGTTGAAATCCACCATGTATCACAAAACTAATTTTCATTTCAATGAGCTGAGTGCTTGGCCTAGGCCAGACACATGTCAAGCATTCAGACACATACATGTACGTGTAAATAGAAACATGAAAATAAGACAGTCATATGCAGTCTGCAGAATAAGCTCAAAGGAGGGTGAGTTTAGTGATGCTACCCAGAATAGTGGGCTATACCATTACCAAATTCACCATATGTGACCCTCATTCTGTAGCTAGTTCTCCATGGTTGGTCGCGACCAAAATAGATTGAGGTCGTCAGAGGGTGAATTTGTTGATGCTATGCCGGGTAGTATCGCCAAATTCGCGGCCATCTGCAGACCTGGACCATTTTGCTGATGACCACACTGACATAACTGTCCATTTTCATCTGGAACCAGTAGCATTGGTACATGGTAATGTGATCGGATGTAAAAGGCTAATTCCTGAGAGTTGGTTCGTAATCTGGATTTCTGAGAAGCATCATACCTATATCCACACTAACTACCCCCATAAGCACTGCCCTAAGTGTCATACACACCTTAACAATGATGCTGATCACTTTGATGCAATTATATTGCAGAAATCTTGTAAGCGGGAAAAATTGTGACCACTTGGAAAAAAAGTGACTTTTTTCGCGGCTGAACCACCCACCCACCCCGGCCGACTGTATGGAAAAAAGTGAATGACCCCTCCCCGGACATTTTTTCGTTCTGCAGAAGCCCACTGAGGGTTGTGGTCGGAGACGACCGAGTCGGTCGCCGGTTCGTTAATTAGGTGCTGGTTGTTATTGTTATTTTAACGGAATTCTGAGTTGGTTATTCGCGAAACCAATATATTTTATATTCTATAATTACAAACATGGGTATATAATATATGATCTTGAGCGCGTTACCATTTCTGACATTGGTTTTATTGTACATTTTTGGGGGCGCAATTGCGGACAAATGCAGATACTGTAGAAGTGCACATGACGACAAGAACCCCGAACGAAGATGTATGCGACGTCGGAGAGTCCCCAGAATAAGCGCAATGGAACGTATGTGCCACGTGAGCTATGTGTAAATGTATAAGCTAGTATATGATATGAAAGGCAATTATAAAATAATTAGGAACTCTACATGTGCACTCTACCTCGTTTCGGCTGCTGAAAAAAATAATTAAAGGCAATAAATCCGATTCGATGGTCCCCATATAATCAGATTCCAACAACAACATTTTTAGAAATGCCGCTTCATTTATCAGAATCGGTTAATTGCCCAAAAATAATGCTAACCACTGTCAACTACAGTATAAAATTGCACGAAACGTGTTATTTATCAACATGTTGTTCCACGACATTTTACCTTATTATCAACAGACAGCCTCTTGATTTTAGATTTATCCATTTCATCCGCAATTTGGTCCGAGACCGTCGGCTCGTGGACTGTTTACTGGGCCACTAATAATTCTCGATGGTGAAAAATAATAGATTTCAAAAATAGATATCTAATAACTCTGAGCTTTGATATGTGGGTTCTTCGACTCGAATCAAAATATGTTTTTTTACCCCGAATCCAAATAAATAGTATTTGAGGGGCGCTTAATCATATTAAGCATCTTTAAACTGTCTTGTCGGTACAATGAATGATTGAGTGCTTGATTAGATCACAACCTTACGCCAAGTGCATCGTCCAGTTCAACGGAGGCGTTATTTAACCACACCCCAGGGTATACCAATACCACCGATTGGAATGCATTTAGAAACTTGTGTGTAGAACCTATATAAGCATTGTATAACGAGCCGCCAATTGCAAGTAGCACGCATGTTACGGACATTCTACAATGACATTTTGATATCAGGTATACCTTTTTGGCAAGTGATGAGCATTCCTATGAGACCAGATGAGATGTCACGTGTTGAGATCACGTGGGAATGGTACGCCCAGCCGAGGCAATGTCGATCGTCTGTCGTGGGTGCGAAATTTGGCGTGATTTGCCAAACGTAGCTGTATGAGCCATTTGGAGGAACTCCAGCGTCTTGGTGGGAGGTTGTTCCGTCCATGTACAGCGCACCTGGAGTAAACATTGGTGAACTGATAACGAGCGTTATGGGTAATTCACATCTCAATCACAATATCGTATGCGGATCAGCTGATGGCGGGAGCTGCGCTTGTGCAAAATTAAAGGGAGCCTCGCACATATAAGAGAACGCACTGGCTTACAAGCTCAAAGTAATCATTGTTAGGACAATGTATTCACTTAATTATGCGAGGCTCCCTATGGAAGATTTGCATATATAAGAGAATGCATTGGCACATGGTTTTCGCAAAATTTCAGGAAGCTCCAGTCATGGAATGGTTAAGTGAACTTCTCAAATCATGTCAACGTTGCTGGAGTTTTGGCTCTCTTGTAATACCAATAATACTGACAGTGCCACAGTACCAGGGAAGTTCACCCACCACACATATATACATCCCTGCCTTGAATCTATGGGTGGAGGAGTGCTGATAGGCACCATCGTAAGGTCAGATATGCTGAAAACACGAGTATTCAATAATTAAATCCAACCGGTTGAATAAAACACTCTTTCCGTATAGCTTCCGAACACCTTACCTTTATCGAAAATAAAAATAGACCGCAACAATTACCTTGTCTTTGCCACAGAGCGACATCTGACGCCATATACGAAGCATCGGGTCAGTTGTTTTTGTATAACACATTATGTAGATCACTTTAAAATGGCGGGTTGTTCTAAACTAAAGTATTATGTGTTGCCCCAGTCTTAGTGTGTAAAATCAAAATCAAAAACATCGAATTCTCGTGACCACCTATGTGGACTGGTGTCTCTAGCCCATAATCCACATGGAAACTTGCTGGGATAAGAGACCACAGCTTTAGCAAATGACTACCCCATGAGCAAACACGTTTCGATTGGTTGCTGCGACCAATAAAAATGAAGTTGCCAATACAGCGCCCACAAGAAGGATTTTATACCATCGTGGTCATCGACTGTTTGCAACATGCACACCTTATCAGCCCTCCTTCAGTCATCTGATAATATTGGTTGACATAAGCTTTGTGAAACACAAAACACGTCCTCGAACTGAATGTTGTGCATGATATATTCGGCTAATATAAGAAATTCAATCATTCATGCGCTTGCTTGTTCACACCATATTGCAGCATTGTGAAATTTGTATACTACTTAAAGACATATTAAAGACTTGTTCGGTGCTCGAAATTGATAAGGTAGTACTCAGGCGCTATGCCAACCTGTGGAATGTAGTATTCTACTAACACGGCCGAAAATCGACCGTTCAACTCCATAGAAAACATCATCTGAACTACGCCCAATTGTAAATATTTTCATCTCGATTCCGGTCGCAACTATCGGCGATAATCTAACACAAATGAGTTCGCCATCGAGGGTCATGTCGAAGGTTACTCACCTTCATTTTTCTTGGAGTACAAGACACCATGGGGGTGTACACTGAATTTCCCCCTCCTTGCCATGTTTTTGAAGTGGATGATCATTGAATCGCCGACTTCTCCCCTAAGTACTGGACCGAGGTAACCCAGCCACGCTGGTTTTGGGATTTCCGTTTTGTAGGTATTATCTGTGTATTGTTTGTAGATTATTTTATTGTATTTGCTGCCGATGCGGTCCGCCCCCTGTTTGATGAACATGTCCGCATACCTGAAATGTAAATTTATTACAAATATCATCACTGCCACCATGATACACTTTTGAAAGCCAATGTGTGCTAGTGCGACTGCACGTAACGTTCTATATATGACAGAAAACCCCGATTTTTTTTGAAACTTTATATTTTATGAGACAAACAGTCACTACCTAATTAACACATATAATGTAGATGGAATAAGCTCCCTTTTTTGTGCATTCGCCGCCCAATTGGACCATCTGCAAAACGACTCATGATATTAAAGGTACTCAATCCGATCAGAGGGTCCCCATATAATCAAGACACAACAACAACAACATTTCTTCAAAATACCCTTTAGTTATAAGAATCGATTAATTGCAACAAAATAATGCTAACCACTGTCAACTATGGTATCAAATTTCCCCAAAAACGTGTTAATTATCAGCATTTTGTTCAACGAAATATGGCCTATTATCACTTGTTTTTAGAGCTATCCATCTTCATCCGCAATTTTGACCGAGACCGTCCATTTTACGACGTATTTCTGGGCCACAAACAATTGAAATAACAAACTTCAAAAATCGATATCTGATCACCATGCGCTTTGAAGGGTAGGTTCCTCGACTCGAATCAAATATTTTTTTACACCAGAAGCCAAAGAAATAGTAATTTAGGGGTGTTTAATCGGATTGAGTACCTTTAAGGCCTCAAATTAATTTGCCTTGTTCTGGTAATCATATATCTCTCGATAAATACATAGAATACTTATATACATAATGTATAATGACCAAGGAACTCGCAGTAGGCAAATGTGCAAAAATATAAAGTACATGTATGTAAAAACATCACCACAATCAAGCCTTGAAATAGTGTGCCTGTCATTTGCAGAATGAGGTCCCCAGAGAGTGAATTTAGTGATGCTACCCCGCATAGCGGGTTAGCATCACCAAATTCACCCTCTGGGAACCTCATTCTGTTGAGTTGTAAGCAGAATGAGGTCCCCATAGGGTGAATTTGGTGATGCTAGCCCGCTATGCGAGGTAGCATCACTAAATTCACCCTCTGGGGACCTCATTCTGCAAATGACAGACACACTATTTCAAGTCTTGACCACAAAGAAGAACATTGAGAACTAGATAAACATTGTTCTTATTCTCATTATTGATAGTTCTTCAAAAAACGAAATTTTGCGTGTTGCAACCATTGTTATGTAAACAAAACTGTTACAGTGATTTGTCAATAAACATTGGCAATCGTGTAGTAAGTTCAAATATTTTAATCTGAATATGATTTTCAGAATACAATGTTTTGACCTATGCTAATGTTTACCGTCAAGTTTTTTTTATTAAAGTTCGGTATCTTATTGGACTTTGATCGGTAATGCCACTGTAACAGTAATGTTTACATAACAATGGTTTCGATATATGAAATCTGGTTTTTGGAAAGTTATTAATAATGAAAATAAGAACAAAGTCGATCTATTTTATATTTTACTTGTTGGTGATAGTTGTTTTAACCCTTTACCCAACAGAAGGGCCCTGTGCCAATGCATTCTCTTATATATGCGAGTCGACCATAGGTCGCCTCGCATATATAAGAGAATGCATTGGCCTAACAATTTTTACAATTTTCATAATTTTTTCTTGTATTCTTTAACAATTTTATAATTTCACCCATGCAGAGCCCCAGACAAACATGAGCAGACGACACTCTTCTATGTGCTTCTATATATGTGTGGGGCTCCCTGCAGGGTAATGGATGTTTTTTTTTATTTTATGTCCTAAAGATTGTAAGAAACATTTATTTAAAAAACATGATACAAAATTGTTAAGCCAATGCATTCTCTTATATATGCGAGGCGACCTATGGTCGACTCGCATATATAAGAGAATGCATTGGCACAGGGTATTTTAGGCTGTTGAAGCTTTATTTGGGCGTTTTTGGCCGTTTTTTGGGGTAATGGGTTAAGACATTTATAAACTTTATCTTATTTCGCACGAACCCACTTCAAAGACACTGAGTCCCTTTTTTTTAAATGACTTACGACGTGATCTATTAAGTTAACATCTCAGAGAAATAATAGGATTTTCTAACAGATAACAAAAAAGAACATCTTCTGATAAATTTTAAATAATAAAAATAAATATCGTTCGTCTCTCTTCAATGCGGAACGTTGGAACAGTTACTTGTATTATACTACTAAATTTCCATGGCTCCAGAATAAATCGTTATGGTGCATATCAATTCGGTATGGCTGCTGAGCCCACAATCGTCCACGTGCCGCCATTCGGGCGGGTACACAAATCCTTCTCTCTTTCAAGACGGTATGAATGTATTTCATGTATATATCGGATTGTTTGATCCCCGGAACGTGACAAAAACAAGTGAATATATACTAAATGCGTAATTTGATACTTTAAAGATGCATAATCCGAATTATCGCTCGCAAATTGCTATTCCACTGGCCTGGGGGGGGGGGGGGGTATTTGATTCGAGTCGAGGAACCCACCCATCAAAGCTCAGAGTGATCAGATATCGATTTTTGAAATCTATTATTTTTCACCACCGATAATTTTAATGGCCCAGTAAACAGTCGACGAGAAGACGGTCTCGGACCAAATTGCGGATGAAGATGGATAACTCTAAAATCAAGTGGTTTTTTTTGTGTGTGAAGATGCCGGTTAAAGGGACACAATGCCTTCAAAGTGGGTTCATACGATATAACACAACAGTCTGTAAAACAACTATCATCAACAAGTATATGACAAAACTAGATCGACTTTGGTTTTATTTTCATTATAACTCTTGAAATTTTTCATATCAAAACCATTGTAGGGTAAACGTTACTGTTACTGTGTAATTACCAATAGGATAGGATAGGATCTGATAGGATGGGATCATTTTTATTTGCAATTTTCACATGAAAAGTACAAATAAATATAACAGAATAACATATATATTGTTAGGGGTGATATAATCACCCCGACTGTCTTCCCATTACAGCTAAATGTGATCGTGTGCAAATAATAGTCCTGTTAGTCCAATAAGATACCAAAGGTTAATCAAAACTTCCCATTGGAAAAGGTAAAAGCATTGGAAAATATTCTAAAAATCATAATCAGACTAAAATATTTGAACTTTCTACATGATTAGCGATGTTTGTTGACAAATCACAGTAACAGTTTTGTTTACATAACGCGCTATTTCGTTATTTATAGAACTATCAATAACGAATATAAGAACAAATATTTATCTGTTTCTCCATGTCCTTCTTGTTTTGCACATATACCCAATGCGAGTGCCTTGGTACCCTTTAAACCTAAATTGCCATGACATTCGAACACAGGGCGTTGCCGCTTAATTATTTTTAATATAAATCGAACAGAGAGTACCACTTTAACGCCCATCTCTAAAAAATAAAACAATATGTCGCTTGACACGTCCACAAGAGAGTGAGTGGTACGCTCTTTTCTACTCTAATTAAATATTTCAGTGACAATCCCATGTCCCTTTA
Organism: Siphonodentalium dalli; assembly: GCA_032622095.1. Lineage (NCBI taxonomy): Eukaryota > Metazoa > Mollusca > Scaphopoda > Gadilida > Siphonodentaliidae > Siphonodentalium > Siphonodentalium dalli. The sequence goes on along the minus strand of CP136062.1, from coordinate 119,792,693 downwards.
ACACAGTAAAACATCTCACACAATATGTAAACTCTCATTTAAATGGCCAATTAAGATTGATAATTTCTATTCTCTTTAATGGCTTCAACTATAATTGAACAAAGTGAAAAACCCTGAAACGAGAATAATATAATTAGTCGGAATGTTCAATTGACGTAACCTGCATACTTGCTCGTTAAATCTTCTCTTTCGTTATAATCATTAGTCTTTATATATGTACATGTATATCAGTGTGATTTGTAAGCGAGTATTTCTTAAGAATTTAATGCAGAATGCCATAAGTGTTTAAAGTGCCCCTGCGTGGAACGCCGCTTAATGGTTACCCTTTCTGTAAAAACTATATCTCAAATATACCGGACATTTCATTTCAATTGAACTTTATTCAGTTCCTTTTTACTGCCATTATAATTGACAACACACATGCGATATATCTATAGAGAGTCACCCTTGTTATGGGACGCATCTAGTATCATTCGAGCGGTTACCTAACATATATTTAGAGTCAGTTCTTCGCTCCAGTCACTCTATTGCGATGTTGTCCAAATCTGTCATCTTCGAGGGTAGGATTTTTTTTGTACATTACATACCAGAAATATGCAATCGGTGTTCGCGCCGCTGCTGTTCAAGTTTGCAAATTTAAAGGCCCATTTAATTTTCGAATCACCGATTATTTTGTTTATAGTGCCTTGATATACGGTTTTAATAACAATATAAAATGACATAAATATGATTAATATACTAGAATTCATCTCCATTTGGAACGTCTGTGTCTCATAAGGTGCCCATATAGTAAAAAAAAATAGCTGAAATCATAGAAACATTTCCCCCGTTTCGCTCCCAGAATGCAACAGAATTCAAACTAAGTGTATAGAGTTATTCCCCTTCCATTGCAAATAATAGACAGAACAGTACAGAACAGATGAAACTTAAGCACAGAACACACGTCGGTACTTCAAATAAAACAAAATGTTCGCAGTTTATTACACCGAGTAAGTTGATAATACAATGTTATGGAGCTTCCTCTTTTCAATGTTATATAATATGGCCTATATTTTATATAATGTGATAGGGGGGGGTAGAAAATGAAATGGGTCTTTAAATGGAAGAATAACTAACATTTTGTCAAAATAGTTTCATTTGCCAAAAGTTCATGCAAGCGACTTCCCAGTTTCTCAAGATGTTGAAACTATTAGTCACCCGATATACCATTCATTTCGGGAATTGTAACATTCAATTTATCACGAAAACATCAATATTATTCTGAGCTTTTATGGTCGACATTGTTTTTGCAGCGATTTTGGCATAACATATTTCAGGATTTCCAGTGATGTCGCACTTAGAAGAAGGGTGATGGTTGAAATTGCCCACTGCGAATCAATTGAGTGTGGTGTGGTGTGGTATGACAAGTTAACCAACACACAACGGGGGGGAAAAGGGGACTATAGCTCAGGTTTAGTTCGTTTTGAGCTCACATCAGCTGCCTGCGTTATTTAGAATAACATAACCTTGACATGTATACGAAAACATTCAGGGGGCATTGCAGTGTGTTAAATGACCCCACCTTCCTCTCACATTTTACGTTGAGTAACTGAGAAAAATGGCGGCTTGTTTGTGACCAATGCATGGAATCATATTGCGCCAGTTTTTGGGACCCCAGTTTGTGCAAGTCATGTGTACTAATGATCCTATATGGTTATTTACAGAGTGAGTGCGCAAAAATGCCAATTCGACATATTTATCAAATTGGATATATGAAAGAAAAAACACAATGTGCATCAATCTTAATCAGATGGTGATACGCGCGCGTTTGACGGCGGGAACTGAACGTGAAGTTCAATCGCATTAATTACATATAACCGATAAAATTGACAGGTTCTTGTTTATAGTCAGTAACTGTTGTCAGATACCTTTGTTCCCCCACTCCAGAACATCTAATGGTGTACGTTAAATCCCTATGTCTTCAATAAATTATGCACAGGATAAAGAGGTGCGTAAGACACCCCGGGGCCTGTTTCATGAAGGCAACTTATGACATAGTTGGGACTTAAGATGGTCATAAGTTCAAACTTCAGTCATAAGTGCGTTTCACGAACAAAGTCTTAACCTAAGATGGTCTTACCTTTGGTCTTAACTTTAAGACTGGTGTGAGGTGTCATAAGATAATCTTAAAGTTAAGACCTACGTTGTGATCCGCAGTTGGTCCGAAATGTGGATGGGATCTAGTTCATGTATATTTTATTATAAACACATTTAACTGAATAACACCTTGCTAGCACGGAGGGGTGTTTCAGAAATGGTAGTAATTAATAACCAACTGGTAAGCTATAGCAGTGACGTGGCCAGTGGTTGCAAGATTGGCGGGGTGTCCGCTACTAACTGTAAACCGCCAAGACCGGACTATATATACATTTCTAATTGCTGTTACAAACAGGGGGGGGGGTGAAAAAAAAAATGCCGGGGTGGGTGGGTGGTCAAAGCCACCAACAAGCAATTTTTTCCGCAACTAAACAAAAAATTTCCTGCTTGTTTTTTAGTGTTTTGGCAAGGAGTTGGGCTTCAAAACCACTTTGAATGAGAGAAATAATGTAATTCTAACTGGTAAACTGACTCGTTCGCTTTAAACGCGGAAAGGCAGACGAACACGTGCGTTTTGTTTACATTTTCAACAGCTATCGCCGACCTGTATAAAACGTGTACTTTGTCGGTGCATGCACCTAGAATAAACATCTTTAAATTAACTTTAATGTGTCATTTTTTGACAAGTAAACCCAGTAAATGGAATTGGTTAGTATATATCTCTGTGTTTAGACCACTTATCGCATTTCAGTGTGTTTTGAGTCGGAAAAAATGTGTATTACTTCGCGAAGCGGGCGTGACGAAACATTGGGCTAAATTTCGACAGCGAGGTCACCAGAGGTCAAATGACGGGTCGTTCTACTATGGGTATAAACTTTTAACACATAAAGTGCCGTTGAAATATTTACACAACAGTATAAATTTATACCAATAGTAGGAATCGTTATACCCACAGTAGGGTGTAAAGATGAAATTTACAAAACAGGTGTTATACACACAGTAGCATAGCCAATTATGGTATAAATATTATTTATCCGGCATTCATTGTGTGTTATACGTATAGTACGAATTAGCGTGAGTACATAACTTAACTCTATCGGGATTTAGTTATACTCCATTTTGTATTTCACGATTCGTATTTGATCGTAAATTGTTGTTTTTGGGAACCTATTACCTTTTCGATTGTGGACAGTTGTAAAGACGGTCTGAATTCGGTTCCTTTGATAATCGGACAAGTTTAAATTCTTCGAAAATCGACTTAATCATTGACAATTTCCACTAAGAGATTCATGCAAACATGGCATGATCTATCTGCTGATGATAGCAATAGGCATCGATTTTTTTCAAAACCATTTTCCAGATATTAATATTCAGATGCAGTTACAGCAGCTTTAGGGTGTTAGGAATACGAAACAAAGTCAGTAGTAATGGCAGTGTTTGAAAAAAATGACGTTTTTCTCAAATAATTGGACGGGGGTCAGGGGGTTGACAATTCGCAGTTTTTGAGGAATGGCAAAATTCTGACAACACAGCATAACGGTAAAGTTTTCGAATTCTTATGGCAAACATATATGTTGTTCTCATCGGGAATGATCAATCTACATAATCAACGCAGAAATAGAACTTTTCCTTCATAAAAATAGAAAATTTTGATCAAAATCCAAGTATACCCCCATCAAAAAGATGATTTTTTTTCTTTTCTCAAGTATGTTGACAATATACTATAAAAACTTTTGGTATTTCTGTGTGTTATTTCTATTATCAGACACTATTGAATACATTTTGATAAACAAAATTGGGACTTTTGTGTCAAATACGTGGAAATATTTCATGATAACCAAACTATACCCCCTACCAACAATTTTAAAAAGCTATTTTTTTCAACATTATGGAGCTATTCACGCAAAATACTACCTAACCTGCAGCAAAACTGTATATAGGTTTCATTGTCAGCCATTGGTGTATCGATATGAGAGCAGATATTTTATTTTTTCTCAATTAATTCTTGGAAAATGGACAAAATATGAGTGTCAACCTTCACAAAGTTCATGAGCCAAACTATTTTCAAGCGTATGACAGAACTATATCTCAATTAATGTTGGAGGCATTGTTTTATGTAAACAGTGCAACATGTTAAAGTATGGTTTGAAATAACTGGTTAAGTGGATAAACAAACCAGTACCCACCCGTTCGCAAACAAAATATCACGTTATGGGCATTATGAGGCCATTATGATACGATTATTGATACTTTATGATGGCATGGTGGTCAAATATGCCCAAGAAGCTATTCTACCCACTCATTCGTACATATCGACTAGTAGTAGCACAAAATATTATTTTGCGCCATCAGTCAAACGGGAACGGGACTACCTGCCCCCGAGACAACCCGCCCCTCTGCTATTTTCAGGGCGGGTTGTCCCGATAAATAAGGGCGGGTTGTCCAGAAATTGTTTATAGTGATTATGTTCTTTAATGATATATTATTAAAGATTTTGACCAACAAAACATGTGTTTATTCATTAATTATGTCAAAGCATTTTGCTTGTTGTCCAATTAATCCTCTTCACAAATCTCTATATTTCTACATATATATTGTGTCTATGTTATATGTTTGATTGGAGGTGGGTATACAAACAGCCTTTGAATGATGCCGACGGAACTGGGTATATTATCTCTTGAGTGTGGGTTATCTTCATTCTGCAAGCATGTTTCCTTGCATTCACTGCGATTTGGAGGTGCGACCAGAAGAGAAGAAAGAAGAGACCAGCACAATGCACTGGCAGACATCCAGCAGCAGCATGCAGCCCCAAATTAATCATTGTTCGTTTGTTAAACATTAAATTTTGTTTTTAATCTTCGTTCACGTTCATATTCATAGTAGCCTTCATACTTCATTCGGTTTTTTGTTGTCCGTGTTGTTACATCAAATAAAAACCTATAAAGAACAACCCGACCAGTTTCGTTAAACAAACATCTCATAATCCCGTCACACGTCCTAATTAGCCACTGATTACCGCTAAGTTATTTTAGGGGCGGGTTGTCAGGGGGTGGGTTGTCTTGAGTGAAAGGGGGCGGGTTGTCTCAGGGGCGGGTTGTCACGCCCCCATTCAAACATGTGTCCAAGATGTTTTGTTTCAACCCGAATACCAGTCAACTCGGGGGTATGAATCCTGCGTACGGCTTCAAAACACCCTGAATCCCGAATACCGAAGGGGGGCTGATACCTTCATGTATTACATCACATGTATCGTATGTCATACATGTAGGCCTAATTGTTGACTTGTTAGTTACAAATTTCTTTTTAAACAAGTTAAATTTCAAGTTAAAATATCATTAATTATGGCAGAATGCATAATAAAGTGGCTTAGATAAATCAGATCTTCTCAATCAACCAATTTCATTCAAATAAAGACAAAATGGTCAGCAGAATACATTACTATTCACTTCAAATACATTTGTTTACGTACATCATTAATATGTTCACATGGGCCGCCATGTTTTAATCATGTGACTGCATTAGCTGGTAATACTACTAATAGAGTGATCTCCCCTGGCAATTAACAAAAAAATAAATTTCTCTTTTTAACTTATCAGTGAGCAATGAAGTTTAACTAATTAAAATCAAGGTGGTCAGAACTTTCAAATTCGGAGTAATTTTCACAATTTCAACAAAAATCTTTACATAAATATTTACGCTGGTTTTTTACAAATTTTAGTTTGGTAAACAAAGGATATTCTATCCGCTGCCGAATTGTGCTATTTTTATTGGAACACGACACGTAATTGCTTAAAATAGCGGTGTTTACAAATACCTGCAGTCACGAGACTCTGGAGATTTCCCGGTGATGTCATCATTTATTAGATTTACCGACTTCCGGAAATACGCGAGTTATCGTTCTTGTTCGGGGTTGCCTATTGCTACTGATGATCCAGGCCATAGTGACAGTCTCACTTCATTCAGACTTCAGTGCTGCATTGACTGACAGTTGTGACTTAGTATAAAAACACTAGTATATCCTGACACATGAGGATACAGGTCCAATTATCACGAGCTTCGATGTCAACCAATAGTGACAATAATAACAACAACAACTCAACGAGCAGCCATTCCTATTACAATGTAGAAAATGCAGTTGACAGGTTGACAGTCACAGTGTTCAGAATCTGATTCAGCAAGTGATTGTTTCAAAGCACATCATCCCACATCCATGTACATTTACAAGAGAGGATATACATGTACTGTGTGCACCAGTGTAATTCACAAGAGATTCGTGGCAAACATGGCATGATGATGATCCATGGTCTCACTTCATTCAGACGTCAGTGCTGTGTTGTCTATTGTGACTTACTAGTATCAAAACACTGGTACATTTACTGACACTGGGGATACAGGTACAATTAAAACGGGCTTCGCTGTCAACCAATAGTGACAATAATAGCAACAACAACAACAACTCAACGAGCAGCTATTTCTATTATAATGTTGAAAATGCAGTTGACAGTGTTCAGAATCTGATTCAAGTAATTGTTTCAAAGCACATCATCCCACATGCATGTACATTTACAAGAGAGGATATACTTGTATTGCACTACTGTGTGCACCAGTGTAATTCAAAGAACTCCAAAGTCAACAACACCGTAAACAATGAACTGACGCCATGCAACTTTACAATTCAATTGGAATGATCACATTGAAAATATCTGTCGACGAGTATCAGGGAGACTATCCCAACTCAGAAAATTTAAATACAGTATCGACAGAAAGACGCTTGAAAAAATCTACAATACTTATATTTTGCCTATAATGGACTATTCTGATATTGTCTGGGCGAACGCACCAAAATACTTGACTGATAAACTTGAAAGAAGCTGCCAGAATTGTAACGGGACTAAACCGATCGGTATCCGATAAAGACCTACTCCTAGAAATCGGCTGGCCCACGCTCAGTAATAGACGCGAACATCATCAGTTACATTACATATATAAAATTACTAACAACCTTGCACCCAACTACTTATCAACTATCTTACCTCCTCGTGCTGGCAATGTCTCGAGATAGTCAAAGCGGAACCCTGGAAACTTTTATTGTTACTTCTGTCACACAGAACATTTTAAAAAATCCTTCCTACCCTTTATGACACAATCATGGAATAAGCTTCCAATTATCGTAACTGATACGTTTAACCTAAAATAATTTAAGGTCAATCTTAGTTTTATAGATTTGACCCTAAAACCACCTCCTTATTTTCAAACTGGGAGTCGGAAAGAAAATATAATTCATTCTAAAATTCGCAACGGTTGCAGTGAACTTCGCTTAGATATGTATGATAACTTTATAGCCGAAAGCCCGGTGTGTAGTTGTGGCACAGAGATCGAGGATGCCTTTCACTTCTTTTTCGAATGTCCATTGTTCCGACCGCAAAGAACTAAATTATATGATAGACTAGATGAGTATGCTTTCACAATAGTAGACGTAAACCACTTCCTCCGAGGCGCCCCAAGCATTCCACAGCATCGAAACCAGCTACTCTTTTACATTGTACAAAAATATATAACAGAAAGTAAACGTTTCACTTAACGAATAAAAATCGTAAACAACTTACGGAAACGGCATGGCATGATATCTACAGGAGAGGACCTCGGGACCGGTATAACATCAATCACCAGACATCATCATCAACATTCTTATTATTACATGTACATTATATCTGTTAATCATCTTGTTTAAACATTTGTGTAAATAGTGTCGGGAGAGGGGCCACCTTAAGTTGTTATAACTTGTCCCCCAATCCCTTGTAAACTGAGTTACAATAAATATGTTTAAACCAACTTTACAATTACTCAGACCAATTCATCCCGTATTCATCAATTTTCATTGAAACGTGTGGATATGAGACATTGTCATTATTCGCCATGTTATTGTCAAGTTACCGGTATTATGACAGTATACCTGGAGGACATGTACACTATTAGTTGGATGTTCTTATCAAATCATCTTAATAGCTGACTCCCTGATATTTCATGGAAAATGTGCGACTACAGGAGAACATTGTCGTCAAGTCATTGTGCACAGTTATTATGTGATCTGCTGTTGTCTTGATGGTTCCAATCACAACTAGCTGTTAATTGATACCGGTATATATACAGTACCAGTCAAAAGAAGTGGTATAATAGTACGGTATATTAAGCCGTTTAAGCACGCTATTTTCGCACTCAATATCGCAATATAAGTTTAAACGCTTATAAGCATGTCGCCTGTTATATTATTGAAATATTTTGCACTAAATATCTCAATATTTTGCGCGTAATATTGCAACATCATGCGCTCAAAATTGTGACATTTTAAATAAAAATTTTGCTTCTTCTATATTGTTTATTGTATAAATAGAGACAATGTTTTAGATATGTTTATAATTATAGTTGTATATGATATATGTACACTATATGCACAGTATTTATCTAATATTATATAAATATAACACTATCTGGTCTGTATGAAATTTAGCGCGCTTAGTATCGCAATATTTTGCATTGAATATTGCAATAAGCGCGACTGGTATTGTGCTATAATCACACGTGTTTCTAAATTGAGCTCCCTCAATATCACAATAAAGGCGCGCCTAAAAATACCACTTCTTCTGACTGGTACAGTATTGTCATGATGTACGGATTCACCTGTTGAAACATAAACTGTGTTTACAAGTGACTGGACAATTTCATGCCTTATACATGTATACATGTTACCAAAAAGTATGCCATTAAGATATTTCACTTTTACATGTACATAAATTTGAGTTCTAACTGTGTAGCTTTCTTTTTTATGGCTTAAAAGCGCATGCCGATTCATGTTTTAGAATGGTCGAAATTAGTATTACTCATAACTGAATAGTGATGAGTTGGCTTATTTTTATTTACAGCCATATCTATACAGTAGTTAGTGAAAGGGTTTCAAAGCGAACACATTACGCGTGCGCAGCCTTTTCCAGATTAAATTCCATGAGGCAGATAACAAGCTTGATCCTCTGCAAACTGAAAAGTTTCATAACTATCGTAAACTATGATCATAACATAAGAACTACCGGTAAGATGTATTTTTTAGTTATGAATAATACTATAATATAGTTTCGACCATTCAAAAACATATGAATCGTAATGCCTATCGGGAAATCATATTGTCACCATGGCAACCTGGCTAATTCTATAGTAAATTAGCAAATAAAGAGCAATACATTGGTGTTGACCCATGAAAAATACCATTGGTCTGACCTTTATTAGTTACGGTCTTGATATTAATTAAAGGGTGCTGAACCGTAAAAAAATACAACGGTCTGACAGTTACTGGTTACGGTCTGCCAGTTACTTTAATGGTTTTATACCGTGGAACATGATATGGCCTGACCGTATGTTTAACGGTTAAATGTTGGCAGCGATGTTGCGTAATTCAGGTCAACATCCTATGATTTTACGGAGTGGGTAGTTTATCATTTTGAAGGAAGTTCCGTAATTTTACAGAAGGTGTCAATTAAATTTTGCGGAAGTTCCGTTAATTTAGGTCAACATCTTGTGATTTTACGGAATGGGAAGTTTATCATTTTGAAGGAAGTTCCGTATTTTTACAGCAAATGTGATGGCAGCAAAGTTACCAGCATGCACATTGTGCCGTAAAATTACGGATATTTTTTAACAGTGTATGTATACATGTATGGTACCAGTACGGATACATTTGATGTATAATTGATGACTAAATGGAAAGCTGCCATTAAATGTTTTGATTGTCATCGAAAATATTTGTTAAAGTAAAAGATATTAAAAATATTTAACGATAAATTAGTGTTGATCTTTGAATTTTAATCATTGTCTATAAGATAACATAAAAAATTGTGTTCCAAGTAGGAAATATCTTGTTTCCATGATGGTCCATCGCCGTACCAATAGGTTCAGCATGCACACAGAACACAAACATAGGTTATACTAAGTCTGTGCTTTCCGTTCTGTGAAATGGCACACATATATGTGCGAGCTATTTCTAACTCTTGATCCAACAGTAATATCTTGGTCCAAGAGTGAATGTTATATATCGTAACTTTGATTAATCTTAGGCTAATGGTATCACGTCTTTGTTCCCAATGTGTCCTCGATTATACGTTTATAAATGTTAACTTATCAACGGATCATTTTAGTTGCATTTATATTTTTCATATATAGCCATCACATGGGCACATATATAACGACGTAGAGATCTCAAGAATGCACTGGCATGTGGTCTGAAGTAATAACGACGGAACACATGGCTATGCCTGCGACATCTATTCTGGCATCCATGTCCACACGATATGTGTCCTTCATACGACCACGTACACCGCATCAAAACTAGTAACAAGAAAACCATAGTCAGAAATGGTAACGCGCTTAAAACCATATATTATATACCCATGCTTGTAATTATATAATATAAAATATATTGGTTTCGCGAATGACCAACTCATAATTCCGTTAAAATAACAATAACAACCAGCACCTAATTAACGAACCGGTGGCCGACTCTAAGCGCGTATCAGGAAAATTGGCGGCTTTAATGAATAGCCAATCAGCTACCATATGGCTGGCGTTCCCTGCACGTCAAGACAATTTTTGGCGCGAATGGTTTAGTCTAGCAATAGACTCGGTGGAGTGGAGTTGCCTGTGGTTTATCCACCTGAGATTTCCGCCATAGAGCGATGTTCTCCTGGCTCAGCTGTTATGCAGCCTAATCGCCGCAGAGATTGAAATTTTGGCTCAGCTGTTACCACTCGTGAATGATCCACATGCGACCATCGCCATAATGATTGGCTCTGGGATCGGCTGATATTACTAGTTTGTCTAGTTTTTTGCCAGGAAATATGGTACAGAATGACCAGCGCCCCTGACGAGACCCGGTCAATAAATAATAGGTCGAAATACTCGAAACAATGAATGGAGCCGCCGAATAAAGTGTGTGATATACCACTTGTGCGGTTAAATGGTGAACATCTATAATCGTGTATAATAGCGATATAGTTAGCCATTCATTGTCGGGCGCCGACCAGTGGGCTGCAGAACGAAACATATCTATAACAGTTGAAATATAAGACTTACAAATTATCTGTTAAATTTCTTAAGGATCCAACCGTTACAAACAACCCACACGCGTGAAGATCTTGACTTCAAATTTGAAGATAGCATTTGAGTTAGGGAAAAGTACAGTCAAACATATCAGTTGATAATCAAGGATAGGTGGTTTCTACATGTAGATGGTTAATGTCACAGCAATAATAACGCTCATATCCGCATTTTACTAAAAAAAAAACCTATTTCAGCCGTGAAATGACTAAGCAGTGGAAACTACGATATACCACAGTCAACCAGCCAATTAAACCAAATTCTTGGAGAATGCTAATGAATTCAAGAACCAATGTAATTACATTTACTCACTTTGGTATATTGACGAAGTCATATAATTAGCGTCGCCTCCTAATTGGATAAAATCACATATAGAGGTAGTAAAAACAGGCATTGGTTATGTTTCATAAATTATGATATATTTTCCTCAAGCTAACCATATTTCAACATTTGAGTACCAATATGTTAGCCAAACTACTTGTAATTCTTCGTATAAAAAGACACATGTCCCAAGCGTGTTTCGTAAAAACAGTGAGGTTGTTCTCTGTGCACCCTTTGATGCACACTGCATTGATTGGTTCGATTGATTTTTATTTTGATAACACGATCAGTAGTTTACATGTATATAATTATATTACACAGGTAGATACATTACAAAAGATAAATATATTGAATAGGCAGGGCGGAATTTGTCAATGTGGATACATTTGAATTTGCTTAAAAAGTGCTGTAAAAGTTCTAACTTTATAGAGACGAGAGTATGTGTGCAGACAGGTCGAACATAGGAGAATTTTAATGCCGATGGCCATCAGTGATAACACAAAAAGTCCCACGTGGGACTTATTTTCATTGTGGTCGCTAAATAGCTCCCGGCGATAAGAGATCTAGAGTGGATGATACAACATTTCGTTAGGGCATATTGGTCAATAAATAGTTGAAATTGGAATATGTCATTCCTCTACCACAGAAATTGATAAAAGTGTATATAAAGTATGTAAAATATAACATTAATTAAATCAGAATAAGGAAGGCGGAGAGCAGCGGTGTTTGTTGTGAAATCACTGTAACAGTTTAGTTTGCATAACACTGGTTTCAACGCGCGAAAGTTTGGTATTAGATAATTCTCAATAACAAATATAAGAACAAAGTTTTTCTATTTCTCTATGTTTTAGTTGTTATGTTTTTACGGAATTTTAATTTAATTTACCCACTGCGGGTGCCTTGGGTATACCTTTAGCGGAAACCACGATACCAGTGTATTTGTTCTATACTTGGCAGGCACCATTTAAACAATTATATAGCGTGGCATATCCCGTCTGTGTTGACCGGGAGCAACTGTACTGCAAACTGTACTGAGATGTCGTTAACGTCGAACGAACCATGTCTAAAATTCTTCTAGTTTAAAACGTGTTTACGTCATGAAAATAAGACCGATATCCGTGCGCTAAGAAAAGAAAGACGACAATTTATTGCTCGAACTTCCGATCTCGCTCACATAAATTTGTTCTATACTTGACAGGCACCATTTAAACAATTATATAGCGTGGCATACCCCGTCTGTGTTGACCGGGAGCAACTGTACTGCAAACTGTACTGAGATGTCGTTAACGTCGAACGAACCATGTCTAAAAATTCTTCTAGTTTAAAACGTGTTTACGTCATGAAAATGCGACCGATATCCGTGCGCTAAGAAAAGAAAGACGACAATTTATTGCTCGAACTTCCGATTTCGGTCACATAAATTTCGTCCACCCGACTCGAAAATAGAATTTTGATAACTGTTTGCATCAGGTAACGAGAAAAGTTGGTGTCGCGGCACTGTCTTCCCATCGAAATTACAAACCAATCTTTACAATGCTATGCGTTATCAGCGTAAACCTGTTATATATATTTAAATCTATGTAGCTTGAGGTCAGATCCCCGTCTGTTGGCGCCGCTAACAATTGTTAACATTTCTAAAGATTTTTTTGTTTTTTGAAGAACGTTTTTTCCGGAAAGATTTATTTTAAAGAAGAGCATTTTTTTAAAGAAGCTATTTTAAAGGGACCCAATCCGATCAGACGCTCCTAAATTACTATTTCTTTGGGTTCGGGGGTAAAAAGTATTTGATTCGAGTCGAGGAACCCACCCATCAAAGCTCAGAGTGATCAGATATTGATTTTTGAAGTTTGTTATTTCTCGAGCTGTGTACTAATAATTGGCACAGAAACACGTGGTCAAACGGACAACTTGCCGATGAAGATGGGTAACTCTAAAATCAATAACCACTTGATTTTAGAGTTATCCATTTTCATCCGCAATTTTGACCGAGATCATCCTTTTGACGGCGTGATTCTGGACCACAAACAATAGACAAAACAAACTTCAAAAATCGATATCTGATCACTCTGAGCGTTGATGGGTAAGTTCCTCGACTCGAATCAAATATTGTTTTTACCCCCAAAGCAAAATAAATAGTAATTTAGGAGCGTCTGATCGGATTGAATACCTTTAAAGAGCATTTTTGTCAAAGAAGTAATCTTAAAGAGTTTTGTTTTCGAATAAGTGAATTTAAAGAGCTACCCCAAACCTCCATCAAGCCCATCCACACAACAGGTAAATTTGATGTATTAGCGGTGCCAGAAAATGGAGAGCGGATTGCAAGATAGAAATATCAGATATTGTTAGCGCTGCTAGGGCCTAACTTTTTAACATAATTCCGTGGTAGGGTATACCATTTTATTAACAATGTTAGCGGTGCCAGCAGACAGATATATATCGTCTAGAAAGATCAGGTATTGTTATAGCACTACCAGGGGCCCAGGGCCTAACTTTTTTTTAACGTGTTTCCCGCGGTAGCGTATAACATCGTATGAATCGTGTGGCGTTCCTTATCGTTGTTGTACGCTGTGATTTCTGGATGGCCGGATTCTTCATATCCAATTTAAACCTCCAAGTTTAAACCTGGTTTAATTATACGTTCAGGCTGGATTTTTCATCAGTTTAAACCACAGAGTTTAAACCTATAGTTTAATTATACATTCAGGCTGGATTTTTCATCAGTTTAAACCACCGAGTTTAAACCTGGTTCATTTATACATTGAGGCTGGATTCTTCATCTACAGTTTAAACCATCGAGTTTAAACCTGGTTCAATTATACATTGAGGCTGGATTCTTCATCTACAGTTTAAACCATCGAGTTTAAACCTGGTTCAATTATACATTGAGGCTGGATTCTCCATCTACAGTTTAAACCTTTCGAGTTTAAACCTCGTTTAATTATCTAGTGAGGCTGGATTATTCATCTACAGTTTAAACCCCGAGTTTAAACCTGGTTTAATTATACATTGAGGCTGGAATCTTCATCTATACAGTTTAATCTCCGAGTTTATACCTTGTTTAATTATATATTGAGGTTTGATTCTTCATCCATACAGTTTAAACCTCCGAGTGTATACCTCGTTTAATTATACATTGAGGCCGGCTTGTTCGTCTCCAGTTTAAACCTCCGAGTTTATACATGGTTTAATTATACATTGAAGCTTGATTCTCCATCTACAGTTTAAACCTATCGAGTTTATACATTGTTTAATTATACATTGAAGCTTGATTCTCCATCTACAGTTTAAACCTTTCGAGTTTAAACCTTGTTTAATTATACGTTGAGGCTTTATTATTCATTTATAGTTTAAACCTCCCAGTTTAAACCTGGTTTAATTATACACTGAGGATTGATTCTCCATTTACAATTTAAACTTCCGAGTTTAAATCTGGTTTAAAATACATTGAGGCTTGATTATCCATCTACAGTTCAAACCTCCGAGTTTAAACCTGGTTTAAGAATACATTGAGGTCGAATTCTTCGTCTCCTGTTTAAACCTCCCAGTTTAAACCTGTATTGCCTGTCCAGTCAAATTCTGGTCTAATGTGGGTTTGTTGTCGTTCAGTTGCTAGCTGATTCGTTTCGGTGAATGCAATCAAACTATCCAGTTACCAGTCGAACCACAAATTATTGTATCTGGCACGCCCTCAAATAATTCACGCTATAACAACTCTCGTGTGAAAATGAATCAATTATGACACGATAACACCAAGCCGCTACACTCACCTCATAGACACGCCACCAATAGCTATTATTTACAGCTAATAAACTGATTGTAGAACAATTATAAACTGTGGTTCAGAAAAGACGGATTCGTCATCTCAGGTCTAGCCTTCTAACCCAGGTTTAGTTGGACCGTCGAATGATATAGTTTAGTTCCCAGTTTAAGGTTATAAAACGCAACAAATTATCGCATTATAGCCCCACCCCACGCACTTTACAGGTGCGAGCGCTTCCCATAATTTGACAACTACGATTATTAGCTCGTCGATATAGATACACTAATGCTAAATAATGGGTATGGGTGGATCGTGTTTAAACCAGCGATGACGAATGCGTCACTTATAGACCTGTGGTATCGGGTTTAAACCACGGATTTAGCTGGTTTAAACCTGAAGGTTTGTATACAGGTTTAAACAGGAGATGACGGGTCGGGCCATACAGCTATCCTCCAGCTGACAAAACAAAGCGTTTTGAACAACCCTAATCAAATCATTACTGACTATACCATCTTCATATTGATGGGCGACTTATAAAATGTCGAGTTTGGATTACGGATGGAAATCAGCCCCAGCAACTCACCCACTCTGTATTCCATATTCATTGCTAAACTGTTCTACTATCGTGTAACTTTAATGGATTTGTTTTAATGTATCAGGAGCGAGGCCCCATACAAGTTGTATAAAATTGTGACTCAATTCATTTGTATTTGTAAATATATTTTTCAGATACATTAAAATATGCTTAAAGGCACGGGCGGCGTTCGTTGCAGAAATATTCATATTTGTTCAAATCGCCATCAACAGAAGGAATATTAAATATATATAGTTTTGTTCATATGCCAAACATAATCAGCGCGTAAATAGTATATTGTCGCCAAGACGTACGACGGTGTACGTAAACGAGAGCCTGCTCGTGTTACAGAAGTTGTGCTTCTGTTTACATAACAGAGCGCAATTCTACTGGTTAATCACACCCAAATGAAATAAACGCTCTTTATTATTTCCATATCAGGAAAACATTAACAAATAACGCTATTTATGTTTACCATATCCGGATCTAAACAAAAGCCAGGTTCTGTAACGTGTTTTGATTTTGTTTACATAACAAATGAAAAACATTTGACAATAACAGGCTGTTTATGCCATATTTCTGATTGGCATAAGAACAAGGTCTGTCTATATTTGACTTTCTGTTTGTGTCGGTCTTTGACGGACCCACCGCCAACACCGCCCGTATCTTTAAAGTAAAATTAAGCTGCTGGTCGAGTTGGTCTGAGGATCACGTTCTCGGTAGTTATACGTTGCGTTCTCGTTGTGCACTATTTCAACGCTGCCGAATTTCAACACAAAATGGAGCGTATTTCAAAGTAATTCTATTATTTCTCCACGTTAAAGGTACGGTTGGCCTTGGCGGTGGGTATCCCGTGAAAATATTTCCACCCGTCAAAAACCGTCACAAACAGAAAGAACATCAACATGTAGACAGACTTTGTCCGTATATAAATAAGAAATATCGCATAAACAGTATGTTATTCTCATATGTTTAACCATTGTTATGTAAACAAAAGCATAAAAAGTTACTTTTATGGTGATTGTTTATATTATGATGGTAAACATAAAGAGCGTTCTTTGTTGGTGAATTCATGATATGGAACTAATAAATAGCGTTTATGCCATTTGTGTGTGATTAGCCAGTAGCATTTTGCTGTCCTCTGTAACCCAATCAGGCTCTTGCTTATGTAAAATATAGTAGGTATTTATGATAACATGCTGTTTACGCGATGGTCATGGTATATATGAACGAAACTGTATGCGTTTTAATGTTTTTCTGTTTACGGTGTTTGGAACAAATATGAATATTTTCGACAATTAAGGCATCACGTGCCTTTAACAAGTAATAGAAATGGGGCGGAGATTTCATGTTATTATGAGAAAGGTTTCACACAAAGATTACACTTCTACGAAATTACTATTCAAACACGGGAATAAATGTCATTATTTCCTTTTATCGGCGTCACAGCAATAGAACAGCACTATAGTTCTAAATTGTGTGATATCACCCCTGGTCAAGTGGTCCTGCTAATATACTATGATGCGGTTGGGTCCTGCTGAATTGCAATGATGCTGTTAGGGAAAACTGATGCTGTTAACAAAAATTACCGTTATGTTTTCTTTTAATTTGTCTTTGTCTTTTCCGATAATCTGAACATATTCAAGAGAAGCTATTATGTGTATCAAACATTCAAAAACATATTTATTTGCGAAATATTGTTAATACTGGTTGTATTAGTTGTTGAAAATCGACTATAATCAAGATTTTTATTCGTGTCGTTTTATAAACACCAGCGCAGGCATTATTATATTTTTCAAAAATATATATGTTCTTGAATGTTTTATACACACACTGGTTTTTTCTCAAATCGCTCGGATTAGCCAAACACAGCGAAAATAACAAATTTAGAAAACATAACGGTACTTTTTCGTAACGGCATCAGTTTGCCCTATCCGCATCATGGCAATTCAGCAGGACCACCAGCATCATAGCATAACAGCAGGACCACTTGGCCAGGGGTGGATATATTCACGGTTGCATAATGTTTTATGCATAGCGGTTCTTCGTGGTGTTGCGGGTGATTTGACGGCGAGTAATTACCATCTTTATTAGCTCCGTTACCGGAAACCTGGTTTAAAAAAGTTGTATCAGGTTCGTGTCTATAGGTCATGCCATGAAACTCTACACTGGCTAACGTCCGTAGATATCAGAATCCACCAGTGCAAAACCTTGGCAATTTTTGAAGTTTTGACAGAGAACCTTATAAAGTCGAGAAACAAAAACGCGGAGAATATATTTGTTAGTTATTATGTGTTCTTTAATAATGCAACTCACTGAGGGTGAAGGTCCCAACTCAAAATTGCATGCTTTTCTGTGATTTTCTGAGCCGATATCGCAACAAACATTGGATTAATTAGCGGGAGAAATTCCATAACCAAGATTCCAAGAATTTAGATGCGTCATATAGGGTAATACATCTTCCTGTGAGATGTATGCAAGTTACAATGTACTTACCAACAGCATTACATTATTTCCTTATGATTTTGGAACATAGTATAATGGTTAGATTCTATACTTAGTAAACATGTAAGCGGGGGGGGGGGGGGGGGGGGGGGGGGGTCGGAAAATACTTTCAGGCACGTATGGCATTTTTTTCCCTTTCGATCATTTTTTGTATCCACCCACCCCCACCGCCAAATTTGTTTCCGTTTTCGGCAGTTTTTTCCGACCATTTTTGACACCCCCCCCCCCCTTTTAACACTAAACAGAGATTTGCAGGGGGAAATTCACTGTAAACAGCTGTATATGAATTTCTGTGCATACTATTTATCATGGATGTTAACATGGACATGTAAATAGGAATGAGTCATTTTGAGGTCATTCGGCCAAAAAAACATGGCTGCCAGCGGCCATCTTGGATTTCAAAATTTGCAACAAAATACAACACGATAACTGCCTGCAGTCAGTTTACCAGTTAGAATTACATTATTTCTCTCATTCAAAGTGGTTTTGAAGCCCAACTCATTGCCAAAACACTAAAAAAAAACAAGCAGAAATTTTTATTTTTTAGTTGCGGAAAAAATTGCTTGTTGGTGGCTTTGATCACCAACCCACCCCGGCAAATTCCTCCCCCCCTGATGTAAGTGGGAATTATATCTTACAACGATTAGTATGTGGGTGGAGATGACTATATATATGTATATCATATATCAATCGTTCGTTGTTAATTAATAATGTATTTCGTGATAGTTCAGTTTGTAATGAATGTGGTACCTAAAGGTATGGATGTGGTACGATGACTTATTGAGTATATGTCCTTTGTACATACTAAGTTGACCGAGGGGAAATTTGGCACAGGCAATCTTGCATACACGCAAATCGAAACTCTAAGTGTTGAATCATTAGAGACTGCTTAATATAATAGGGCGACGTCACTGACATGTTGGTATATTTTAAAAGTAAAATTCTGTGATCAGCCAGCAGAAATACCCCGGTAACAGCGTCTGCTGAAATTTAGTTTCCAAAAAGAGATGATTCACAACATACAGTGCACTGCTACCATGTCACCAAAACTTGTTGGGAAACATTATAGAGAGTATGACACCAATCGGCAAGTTAATTTTGTTTGCCGTGTTATGGTCCAGAAAAGATGAGAAATGCATACTTACATTTGGTCCTCGGAAATGAGGTTGCGGCCGGTAGGGGCATAATCCCATTCAATTTCCTCAGCTGTTATGTAAAAATTCCGCTCAAGACATTCCGAAGTTTGCAGAAAATTCGCAGATATAAAGAAAACTATCACAGACAGCATGTTTTCGTTATACAAAGACAAAATATGAAAGATCGTGCGCCAAAAATTCTAGGTATTATCCACCATTCTGCTCCAACGATGAACGAGCGAAAGTTGGTCGAAACAATGAACGGTTGTCGATGTATTGTGATCCATCATTGCTAGCCGCAGTGATATGTGTATATTAGTGATCTATAGCAGGATGAACGAAATTGTCCATTCATATCCTTAACACATTGGCGACTAATAAGATAGCCTAAAGGCAAGGAAATCTGACAATTGTGATAAGTCAAATCGCCCTATGTGTCGCGTGTTCGGGGTAATTTTAGCCTCACTGCCGGATTCGAATAGATCATAACTTGAATGACGCGAATATATAGATCAATGGGTGACTTCTATAGTGGGCGTGAACAAAAAGGACTGGAAAACTTATGGCCGCGTGAAGTCGTCGGTTAATTGAAACAACGAGTTTCTTCTGTGTGCCTAACGACTTCGTGTCCTTTGCCCAACTTAATAGTGACAACTGACTGACAAGAGTTTACGTATGACTGTCAAAATGACGATTCACATTTTTGTAATTAAACATAGAATATATTGTGGGGAAACACCACCGACGCCAACGACATAAATTTAAACGGCCACGGCTCGTACGAGCGTCCAAATGTTGTTTACGTAATTCGGAAGGAGGTGTAAGATATGTTGACAAATAACGAAATATTGATATACCGGCTTCATACGCTCTGAAAAATACTTGCCATAATCACAGCCATTTTACAGCAATTTTATGCACATGGCTGTTATTTGTTTTGTACTAAAACACCGTGTTCAAAGTTGTATTATGGTATGACTTCAATGCGTCTTTCTGGGACACATAATGCCCATAGAAATGTAGTTCAAGTATTTATCGACCTATTTCGATAACGGGGTAATTCAAAAGCGCAAACAACCACGTGGCGTTAAGCCACGTTAGTTACTGATTTGGATAACAATACTTTATATCGTGATCAGCGATTTCGAATACCAATTCAGGAGCCAATACTATAAAACGCCTGCTGTATAATTTACAATTTCGAGTACTATAATAAGCAATACCACATGCACATCGCTCGTGATTTCTAATAAATGATGTGATTCTTATTATTTATCCTCGCATAATATCAATAGAAGCGGTATAACTTATTAGTTATCTTCGCCAACATCGTGGGGTACATGGAGATTTAATACCTGCATGTCGATTTTGAACCCCGATGTGGAGCTGGGGGGGGGGGGGGTCAAAAAGAGACATCCAGGTTTTAAATCATAACAATAGCCATGCGGTCTCAATTTTAAGTGTTCTTTTCATAGGTTCTCTGATAAATTCACACCAATAAGAATAATTCAGTAGCCGACCTATCGATTAGGTGACGTCAAGCTAGAGTGCTAGAGCACGATTGGTGGAAACTGCTAATTCAAGGGTCAATCATATACCCCCGATGTTTCGCGCACGTTCTCTTATACCCCGCTGTCGAGGGTGGCGGGGGACACGGTGATTTAAACGTGACGTTGCATGTAGCTAATCAGATTGCTAGTTACAACCGGATATGGGGAAACAGGTTTATAAACCACAGCCTTTTCGTGTTACCGTCTTGTAATTACAAGTGTAGAAATATTAGAGTACATGACCCTGCAGCTTACCTCAGTTACAGTGCAGTATAAATGAAGCCACTTGTTCGGATACACCCCAACATAGCATTGCACTCTCCAGGTCGGATGCCATATATCAGGGTTTGGTACATAGTAGGCAGTGGGTTACCGATCTCAGAGCATTGATATGATATATTTTATTCTCAAACGGTTATATACAGCTTAAGAGACCACAATAATGACGCATCCCGACCTGCCTCAACCAATTTATTTACATACAAATTTATATATAACACTTCCAGAAGGTGCAAATAATAATAATAATAATAATCGTAAACGACAGGCCGAGAGCGCGCCTAATTATATAATCCGAGGGCCTGCTGGGTTCTATTTGCACAATCGCGTACGAAAGGTTTGATACCGCAGATTTGTTCCACCCCAGGAACGTTTAAAGAAATCCGATTTCTTAAGTTCCGCATTCCTGGCGTGACCCCACAAAAACCCCAAAAATGACTTCTATTTGCACTTTTGAGTACAAAGCTGATTTTTATATTAGCAGTTCTCCAGCAATCACTGACCAATAATACACAATTTCTGAAACGAAATTTCCTGGCGTTTTCATTTCAGAAGGGGGTTTATGATAGTACCCCCAAAACCCCCAAAAAATACTTCTATTTGCACTTTCGAGTACAAAGCTGATTTTTGTATTAATAGTGCTCTAATCATCACTGATCGATGATACACAATTTCTGAAACGAAATTCCCTGGCGTTTTCATTTCAGAAGGGGTTTTTGAATGTACCACAAAAACCCCGAAAATTTACTTTTAATTTCACATACTGTCGAATACAAAGCACACTTTTAAGGTGAACCCGGAATAAATTTTTATAAATATACAAATCTACTGACCACAAACTGACCTAACTGCTGAATATGACCAAACAGCCACAATTTCCGCGCGTCTCGGGGAGGAAAATTCGTTATTTTTGGGTAAAAAAAATGCAGAAAAACATGTAAGAAAATGAAAATTGAAATTTTAGTCCGGAAACCAGGTCGGTCAAACGTGCACACCCCCGCCCCCAGGATTAAACTTCATTCATTTTTCGTAAGGATGTCTGCTCAAAATATTTCGACGTTAAAAGGTGACGTGCCGGGTGACAGCCATAGGTTGTAGGTATGCCCACACTAGGTGGTAAGCCACATGGGGGGGATGTGCCGGGTGACAGCCATAGGTTGTAGGTATGCCCACACTAGGTGGTAAGCCACATGGGGGGATGTGCCGGGTGACAGCCATGGGTTGTATGTATGCCCACACACTAGGTGGTAAGCCAAAAATCCAAAATGGAGGACAAAATGGCAACCGGAAATAACAAAAAGAGAATTTTGCAGTAATTTTCAACATAGTTGCCAGTTGCGCCACCATACATGATGTCCAAGCCTAATCCGATAATAGTAAGCCATAACCCGAGTTTTCAAAAATGACGACGAAAATGGCAATCGGAAGTCAACAATTGAAGTGCTTTTTTAATTTCTAACTTTTTAACTTTTAAACTAAATCTTCAAATATCGAATAAATATAAAGCCAATAAGTAGTGGTATATATGCCATCGTACAAGTTTCCAAAGCCACCAACTAGTTTCAGAATATACATCAAATGAGTGTCCCAAACCACTTAACGAGTGTACAAAACAATATACTGAGTCACCTACCTAGTACCAAAAACCAATCTATGAGTATCCCAATCCATACGTCTGGTGCCCCAAATTCAAATATTGTCCCGAGTAAAACATGATAAATAATCCACCCAACGAGTTTCCCGAACCACTAAGTATAGTGCCCCAAACCACATGCAACTGGTTCCCAACCCACATAGATGGTCCCCCCGAGCCATGTATCTGGTGCCCAAGCCCACACAACGAGTGTCACAAGCCATCTAAATTACCCCGATTATTGTCGTAACCTTGCAACGATTGTTCCAAACCACAGCCCATTCAACTGACGTTCCAAACTACTCAGATTTTGTCCCAAACTACCAAAAATGAGTATCCCTAACCACCCAACGAGTGATCCAAATCATACAACGAGTGGGTCAATTCATCCAATGATTTCCCCAAACCACCAAATGAGTGTCCCAAACAATCCAAAGGAAAATAGTGTCCCATATGCACCAAAACTAGTGTCCCATGCCATCCGAGGAGAGTCCTATGTCATAACAACAGGTGGAACAAACAATTAAGTAGTGCCATTCCCATATGCACCTGATTCCCGACCTGCACATATAGTCATCCAAACCATGCATCTGGTCCAACCAACACAATGAGTATCACAAGCCATCCAATGAGTGTCTCAATTCACCTGATCGGTGTCGCAACCCTGCAACGATTGTTCCAAACCACAGTGTATGGTAGTGCCCCAAACAATGTAACTGGTGTTCCCAACCACATATGTTTGGACCCAAACCACATAGGGTTTGTTCCAAACTACCAAAATGAGCGTCCCTAACCATCGAACGAGTACTCCAAATCATACGAGTGAATCAATCCATCCAATGATTGCCCCAAACCACACAATGGGTGTCCCAACCCATCCAGCGACTGTTCGAAAGAGTGTTTAATATGCACCCAATACCTCAAAACCAGAGTCCCACGTCATCCGGAGAGAGTCCTATGTCATATAACACGTGTCTCAAACCACCAAAAGTCGTCTCAATCCATCCAATGGCCCAATAATTGAACAAATCGACAAATTAGTGTCCAATTCAACCACACGTGAGTCCCATATCCACGTCGAGTGTCCAAAACAACCCAACTGGTGTATCAAACCATGCAATGGGTGTCACAAACCCAAACCATAAAACTAGTATCTCAAACCAGCCATTGAATTCCCAATCCATCCAAATGGTGTCACAAACCATCTACTAACTTGCATCTCAATACATCCAAACAAGTGTACAAAACCCTCCACCGAGTATTTAACCCTTTCATGATGGGTGATGTGCTGATACAGCTTTAATGATCATGTGCCATGTATTCTCCCATATATACGAGTCTCCCATAGGGAGTCTTGCATATGTTATGAGAATTCCGTGACTCACATGACCAAGGTAAGTATTGTTAGGCAAATGCATTTTCTTATATATGCGATGCGCCCTATATGGCACAGGATTTTCGCAAAATTTCATAAAGCTACAGTCATTAAATGGTTAAGACCATCAAATGCGTGTTCCAATGGGTTTACAAACCAAGAGAGACTCGCTGGGTTGTTTGAGATATTCGATGGATGATTTTGTATAATAGTTGGGACAATTATTCGATGGTGTGGGACATTATGCATGGGGTGGTATTAGACACCAGGTGGATGTTTTTAGACACTCTTGGTACTGGTGGTTTGAGGCAATCGTCGTGTTGCACGGGACGGCCATTGGATGGGTATGAACACTCATTGATTGGTTTTATTGGACACACGTGGGATGGTGTGGGGTTCTCAACAGGGTCCGCGCTGGACCGAAATTTACATTTGCCAAATCATTTGCGAAATGAAAATATTTTTTGCCAAATTATTTTGGCAATTGCCAACTGTTATCCCTGAAAGTATCATTTTCTGCAACTTTAAGTCTTATTATTCGACACTCGCGGTTTGAACGACTTTGATATCGATAGAAAAGAAGTTATAGTTAATAATTAGTTATACTCGCATCTCTATTGTGGTTTATCATATATACATCAATAAGCCAATCACCGAACAATACAAAGGTGGAAAGGTTTCTCCATCAGTAGGGCACACCACAGGAGGATTAGTAATCCCGCCAACCATCAGTACTAATGCTATGAGATTAAATGCATCTTGATAGAGGTGTTAACTTTCCCTAAACCTAATAAAACACCACTAATATAATTGCAATGTAAGAGTTTCCTGAAATTAATGGTATTGATTGACCAATATTTTTTCAAATTGCTTGAGGAATTAAAAAGTGACTTGCCAAAACTGTTTGCCAAATTAAAATATTTTTTGCCAAATGTGAATTATTTTTGCCATTGGCAAATTTGGCAAGTGGCAGCGCGAACCCTGGTTCTCAATTGATGGTTTGAGATGCTCGTTGTGAGGTTTGGGACACCACGTGCATGATTTGGGACATTCTCTGGATGATATATGTTGTCAATCGTTGGATGGTTTGGATTACTCATTAGGGCGTGTTTGGACACCATTTGGATGGTTTGCGACACTAGTTGGGTCGATTGGGATGCGTATTGGTGGTTTGGTTCGGATTACTCATTGGGGCGTGTTTGGACACTATTTGGATGGTTTGCGACACTAGTTGGGTCGATTGGGATTCGTATTGGGTGGTTCGGGACACTGGTTGGCAATTGGGGATGCCCGTTCTATGGACCGTGTTGGTTTGGTATCATATATTAATTAAGATGGTGGTTTGAGATCCCCGATGCGTGGACTTAAGCTCAAGAGATGACTTGGGACACTCGTTAAGTGGTTTTGGACACTCATTGGATATGTTTGGATACAAGTTTTGTGGCTTTTGACACTCATCCCATGGGTATATAGGACTATTGGCTATAAATTATATGAGAAGATCTAGTTACAATTTAAATCAATGAAAATATATATATATTTATTTTCGATGCCATGGTGAACTTTAGCCAAACTTGCCCAGTTTTACTGCTGCCGGTCGCCATTTTGTCCCTATATTTTCGATATTGACGCCCTCATTTCTGCTGAAATGGGCATTAATGGTTCATATCTGCCATCTTATTGGTATTCAGTATTCAGTACACTGGTGAGTTCAATTCCCTTCTGGGCATTACAATAATAATTGATTTTTCTTCGAAATTGTGTTTTAAATCTATTTTAATTTGATGGACACCGAAGGGCCAAATCCTCGTGATATGGCTCATTATTATCAGATATCGATTTAGCATGGTATATTTTTTTTCTAAAAAAAGATGGAAATGATCTGGTAAAATGTAGCGAAATTTGCACAATTTGACCACTTCCGGACACCATTTTGTCCGCTATTTTGTAATGACAACAATAATAATGTATTAATAATTCCACAAGGAACGAAATATCTAACAATAATGCCATACACGTAAATAGGACTTTTTTTCAAAGAACTCTATAAAATTTCCCCCAAAGCGGATTTTTTAAATGTTGTTCCCCCGATTCTGCCCGAAAAAAATGCCAAAAACAATTACATATTGTATATTTTCCATTGTTTTATCGCTTATATGAGAATATGAAATGTCAGGTGTTACAGCACCATTGATTCTGACCAAGAATCATACAGATCTTAGCTACAGGGCTTCTACAACGAAATTCCGATAAATTTTCCAGGTAAATTTGACAGCGTGTGAACGTACGGGGTCCATAAAATTTTATTATTTCATAATTGTGATTTCGTTTTTGTTTTACCATTTGGTCGGTGAACAATGATGATAGTGGAGATAGTATTAAGAAAAAATATTATCTGTGCGTTTGGCAGTGCAAATAAAACAATTTCTTCGGGTTTTGGTTGGGACTTAATTCAAACCACCATCTCCTTAACACAGATCCCCAGAACAAAAATTACCCACCCCAATAATACTTACTCCTATATAATTAAGTATTATTTGGGTAGGGTAAATTTTTGTTCTGGTGAGTGTGCTTCTTAAATGAAAACGCACGGAATTTCGTTTCTTAAACGAGGTTTTTAATGACCAGCGATTAGCAGGATAACTATTGAGGGAAAAAATCAGCTTTTTGTGCAAATAAAAGTAAATTTTCGGGTTTTGGGGTTTTTGGGGGGGGTACTTTCAAAAAACCCATTCTGAAATGAAAACGCCAGGGAATTTTGTTTCAGAAATTGTGTATTATTGATCAGTGATGACTAGAGCACTATTAATATGAAAATCAGCTTTGTACTCGAAAGTACAAATAGAAGTCATTTTTGGGGTTTTGGTGGTACTTTCAAAACCCCCCTTCTGAAATGAAAACGCCAGGAAATTTCGTTTAAGAAATTGTGTATTGTTGATCAGTAATTGCTGGAGCACTATTAACACAAAAATCAGCTTTGTACTCAAAAGTGCAAATAGAAGTCATTTGTGGGGGGTTTTATGGGGTCTCTGGCCCCTAAACGCCAGGAATGCGGAACTTAAGAAATCCGAGTTCTTTGAACGTTCCTGGGGTGTAACACATCTGGGGCATCAAACCTTTCGTACGCGATTGTGCAAATAGAACCAAGCAGGTTCCCTGACTAATAGGCCTACATAGATAATCTGAAAGGAAAATGCAAAAAGTAAGACACTCTTATTTGATATACGGGTCCAGAAAACAACACATTTTAGCGCATTTATTTCCATATAACCAAAGCGAGTTTGTCATCGGGAATGATTTTATGGCAGGTCATGGCAATGTACAAGTATATATGTAGTCGGTGTACAATGTAGACAAGGTATACATACATTGTACATGTCAAGTATAGTTCATCACTTTTTATAAAATGTGTATTTCTTTGTCAATTTGGCCTACCAACCAAATGCAAACAGAAAACAATTCCAGTCAAAATCCTTCACAACGTACGTGCACATGATCCCCGTGATCTGAGGTATTATTTGCTGTATGAGAACTATTTTACTATACAGCGTTTTACTCGTTTACCGTAGAACCACAAAGCATGCTTCGCGAATATTTTCAAAAAAGCGTCTACAATACAGTAAAAATAGGCAAAGTAACAGTAAGAACGCTGAAATCACAATCGCTCTGTGTACAAGTTATTTATTACATTCCTATGTGTTATTTACCTTGATACCGTGATTATAAACTATAATGTCATGAGTTAATTATGTCACTTTAACTATGATTTATGTATTCATATATACGCGCTATCGAAATGTATGCGTCATCATGGGTATAATGTCAGTATTGTTCGGATTTCTGGTAAATATGATGTTTACTACTGTATAGCGGAATATAATAAACAGATTAATCACTTGATTGAACTTGTGACCTGAGATAATTCATTCGAGGCATGGTCTATTTTGTAAAACACTCGAGCGCAATGCGCTCTCGTGTTTGTACAACGTCCCTGCCTCTCATGAATTATTTCACATCACGAGTTCGTTCAAGTGATTATTCTCTATATAATCAATTATGTAATACGCACGCCAGCTATTTTAATTTTTTTTTCAAACAAAAGCGCTTTATACTTACCTTATCAGAATTATATAGATTTACAAGAAACGCTCTTTAAATATTGTTCAATGCTAAAAAAAATAATGTCGGGACCAAATTGGTCTTCATTATTTAAGTTTTTCTGTGACATATAAATAAAATCCATATAAAAGTAAATAACATACCAACTTGTTTTATCCCTATATATATCAAC
The DNA here is from genome assembly GCA_032622095.1 of Siphonodentalium dalli. NCBI lineage: Eukaryota > Metazoa > Mollusca > Scaphopoda > Gadilida > Siphonodentaliidae > Siphonodentalium > Siphonodentalium dalli. The sequence goes on along the minus strand of CP136062.1, from coordinate 119,764,052 downwards.
TCCCATAGTTGTCCAGAGTGCGTGTCATCTAATAACAACGAGCATAATTTCATGGTTCGAACCACAAACTGGTATAGTTCAAACGTTCCAATCTGACATCCCCCTAAGGTTGGAAATGTTCCAACTGATATCTATTTCAGACTAAACTAACATTTTGACAAAAAGTAGAAAATAAGCTAATGTTGGTCTATAAATACGACATATTCCCCCACTAACTATACTGGTTGGAAAATCAAACAATGAGAACAATTTCAACATATATATATACATAGTGTAAACTTTCGAACTATTGTAGTGTCTGCATGAAATTTCCCTCCATATATATATAACAGCGTTGTTTCATGTGCAACACAAGGATGGGTCCATTACTTTGCAATGCAATGTAATGTAATGTATTGTCATGACATTTTTTAAAAATACCATTAACATTACTTCCAAAATGAAATGTAATGCATTACCATTACCATTATTGTGAAAAGTAATGCATTACATTCTCATTACTTTAGTTGGGTTGGATATATTATGACAATCTAAATAGTTATATGTGAACTTTATTAAACATACTTGGCGGTTTGCGCTGCACAATACACCTAATAATATTTACTTTTGAAATGTTCCCGGTATTGAAATAGGTCGATAAATACGGGTGTACCTAAAACGCTGAATCAGCAGTTGATCAGCAGGTTACCACCTAAAATTCTGGGAGAATTTAGCAAAGCGAGCTAATCGCATGACACAGATACCTTTGCAGGTTGTGGGGAATTTACTCACGAAAGCTAATCGTCTAACACAAATCCAACAATTTTGGCATCACCAGATTTCCCGATTTTAGTTTAACTCATATATAATGAAGATAGTCGGTTGTGGGTTGTCTAAATGACACGTACTATAAGTGTTACATGCCAATTGATACAGGAAGAGAACACATTTTGACCGCCCGCAATGCCCGTTCAGCCGTTCAAAAAATCCCGTTCAGCAGTACGGCGGCTGCAGTTCAGCTGATTATCGCGAACGCAGTTTAACTCAATTGTAACGAAGTTAGCAGAGTTTAGATTGTGCAAATGACTTGTAATTAATGGCCCATAACCAGGTACATAAATAGAAAACCATTTGGACGACCTACTCCCCAGTTCAGCAGTTCAAAATCTCGTTCAGCAGTTCATATCGAGCAGTTCAGCAGATTCCCTGAACGCAGTTTAACTGATTTTTAACGAGGATAGTCGGGTATATGTTGTGCAAATTACTTTATATCGATGGCTAATAAGGAAATACAGGAAGAAAAAACGATTTCACCGACCTTCGCCCCAGTTCAGTAGTTCAAAATCCCGTTCAGTACTTTATCTGGAGCAGTTCAGCATAATCTCCAGAACTCAGTTTAACTGATTTTTAACGAAGATATTCGGGTGTATGTGATGCAATGACCTGTAATCGATGGGCAATAACCAGGTACATGGACAGAAAATCATTTGGCCGACGTCCACCCCAGTTCAGCAGTTCAAAATCCCGTTCAGCAGTTCATATCGAGCAGTTCGGCATATTCCCCGAACGCGGTTCAACCGATTTTTACGAGGATAGTCGGGTATATGTTGTGCAAATGACTTTTTATCAATGGTCAATAAGGAAATATAGGACGAAAACACGATTTGGCCGACATACACTCCAGTTCAGCAGTTCAAAATCTCGTTCAGCACTTTATCTGGAGCAGTTCAGAAGAATCTCCAAAACTCAGTTTAACCGATTTTTAACGAATATAGGCTGGATTATGTTGTGCAAATGACTTTTTATCGATGGTTCATATAGAAATACAGGAAGAAAACACGATTTGGCCGACCTGCACCCCAGTTCAGCAGTTCAAACTCCGTTCAGTACTTTACCTGGAGCAGTTCAGCAGCATCTCAAAAACTCAGATTAACTTATTTTTAAAGCAGGTATTCGGATGTAGGTGATGCAAATTGCTTGTAATCGATGGGCCATGACCAGATACATGTATGGAAAACCATTTGGCCGGCGTCCATCCCAGTTCAGCTGTTCAAAATCCCGTACAGCACTTTATCGGGAACAGTTCAGCAGATTCTCCAAAACTCAGTTTAACCTATTTTTGACGAATATAGACTGGAATATGTTGTGGAAATGACTTGTAGTCGGTGGGCCATAACTGAATACATGGAGTGAAAACCATTTGGCCGACCTACGCACAAGTTCAGCAGTACAAAATCCCGTTCAGCACTTTATCTTGAGCAGTTCAGCAGAATCTCCAAAACTCAGTTTAACTGATCTTTAACAAATATGGACTGGAATATGTTGTGCGAATGACTTTTTATCGATGGTTCATATGGAAATACAGGACGAAAACACGATTTGGCCGACCTTCACCCCAGTTCAGCAGTTCAAAATCCCGTTCAGCACTTTACCTGGAGAATTTCAGCAGAATCTCCAAAACTCAGTATAACTGATTTTTAAAGCAGATATTCAGATGTAGGTGATGCAAATTGCTTGTAATCGATGGGCCATGACCAGATACATGGATGGAAAACCATTTGGCCGGCGTCCATCCCAGTTCAGCTGTTCAAAATTCAGTTCAGCACTTTATCGGGATTATCAGCAGATTCTCTAAAACCGATTTTTGACGAATATAGACTGGAATATGTTGTGCAAATGACTTGCAGTCGATGGGCCATAACTAAATACATGAAAAGAAAACCATTTGAACTGCTCGATGTGAACTGCTGAACGGGAATTTGAACTGCTGAACTGAGGTGGACGCCGACCAAACAGTTTTCTCTCCGTGTATTTAGTTATGGCACATCGATTACAAGTCTTTTGCATATAACCTACACCCGAATACTTGCTTTAAAAATCGGTTAAACTGCGTTCTGTGATTCTGCTGAACTGTTCCCGATAAAGTGCTGAACGGGATTTTGCCAGCGGACCTGCTGAACTGGGACGGACGTCGACCAAATGGTTTTCTATCCATGTACCTGGTTATGGACCATCGATAAAAAGTCATTTGCACAACATATTCCGGTCTATATTCGTTAAAAATCGGTTACACTGAGATTTGGAGATTCTGCTGAACTGCTCCAGATAAAGAGCTGAACGGGATTTTGAACTGCTGAACTGAGGTGTATGTCGGCCAAATCGTGTTGTCGTCCTGTATTTCCTTATTGACCATCGGTAAAAAGTCATTTGCACAACAGATACCCGACTATCCTCGTTAAAAATCGGTTAAACTGCGTTCGGGGAATCTGCTGAACTGCTCGATATGAACTGCTGAACGGGATTTTGAACTGCTGAACTGGGGTTGACGTCGTTCAAATCGTGTTTTATTCCTGTATTTCCTTATTGACCATCGATAAAATTCATTTGCACATTTCCAGTCCATATTTGTTAAAAATCAGTTAAACTGAGTTTTGGAGATTCTTCTGAACTGCTCCAGATAAAGTGCTGAACGGGATTTTGAACTGCGGAATTGGGCTGAAGGGCGGTCGTATCGTGTTTTCTTCCTGTATTTCCTAATGGACCATCGGCAATAAGTCATTTCCACAACATATTCCAATCTATCCTCGTTAAAAATCGGTTAAACTGCGTTCGGTGGATTCTGCTGAACTGTTCCCGGTAAAGTGCTGAACGGAATTTTGAACTGCTGAACTGGGGTGGACGTCTGCCAAATCGTGTTTTATTCCTGTATTTCCTTATTGACCATCGATAAAAAGTCATTCACACAACACATTCCAGTCCATATTTGTTAAAAATCAGTTAAACTGAGTTTTGGAGATTCTGCTGAACTGCTCCAGATAAAGTGCTGAGCGGGATTTTGAACTGCTGAACTGGGGCGAAGGTCGGTCAAATCGTTTTTTATCTTCCTGTATTTCCTTATTGGCCATCGACTTAAAGTCATTTGCACAACATATATACCCGACTATACAATTCCCCCCGATTTTCTACCGCTCGGAAAACTTAAAGATTTAGTCGATTTATCCGAGCAATGGCATCGATGTCGCCACAGGTCGACCGGCGAAAGATTCTTCTTTTAATTAATACCACAGAACGCCCACCAATTCCATTTATAACCATAGCGTTTAATAAATTGTGAACAGACCGACTATTGTCTCACAAGAGCGTCAACAATCCAGATTGATATTCCGCAGTCCAATATATGTCTGACAATTGCATGTGAAGAAGAAAATACACCCCACCAAGCTTTCCTATAAATCAAAATTCGATGAAACAATCAACTAACTCATCTAGCGCTCAGTTCTGACTTGTCAGATAACGCACCCGATGCTTACGGTATTATACGCCACCACGGGAACCTGTTTAAAGATGTATAATTCGAATTAAGGCTCCCTAATTTACTATTTATTTGCGTTAGGGGATAAACAATATTTGATTCGAGTCTGCAGGGAACCCACCTATCAAAGCTCAGAGTGATCAGGATGAAGATGGATAACTCTATAATCAAGTGGATTTGGCCTTTAAAGATACGGGCGGTGTTGGCTGTGGGTATGCTGTTAAAATATTCACCTCCGTCAAAAACCGCCATAAACAGAAAGAATAGTAAAATAGAGACAGACCTTGTTCTTATACCAATCAGAACTATGGCATAAACAGTATGGTATTGTCAAATGGTTTTCCTTCGTTATGTAAACAAAAGCAAAAAAACGTTACAAAACCTGGCTTTTGTTTAGATCCGGATATGGTAAATATCAAGAGCGTTATTTGTTACTGTTTTCCTGATATGGAAATAATAAAGAGCGTTTATACCATTTGTGTGTGATTAACCAATAGAATTTAGCTGTGTTATGTAAACAGAAGCAAAACTTCTGTAACAAGGTATATTTTTTAATATTCCTTCTGATGATGGCGATTTGAACAGATATGAATATTTCTGCAACGAACACCGCCCGTACCTTTAAATATGCATAATCCGAATTAACGCTCCCTAATTTACTATTTATTTGGCTTCGGGGGTAAAAAATATTTGTTTCGAGTCTGGGAATCCACCTATCAAAGCTCAGAGTGATCAGGATGAAGATGGATAACTCTATAATCAAGTGGCTTTGGCCTTTAAATATTTGACAATTCGGCCAAATTATGTTGTACCAGTAGCAGTTGAACTGTTTAGAAGACTACTGCCATATATGGAAACTAAAGGTTAACATTCCGAAAACTAAGGTAGTTTACTTCTCACGGGGTCGATTACCCAAATATCTTGGCCTTCCATTCAATAATATGAATCTAGAAGTGGCCAGCTCATTCAACTATTTTGGGTATATCTCTTTCCAGAAATGGGCCCTTTATGGAAGCTAAACGCGCTGCAGATAAAAGGCTACTCATTCAATGTATGAAGTCTTCAGAATATTGGACGTGTGCACAAACTCGATCAATGCGCATTTGCGATTAGCCACTTGATGAGGTGGGAGAGATGCCGCATACTATGCCTCCCCACGGCCGTGCCCATCGGTGGTATGGTGTGGGGCCCTTGTTGGTCTTATCCAGTAACTGGTTTACCTTGACTGGTCCCCGGATTATAAACCTTGCCATCGCTCTGCTTTGCGTCGTCTTATGGGCCGAGGGCACGTCACAGAGCGATAGCGTCGGAGTGTTTCACATATGAGCCAGGGACGAGTCTATGGTTTACCCTGCCCCTGATAGGTTACAACCAGATTAATATATTATTGAATTGATACTTTCTTTTATTCGTCTAGCAATGCCACTGATATTATGTGTATATATTGTAAACATGATGTATGGTATATATAAGAAATAAATCTAATATTTAATGACGATAAATAACATGTTTTTGGCAATTTCATACTATAGTTGACCTCCCCCCCCCCCCCCCCCCCACAACCCATGGAATCGTATACTGTCACCTAAATGTCACCTAAATGCTATAGATATAAAAGTCATCTAAATGCTATGGATGAAAATGGAATTTGATGGGCGTTTGTGCAACTGAAGCCACATGCGGGTGTGTGCTCCAAAATACTCCTAATAATATTCGCTTTTGAATTTTCCCAGGTATCGAAATAGGTCGATAAATACCTGAACTACCTTTCTATGAAAATTATTAATAGCATACATGTTCATTTAAATTAAGGGACGCGTCATCATATCAGGAGTGTGTTACTTATTGTACCCTTCTATGATCATTCAGTGTCCTAAAAGACGCATTGAAGTCACGAAAAATACAACTTTGAACATGATGTTAGTGTCCCAAAAAAAAAACCCAGCCATTTGCAAGATATATTTGGAACAGAAAAGAGCGTTCCGTGTTGGTTCATTCCTGATATGGCAAATATAAAGAGCGTTTATTTCACTTATGTGCGAAACATTGACCAAAGCTGGAGAATGGGGAAAATTGGGCATTTTGTGTGTGCAAACGAAGGGGCATAACTCGGTGACAAATAGTACGAACAAACCTAAGTACAGACATTTGTTTACGCCTATACCATTTATGTGGAAAATAAAAAATGCATGATGGGGTCTATGCCAAATTATCACAACAATTTATTCAGAGCACATGCAGCCGGTATGTGAATATTTCGTGTAATTGTCAATCTACCTTACACATCCTTCCGAATTTCGTCCACAACATTTGGAAGCGCGAATGAGCCATGTCCGTTTAAGTGAGAAAAAAAATCAGTTTATAGATACGTATTCCCATGCATCAAATAAGATTAGGATATGCCTTATTTCGTGGGGTTACGATTAATTACACCCAGTACACACAAGTGTGTCAGAGAGTGGACCGTAATCGTAATTTCGTGTATTAAGTCAATCGCACATCTGGGTATCTGAGAAATACAAGATTCACAATGTAAACAAACTACAGGTCTACCACCTCACCAAAGTATTATAGAATTCAAGGTGAAAATAGTTGTATGTTGTCGAGATGGTAGCGGGGAGCATTTTACTGAAATTAACAATTTCTTGACGCGCTGTGTGAGCTCTCTGTTTGAGATACTAGATGAAGAAGCTTGTCCATTTCATCACGTTCATTTCATCCATAACATGCCATGTCGATTTCAACGGATTTCGACGAAGAATGACAGAATTCGCGTGGATCTGAATGTATTTTCTGCATTGTTCATAATTAATTATGTGGTCCTTTTCGATTTAAGAAAATAGTTGTCTTGTAATAGGGCCTAGCAATTAAAGGTACGCAATCCGTCAGACGCTCCTAAATTACTATTTCTGTGGATTCGGGGGTAAAAATATTTGATTCGAGTCGAGGAACTCACCCATCATTTGAAGCTCAAAGTGATCAGATATCGATTTTTGAAGTTTATTTCTATTGTTTGTGGCCCAGAAGCACGTGGTCAAACGGACGAAGATGGATAGCTCTAAAATCAAGTTAATAATAACCACCTTGATTTTAGAGTTATCCATCTTCATCCGCATCTTCGTCCGTTTGACCACGTGCTTCTGGGCCACAACAAATAGAAATAACAAACTTCAAAAATTGATATTTGATCACTCTGAGATTTGATGCGTGGGTTTCTCGACCTGAATCAAATATTCGTTACCCACGAAGCTAAAGAAATAGTAATTTAGTAGCATCTGATCGGATTGAGTACCTTTACTTTCAGCATATCTAAACTATTTTAGTTCGTTTTGCACAGCACCAGTAGTCTCTATACAATACCGAAAAATAGACACTTTGTTTTAGCCCATTACAAGTGATTAGCATTAATTGGAAAAAAATCTGTGAGCTATACATGAAGGTTGTGTTGTGAGGCATCTCGTGAGGATGGTGATTGTCGGTTTCCTCGTTTGTGGAGTTCAACCCCCCCCCCGCACCATTCTATGTTGGCCCAATCAGTATTCCATAATTGCTGGTGGTCACGAGTGAGAGGTTGCACGTCGACCAATTTGAATTGACCCCTTCCGATTATGACATCTGTGTCGGAAACGTTCTATAAACATTTCTACTCCCCTCAACGGTTTTTCGTTCTCGCAAGATCTAAATAATTGCAACATGCGACTATTATACTAGGTATTAATTGAGACTCCTAATTACCACGAGGCTTTAAATCCTATGTGTGAATTATTGGGATTTTGGACAAAGCCATTTGGCCCGATTCACCAGCTCCAATTTAATAAACCCCAGGGTGTAAGTTTGACATTGAAATTTGAAAATGTCGCTTTGCCTCAAGGCCAGACAAATGGCTGTTGATATACACCCGACGCTTGGGTTAGACGATAATGTGTATTCGAATTGCAACTAAATAAAATCCCCTCTGATCTTAAGATATGGCTTTTAATATTATCTTACGCTCGAACTTGGACCACCAGCAATTATTAAATACTGATTTGGCCAACATATAATGGTGCGGGGGATGGAACTCCACAAATGAGGAAACGGACAATCATCATCGCCATGAGATGCCTCACAGCCACAACACGATCTGCATTTTAACCCAGATTTGTTCCAATTAATGATAATCACTTGTAATTGTGAATATTAACTTCCAAGGGTTGATAAATCCTCATATCAACCTCGAAACCATGCAACAAGTGTTTTATTATATGAACTAGCGGTATTCTTTACATGGTAGCCAATTAGAGTACTACTGTAGGAGTTGAACAGACAAATATGTTCAACAAACAGCAGATTTACTGAAACTCTCTTCAGAAACCAAACGACAAATGAGTTATGTATCAGCAATTTTGATTGGCTGGTTGCAAAGCTATTCGTAACGTGATTGGACAGTCACCTCTTACGCGTGACGTAACACATATTTTGTTATTAACCCCGCGCCGGTTAATATCGTGATTTATCAACACTGCCACGCCTATCAATTACTATAGGGTTCGCGGGAGAAAATTAATGATCATATAATAATGGTGTTAATATGATTGCACCAGCTTCTCTTCTAGAGATATATGGAAAGCATATTTGCGGTACGATAACCAACATATTATATGTTCATAAACTTTCTTCTAAAAGGCCCATACTAAATTATACGGAAAGGAATTGATAAATCACGATATCTACTGGATTGTCCTATAAATAGGAATTGTGGGTTAATGACAAGCTTACGCAATGTCATGGGTTATTAGTAGGAGTTGTATGTTTATATAACTCCCTGTGTTAACTTTTGACTTGCTGTATCACATTGTGCATTCGATGGATCCATGTACTTATACACACCGGTCACTAAGGTGTTTCAGACCCAGTGGGCTTGATAACATTGGTATATCACATAAAACAGTTATTGCATTGTTTCGAGGTTGACATGAGGATTTATAAACCCAAGGAAGTTAATATTCACCTCGGTCTGCGGCCTCGGTATTGTGTACCTTTAATATAAATCAGGTTTCTTGTGGACAATGTTTCCGGGGTTCTTGTGAGCCCCGGTGGGTTTTGTAGACATGATCCGGATTTATTTAGAAGCCATCCACCCCGTACGTGTGACAATATATAGGCAAGGAGGGACAATCTCGGTGCATAGCATCATAAAAATAAAAACAAGTCAGCTATTTTTGATATATTTATGTTTTTACTCCAAGTGTTAATATAAGCCATCCTCATTTATCTCTTCCAGTTGACAGACTGTTGGCTACATAGCGTGTCCTTGTTGTGCGTAGAAATTTCTTCATCGTCTCTGCCATTTCTCTCTCCGTGCACTCTTAGAGCAGATGTGTATACATTCTACACAATATGTGTTACATTTTATCTTAAACAAAATTGTGTAGAAATTACACATTACATATGTGTCGACGGAATTTGTTCAACATTGAGTGATAGAGAATATATGATTATATTATAGTTAGTAGATGAATTATGTTCTATATGAGACACAAATCTCGTAAAAGCTACCATATTAAAATATGCCGGACAGCAGCTTTAAAAATTTGTGCTACACAATTATGTGCTGTTCAGTTTTGGCACAAATACAGAGTATATAAATTTTAAAGCTGCTACCATTTTTAGTTCTGTGGTAGCCTTTACGAATTTTATTTCTCCAATATGTCTCCAACATCTAATCTAATAACTATGATACATACTCGTGTTCAACGTTGAGGAAATTCCACCGATATATCCACACATATATGGCATGTGCATGTCATTTCTACATAAATTTGTTTAAGATAAAATACAACACATTTTGTGTAGAATTTATACACATTTTTCCTAAGAGTGTGCATTTTTTGTTGTGCCGAAGATAACTCCTGGTCTTTTAGTGCTTACTCTACTCACATCGGTAAGCACCGGAAACGCGGGACAATTAAAGGTACATCTCGCGGCACCAGTACTTAGAGATGTGAGCAGATTTCCCTCATGTCATTGCACTGGTGAATGAAGTCTGTCGCCATCTTCTGTTGAAACGTGCATGAAAGGCTGAAAAGGAAACAGATGTGTACAATAAAACTATAATCAGAAATGGTAACGCCCTCAAGACCATATTAGTATGCATATATTGGAGCTTTTCTGTGTAATTTGTTTCGTATACGTGTGTATTGTGTGTGCCTGGTGATGAAGTATGTGAAAACATTTTTAAAATCGGAAGTGCGAAACTAAAGTTATGATAATCATGAAATATTGACACACCATGCGTCATGTATAATACGTGTTCACGAAGGGCGCATACGTTCCAATTTGTTGAACGGTTAATCGGTAAGGTAAACATGCAAACCCGTTGCATTGATACAATAAACACACACACATTGGCAAAACTAACATGAAGAATAATAACCAGGCCAAAATTGTCGATCTGCGTTACATGGTTCAAGTACGCAAATACCGAGAACGTTTTAAATCACATTTCGTCCATCATCTCATACGACAGGGTCAGATATGGTTGCCAATATGCACCCTAAGATGGCGTAATGACAGGCAAATAAGTGGTGACAATTGAGCTTCATATGTGATCAGGGTTCGCTTGCCGTTTTGTGGCATTTGTAAAAAAATATTTTCATATGGCAAAAAAGTGACAAGCCACATTTTAATTCCACAGAAAAGTTGAAACCTCAATGGTCACTCATATACCAATGAATGGGTCACTCTCGCACAAAAAAAGTGCTGAAGGGTACACAGCTTTTGAAAATGTGCTGAAGGGTACACAGGTTTTGAAATCTCATTATAAATGACGTTTAGTTTCTGCCATGATTTTTGTTAATTTGAACTGAATTTACTGAACACACTACTTGATGGTCGCCATGCACACAAATGAAGTAAATGCGTTACAGTGCCAACAGCAAACCATGTGTACCCTTCAGCACACTGTCAAACCAGGTGTACCCTTCAGCACATTGTCAAACGCTGCGTATATAGTATATACCTTTAATTTTCTGGGTGAGAGTGACCCCATTCAGCCTCAATCTTGCCATTCATTTCAAGAAAGCCATACAATCAGTAGTAGCGGTGTGTTATAATATTAGAGTCTATGTTGCACAAACTAACATAATTTGGCAACTTCTAATAGCATTTAGGCAAAACTACGTACATTTCGGTCCAGCCGGGACACTATATGTGATATATGTATAGGCCTATGTTGTTTATTGGTATTGCATCTAGAGAAACGTTATTCCAACATAATCTTGACACGGTCCGTATTTTTATTTTCAACTTTTCTCACTGAAGTGAGACAGACGCTCTTTATTTGTTGCCTTATCGGGAATACGCTAATAAGTATCGCTCTTTATTACTCCGTGGTGAAGAAACGTTACTATTAATAAATGCTATGAGCTGAATAAGTCTTTATACGCATTATCTACTCCGTAAATTTACATTGAAGTATTTTATATCATTAAAGGTAAACTCCGTAACTCAACGAGTAAATTATATTAAGCATAATGTCATTACATGTCGCATCAAATATAGACTCCGTAAATTTACATTTAAGTATTTTATATATTTAAAGGTAAACTCCGTAACTCAACGAGTAAATTATATTAGGCATAATGTCATAACATGTCGCATCAAATATAGACTCCGTAAATTTACATTTAAGTATATGATATATTTAAAGGTAAACTCCGTAACTCAACATGTCGCATCAAAGTTTCGTACTAATATAAACTTAGAATTTGGTCCCCCTTTCTTGGTTTAAATTGGTACGGTACTGTACACTAATTCCGGCCATGACTCGAGTCATCAACTCATTTTCATTATAATTACCATGGTGTTTGTATCGTTCATAGATCACATGCGTTCAGTTTGCATTAACCTCGTTCATTTTATGCATATATTCTGTTGAGTATAAACGGAGTTGATGCCATAAATGGCCGGATTTAGCCGGATTACCGTCCCCATTTAAGTTGTCTGATAAATATATATTATACTCGTGTACATATTAAAACCTTATACCAAAGTGGGGCAAAGTTATTGACATTTAAAGGAAATTCTTGGTTTATAAAAACGGGACCGATTTGAAGTGATATATGACCATATATTTCTATTGAGAATTATGTGTGTGTCCATGATACGACAATTTACATTATTAGCGACTTTGCGATTTCAAACCGGTATGGGCAGATAGGGTAAGTGTAAGAGTAGCTACCCGTACGCGTTTGGCAATCACAAACTGTTTTACGAGTAGGATTCTGCATATCGACTGCATGGTAGTGTGTGGCGAGCCACCTTGAACACAATTTACATATGATATTGAGAAATTGTAATTCGTATTCACTTTATTTGCCGATGATATATTCGCCGTTACAGAGAAGATAGGACTCTGGATAATCAATTGCATCCATCAGGGACGAGGTGCATGGCCGTGGGAAAGGGGTTGGGTGTCTTCCTTCCACTGATTTTGCTGGATCTTTCAACAATTGGATTTCACGAGTGGCATCATAAACCGACCAATTGATGACTAAAATAGTTGGATTTTTTAGACTGAGAAATATACAGTAATGCCCTAAATAATCGACTCCTCAACCGCAGCAGAATTATGGGTAACTTTTCAGGATTTAGTCGGAGTGAGAGCTTTCCGATGAATGGCAACAAGCCATATTTCCGACTAAATCCTGAAAATTTACCCATAATTCTGCTGTGGTTAAGGAGTCAATTATTTAGGGCATTACTGCAGGTTATGATAGCTCTTAAATTCCCCCAACCAATATTCGGTGTAAAGTGTATTGTTTTTAGTTTCGAGTAATGTCCTATACTTTCGGTCAAATATAATATCAAATTGGTCCCTTAGTTGGGGAATAGTTAGTTGGGTTGGAATCTTTCAATATTTCGAAGGGTTTGGGCACAAGATGGGAAATTTTATCCCATGACTTGGGATTTTGGTCTGGATTAAACCCGGAGGTCGGTTGAAATATTAAACATGAAAACAATAAAGAGCGTTAAAAAATAGTTATATCCTAATTTGGGATAAATAAAGAGTGTTTGTTTCACTTCTGTGCGAAACGCCGAAAACAGCTGAAAAATCGCTCAGATAAGATAGATTTTTCTGAAAAATTGCTCAGATATATTTCAGAGTAGAGTGTAAGATCTATATGCCGGCATTTCGTAAATTTATCGACCTGTAATATTGTCCCGAATACCAAATCGCTTATGCATCATGTTGGGGTTCACCTGCAGGCACCATGTCAATTCAAATGGTAAATATCTAGTCACCCACACACGGTAAAATAAAACCCCTTAAACAACCAAACGGTTGTCTCCAAAAGAGTAATACACGCGCGTATAATTCCACAATAAATACTTATGTCAATATACAGGGTATAGAGGCCGTTTGTTCCCTTAGCCATACAGCGTATCCCCTGGCAAATAGGTTCATATCCCACCCCAAGTAATACTTAATCCTTTCGAACGGTACCCAACTTTGAATTTGTACCATTTTTAACGCCCACAGAAATGGTATACACAAAATAATATTTGTTACATAAAAGTCTAATTGACGAGTTGTTCCCTGGGGAAATGTTCAGATAATAAGTTCAACAAAGGTCATTCGTGGAACAATTGTTATCCCTATGAATATGTATATACACGTGGATATGTATATATTATCTATTTCAATGTATACCCCGCCTGTTATATTATGTATTATATCTCAAACACTGTTTTTACAGTTTAATGAGAAATAAACATATTGTATTGTATTGTATTAGAATCTGACCATTTCACACCAATCAATATGAAACGTTCAGCACTTGTATTATCTGTTCGCAGTCTGTCGTCTGCTGATATCACATGATCATCCCTCCAAATGAATTATAAAACATTCCAATGTATACTTTCATAACAATATGGGATAATCCATTTAGAAATGAAGGGTTAACAAACAAAAGATGCACACATTGCCAGACACCCAGTTTACAACGAAAGCAACTCCCGTATGGTATGTTAAGCCAAATAACGGATTGCTGCTCATAAATTCGTGTCAAGGAAAAAACCACATGTTAGATGTAAGTCGCTTATACGTGTTATAAATGACAAACATAGATTTATTTAGGGTGTGAATTGTACGACCCAAAGCCATGCAATGACCGATTTGTGGAAAGTTTCGCGACGAACTGACATATTTGTTACAGAATCCCAGGTCAAGAATCCCAAAAAAAAATCGGATTTTTTGATACAGTACTGCAAATGTGACGCAGATACGATTTGGAAGGCGGGCATCTGGGAGAAAGCATTGTCTAGTAACCAATCTCGAGGGCATTTGAACATCATGTAATAGAAATAAATGAACCCAAGGACGGGTGTGATAGGTACGGAAACACGATGATATAGCATATGCCGCAGCCCTGTTAACTAGCTGAAAGTTTTCAAGGCTAAGAAATTTCTGGGCTAATTTCAAATTGATGATTATCAAGACATGAATTTTTGCTGTCTCTTCAGACTTCCACAGTTCGACATTAAGGCGACGTCTTCAGGAATTATTTTCTACTTTGCAAACAACATCAGCAGGCTCTGAATTTGCCTCGGCAAAAACTGTCGAGGAAATTTATTTTCGACTAGGCATTTGCCTCAGCTCAGTCGATAGCCCACACTAATTAACATGGCTTGTATACGTATCAAATAAATACATCGCACACGAAAGTCTCTTCCGCGTAGAACTTATAGATTCGAACATAAAATTTTGTGCATTAGAAACGACAGTCGATAGCCTCGAATACACCAGCATTGCCAACAAACGGAATAAATCGCCGGTAGCCCGGGGGGGGGGGTAAAAAATGTGCAGGAAGGTATGCCGGGATGGTGGTGGCCCGAGGGTGGACGCGTTTTTTACACCCTCATGCAAAAAAAAAATCTAAAGACCTTTTGTACCCTAGGACATTTGTAACAGTTTAAAACATATTATAAGAATTTATAACTGCAAAAACACCATATTTATGTTACTGGGACCTCATATGGACCTTAGTAGAGATGACATTGAGCTATATGGCATGTTGCATATGGGGCGGTGGGTTGAACAAAATTCCTTCCCGACACCCTTCGGAAAGTAGATTCGAGAAATGAAAACTGAAATAAATAAACTTGTCTTGATGTAACTAAAGCCAAGATCATTGTGTGCATGGAAAAAGAGCGAGCAACAGTACTGTCTCAAACATTAATGTGACTATCAATGGCTAGAATATAACTGTCATCACACTGTCCATCAGTGCATCAAGCCAATCAGTGAAATATTTACATCTCTATCAACTCATATGATCTGTTACTCTCACAACACTTAAAATATCCAAGTCTGACATAGTGACTGTTTGTCATTTATTATAACAGAGGTTGTTCCAGTAGACTAACAAAAGTGTTAAGGCATAATGCCAGATAATGGGCTGGTTGACAGACTAATCGGGAAATGGTTAGAAATAATGGAATTGTGTGTATCCTGTACATTGACCTAAGTTTGCATATAAGTAAACTTGTCCCGATGTAACTAATGCCTAGATAACTGTGTACATGTAAAAAGAGCGAGCAACTGTCTCAAACATTAATGTGACTATCAATGGGTAGAAAATATATGTCATCAGTGCATCAAGCCAATCAGTGAATTATTTGCATGTCATCAGATGATTTCTCACAAGACTGAACATATCCAAGTCTGGTATAGTACTGTGACTGCTTACAAAAATATATTAAAACAATATATATATATCAAAATGTTTCAATGACCATATGTGTTTGAAGCGCACAAAGGGGCAGCCGATAAATGAAGGCTCTGTCTCAGATCAAAATGTTTGCGAAGTCTCACAAAGGGGGCCACAGGTATCTCCGATGCTGAATATAGGCTCCCAAAGGGAGCCTGTTTCAGCTAGTTTAGTATAATAGAAATAAGTTGCTCCAGTAGATTAACATAAGTGGTATGGAATATGTTAGATAATGGGCTGGTTGACGGACTAATCAGGAAATAGTTCGAAATTATGAAATTTTGTGTATTCTGCACAGTGACCTAGGTTTACAGATGATCATCAATTTATAAAACATTTTTTTTCAATTAAAACAGCTTCTGAAACAGGTTAAACTGTTATTTGAACTAACTGATATCAATCCCAGTCACATGAGTGATATCAGTAGAGTTTTATGCGATTTTAGACCAATTGTAGTGAAATTTGGGGGGTGGGTGTAAAAAAAATTGGGACCAATTTTTTTTTTTTTTGCAGGTTTGTGGGTGGTGGGTCCCGGAAAATGTCAGATGCAAAAAAAACGGCATACCTTCCTGCAAATTTGTTACTACCCCCCCCCCCCCCTGGTTAGCCAATGATGCATCATTTCATATTCGCAATATTGAATGCTAAAGCCACACATATTCAGGAACTTAAAATGTTGAAAATATGTATATTATATATCAGTAAAGAAGAGTTTTCAAACTTCAAATCGAAATGAAAAAAACGGAGATAACTCTTGTCACGAGAACATGAACCGCTCTTCGTGTTTGGATTAAAATTGTAGTCATATCCGGTGGTCTAGAAAGTTTCGACTGCGTGCTCTTGTATGCAACATCTAAACTTAAAACGTCAGTTTTAACGCGAGGCATGATGTATA
This sequence comes from Siphonodentalium dalli, assembly GCA_032622095.1. NCBI lineage: Eukaryota > Metazoa > Mollusca > Scaphopoda > Gadilida > Siphonodentaliidae > Siphonodentalium > Siphonodentalium dalli. Next base: position 119,747,110 of record CP136062.1, on the reverse strand, counting down.
GTGTATTCACTTCACAATTAAATAATATATCGTAGAAAATCCTACCTTTCATCCTCTGGGTAAAAGTCTCCTTGATGACGACAGGCTGTTTCCTTGTAACTGTTGCACTGCTCTTCACTGAATCCCGCTCTACTGAACATAACAGCTAGAATTTTATGTCGTCATTTATAGCCATTTGATTGTGATACGTGGAATTGTCACCATATATATTGTAGTGCCAACTGTTACCACAGAACAATGAACGTCACACGGGCATTGGGGAAGAATTCAATGCCCATAATGACGGTCACAATACAGTGGCGACGCTATCTATATAATCACTTCTGTCCATCCATTATCCCTCCATTGTCCACGTTACGGTCGACGTTGATGATTGACCAGTCGGTACCACAAACATGACGACCCTGAAAGATAGTATCGAACATTTTAATTTCAAATTAACCCTTTACCCAACAGAAGGGCCCTGTGCCAATGCATTCTCTTATATATGCGAGTCGACCATAGGTCGCCTCGCATATATAAGAGAATGCATTGGCTTAACACATTACAAATTATAAAATTGTTAAAGAATGTAAGAAAAAATGGTAAAAAGGCCAATGCATTCTCTTATATATGCGAGGCGACCTATGGTCGACTCGCATATATAAGAGAATGCATTGGCACAGGGCATAACTGTAACCATCACAATGTGGTCAATGAGCCGGTTCCAATGATATCCATATTTGTATGGTTTTATTGAGACAGACCCAAGATAATTTAGGCTGTTGCAGCTTTATTTGGCCGGTTTGTTGGGTAAAGGGTTAAAGCAGAAATTAACATAGTGGCCGGTCATTTGTTACAATGACGTGTTCTGCTATAAACACAAATTTCAAATTAAAGTCCCACAATGTTCTTCAGAATATTTAATGTTGGATATATGGATAAACCGTGTATTTTTGTCCAACGAAACGAAATTCGGGGGACTTTAGATATGAGCGGTTTCAACCGTTTCCGTCCGTGTGTCCCGGCGGGTGCGCATGCGATCCGTAAGTGGTCATGGGAGAAGACAAGAGAAAGTTTGACACGATCAATCACATAATGTCAAAATACTATCTATTGCCCGTTATTCCATACAATTTAGAAGTTAATTCTAAGTCGAAAAGGGGCATAACTCCGTCAGAGAATGGTCGAACCCGAATTCGAACTTGTATTTTCCCACATGATGTGGTCAAACCAGTCAAAAACAACAAAAGAATGACCACTTAAAGCCCAAATGTATGGGTGTCTCTCCATCCATCCGAAACATTTGTTGTCCGGGTGATAACTTGAATAGTATTCGACAAACTTTGATCAAACTTGGTATATGGCCTTCATATAAGATAGTCCCGATCAGGTTCGAATTTGGATCTGGTCCGACCATTTCTGACGGATTTATGCCCCTTTTCAAATTTTAATTTGCTGATTTTTTTTTGTCTGGATGATAACTCAAGTTATGATTATCAGTTAGCTTTCAAATTTAGTATATGAATTAAACATATGAAAATTCAGCTCAAGTGCGAAATTGGGTTGGAATTATCCAACTATTTATGACATAGTTATGCACCTTTTTTACTTATAATTTGCCGATTATATTTCCAGGTGATAACTAAAGTTATTATATATGATAGCTTTCAAATTTAGTTGTCTGTTAATTACATGCAAATACAGGTTAAGTTGGAATTTGGGTTCGGTTCGACAATTTCTGACCGGGTTTTGCACCTTTTCGACTTATAATTTGTCGATTATTGTGTTATTAAGATGATAAATCAAGTATTGATTATCCGATAGTTTTCAAATTTAGTGTGTGGATCAATCACATGAAAATACAAGTTAAGTTAGAATTTGCCAATTATGTTGTTGTCTTGTTTTTCTGATGAACTTGCAGTTTTATCGATTGTCCTCTAATTATATAACAATATAGGATCTCAATGAAATTTGGTAAGGATGTTCACTTTTCACAAGGGCTTTCAACGAAACGTTAAATGGTAGGCCTAATATTTATTATATGTGAATAGCATTCGATGTTATAATTTTTTAATTTGGGTTCCGTCCTGCCCAATGTTTTAATTTAGCACCGTGGGGTATATGCCAGCACCCGTGGCACAACCTCTTGTTCATTCATTCAATCGTGTTCGTTCATGTGTTTTTGAACAATAGCTATTAACAATCCCGATAAACCGCGCACCGACGTGTACATGGTGTGGATGTGAAGTTGGTCGAACCCATTTTAGAAATATTTGCAAAATACACAATTTTCTCGGTGATTATATTTCTTAAAGATACGGGCGGCGTTGGCGGTGGGTATGCTGTTAAAATATTCTTCTCCGTCAAAAACAGCCATCAACAGAAAGAATAGTAAAACATAGACAGACCTTATTCTTACACCACTCAGAAATGTGGCATAAACAGTATGTTATTGTCAATTTTTTTTCCATTTGTTATGTAAACAAAAGCAAAAAACGTTACGTTTCCTGGCTTTTGTTTAGATCCGGATATGGTAAACATAAAGAGCGTTATTTGTTACTGTTTTCCTGATATGGAAATAATAAAGAGCGTTTATATCATTTTTGTGTGATTAACCAATAGAATTGCGCTGTGTTATGTAAACAGAAGCATAACTTCTGTAACACGAGCAAGCTCTTGTTTACGTACACCATCGTACGTCTTGACGACAATATACTATTTACGCGCTGTTTATGTTTGGCATATGAACAAAACTATATATATTTTAATATTCCTTCTGTTGATGGCGATTTGAACAAATATGAATATTTCTGCAACGAACGCCGCCCGTGCCTTTAAAGGCAATTGGCGAGTTGTAGGTCCAAATTATGCTCGATGTTGTTACATCGGGGGCGGTTCCAGTGATCAACATCAGTCGATAAATACGCTAAACATTCTTATACGGCCTCTTTAGGCTACAGAAATACTAATTCAAGCGATCGAATTTAAGAAAGTTTGGGTACCAAACATTCTTCGTCATGGAACAATAAAAAGCGTTAATTGTTAGTTTATTCCTATGGTATAAATAAAGAGCGTCTGTTTAATTCAGTGCGGAAATTTTAAAACAGTTGAGAGATTGTTGTGATATTGGCCAGTATTTTTCAGAGCAAATGAAACCATGCCTGCATATCAATATGTTGTGTATTTACCAACAAATCTTATACCTCCTTCCAAATTACGAACACAAAATTTGGAAGTTCGAATGAGCCATGTCCGTTTAAATATTCCCTATCCGATGTACACCATAGAACCACCAGGTGTACGTTTTCTATGCCAAAACAATAATGATATCGGATCCACGAGCCCATTAATAAGAGGTTTTGACACGGGGGGGGGATTCAGGCACGTATGCTGATTTTTTTTACTTTCGACCCTTCTTGGGACCCACCCACCCCCGCGTCCAAATTTTTTTCCGTTTTCGGCAGTATTTTCCGACCATTTTTGGACACCCACCCCCTTTTAACACTAAAACAGAGATTTGCGGGGGGGGGATTCACTGTAAACAGCTGTATATGAATTTCTGTGCATACTATTAGTCATGGATGTTAACATTGACATGTAAATAGGAACGAGTCATTTTGGAGTCATTCGGCCAAAAAAAAAACATGACTGCCAGCGGCCATCTTGGATTTCAAAATTCAATCCATTACCATGGGCTACAGGCTATACTGTTTGTCTGATCATCGTGAAATTTGTCATTTATGTTAATATTGACATATAGATGTGTTTTAAGCCAAACTCATTGCAAAAACAGTCAAAAAGACTTGCAGGAAAAATATTTTTGAGTTGCGGAAAACATTGTTTGTTGATCCCATCGACCATCCACCCACCCCGGCATACGTGCCCGGAAATCCCCCCTGGTTTTGATGGCTATATATCGACTTTCAAAAGAGGAAATTTTGTCAGGCTACTTATAAAGCGCGTCAATACTCCTGTCAACCAAAAGCTGTAGTTAATAAAGAGCGTTCTATGATAGTTTGTATTCGTTTTCAACGCAAAATTATGGACTATTTTTTTTGTATATTTTGCAGGGGTGGGGGGGGGGGGGGGGGGGGGTCGGAAAAATTTTTCAGGCACGTATGGCATTTTTTCCCTTTCGATCATTTTTTGTACCCACCCACCCCCACCGCCAATTTTGTTTCCGTTTTCGGCAGTTTTTTTCGACCTTTTTTTGACACCCACCCCCCCTTTTAACACTAAAACAGAGATTTGCAGGGGGAAATTCACTGTAAACAGCTGTATATGAATTTCTGTGCATACTATTTATCATGGATGTTAACATGGACATGTAAATAGGAATGAGTCATTTTGAGGTCATTCGGCCAAAAAAACATGGCTGCCATCGGCCATCTTGGATTTCAAAATTTGCAACAAAATACAACACGATAACTGCCTGCAGTCAGTTTACAGTTAGAATTACATTATTTATCTCATTCAAAGTGGTTTTGAAGCCCAACTCATTGCCAAAACACTAAAAAACAAGCAGGAATGTTTTTTTTTAGTTGCGGAAAAAATTGCTTGTTGGTGGCTTTGACCACCCACCCACCCCGGCATACGTGCGGGAAAGAAAAAAAATATTCACCCCCCCCCCCCCTGTATTTTGTGTATATATTTGGTTGTGCGCATACGAGGATGACCCCATTAGTTCAGCTATATTGATCTCGTAGGACAGAGTGATCTTGCCTAGCAACCTTCTATCAAGACTCGAATCTTATAGCTACAGTTGTGCATTTCGTCCAGAATGCGAATAGTCCAATATAGCTATTCTCTAACATGATAGAGGAATCTAATCGTGGGATTTAAAGACGCCAAATTGGTGCCGTTTGGGCGTGAGACAGAGGCTCTAAATTTTATACCAATTTGTTTAGTCGCCGATTTCCACCAATTTTATAAATATTCATCTTCATAATGAGTCAAATTGTATGCTTTAAAGATGTCAAAATTGGCGACGCTTGAATCAGGTATATGGAGGGGATGATCACAGAAACTGTTATAAATATATTTAGCGCCAATTTCCACCAAATTATTACACTCTCTTCTCAAATGATACGAGGATTCAACTCGGGTGGGTAATTAAGACGTGGTGCCTATATATTTGCAAATTCCTGTCTGATCTATATAACTTCACGTGACGGTCGGGGGACCATCTAGATGGCACTAAAGTGGTTCAACGGGGGTAACTTTTCACGAGGAAGATAATGGTGCGGGATATATTTTCTAAAATGATGCTGTTTGTGTCAAGGGAAGAACGGGGGATGGGCAGCCGTGTCAAAAGTGGTGCCGTTCGGATCATGAATGGGGAGGATGGGGCAACAAAGCTGATACAATTATGTTTAGCACTAATTTCCACCAAATTCAAACACGTTCTTCTCCGATGAAAATTCAAAACACGCGGGTTAAAGACGCCACAGTTGGTGCCGTTTGTATCGGACGTCCAGGAGAAGCACTAAAATTGATAAGAGTTTTTTAGTCGCCGATATCCACCAAAGTAATATATGGTCATCTTCATAATTCGTTCTAAGGAGTTTTTGGCATTCAAATTTCACTATCTCGGCAAAATGTAATGGTGACCGAATGAAGTCACTGGAACAATTATATCTTCTCAACTGTCATATTTATGTGCGGACGGGAATCAGGGCATTCATATAGTGAGCTAGCAAAACAGATACGTACGGACGTCCGTCCGATGTCTGTTCATGTCATAACTTGAACAGTAGTGCTAGGATCTCAATGAAATTTGGTACGGATGTTCAATACTATGAGGATATTAAATAAAGGGTTCCACGTTTTGTTCGGATTTTCCATTCTAGAGTTATTCATCTTTTTTTATCTGGAAATGTTCGCTTTTTGGTCTGTCTGATGTCTGTTCAGGTCATAACTTGAACATTAGTCCTCGGATCTCAATGAAATTGTGTATGGATCTTCACTACTATGGGGACATTCGATAGAGGATTCAATCGATTTATTCGGGTTTTCCATTCTAGAGTTATTCATCTTTATTTATCTGAAAATGTTGTTTTTTTGGTCCGTCCGATGTCTGTTCAGGTCATAACTTCAACAGTAATGCTCGGTTCTCAATGAATTTTTGTATGGATGTTCACCACCATGAGCACATTTAATGTCATGTTCAACCGTTTTCTTTTGGTTTTTCGTTCTATAGTTATTATAGTTTATATGAAAATGCTGATTTTGTTTTGGCCCATCTGTCTGAGAATATCAGTCATAGGTTATAGGTATGCCCACACTAGGCGGTATGCCACAAGGGGGTATGCACCGGACGACAGTCCATATCTTGTTCTATTTAAGATTGACATATATTCTTGCAAAAAGAGGGACATTGAACGGTCAGAGGATGGCATGTCAGAATGGCTCATGTATGATAACACATTTGTCTGCATGGCCCATTCAAGATATTTTCCACAAAAAAAAATACAATTTGTCAAGAGGTGTGGAAATGTATAGCTGGCCTGTTCAAAAATAGTGGGCTCAGTGCGTAGTCAAATATAGTTTCTTCTTAATTATACATGTATACGCTTCTCCGTTATACGCGATGAATCGCATGACGTGGTGTAAAGAGTCCCAAAAGTGGTAGTTCTCAAGTCAGAAATGTGGGAGCTAGGGGAAGGGGGTGGCAAAATGGACACAAACAGTGTGGCCAACTCACCTAACGCATATAAGATTTATGGAGGCACGGACTAAGTATGAGTATTCGTTGTTTCAAATGTGCTTAATTCAAAGAGCTTGAACAATTTCTCATGTATTATCAAAATTCTCACATATCGATCGGAATGACACATTGAGAGGTCCCAATGTTCGCCCATGATGTAAGGGTTGGAACCCGTTCCAACATCGTCTAGCCCAGACTGCGATGGTCGTGTCCACTGTATTGATGTATAACATAGTTGTTTTGAAGGTGATGTAGCTTGTGTCATGGTGTGGATCATGGTAGTACTATACTGGTTAGTCTTTGGCATTGATAAAACATATATATATCGGTTTTGGCAATTTTGCAGCTGGCATTTTTGCAGTTTGCAGTGCAATATTGCCAGCGTATGAACGTACCCTTATTGGTGGGACGAATTAATCGAGATAAATAAAAATGACAGTCACTCCGATAAAGTGAGCCACAAACTTATAATCCATGTATAAGAATGACCTCTGCGATGCAATTTAGGTATAAAATGTATGAGAATAGGTGTAACACTTTGAGCAAGAGTATTCTCTATTTCCACCAAATGTCCACAGCAGGGTGGTTTCACATCACTTTAACCTGGGCAACACCGGGTAACCTGCTAGTGTTTTAAAGACGCTGGATTGTTCTTAAATCGCTTGGATTAGCCAAACCCCGCGAAACTGGCAACTTAAGAAAAATAACGGTACTTTTTCTTAACGGCATTAGATTGACCTACCAACATGATAGCAATTCAGAATGAACCCAACATGATAGTAGACTAGAAGGACCACTTGACCAGGGGTGATTATACAAACTTGCTATTGTGAGGTTATAGTATAGTATACTCATAGTACACGTAGCATATAGTTCGGGTTTGATGAAATTTCTGTGAAAATGTGAAGGATATTCCGCATAAATAATTGCAACTAAATATAATGGTACAAGTAATATTCAACAATATGGGTGAATAATGTAGGCACAATGCGACATGTTGTCTCCAAATGTTTTCAAACAACTCGTCATCGGTAAAATATTCAACGGTATATATCGATCAAATGTTATCAGTCGCATCTTGATTAGTTATCACCTGAACACGTGTTGTGGGCACATGAAGAATTTTGCAACAGGTGGATTTACGAGTACGTGACTAACAATTACAAACGCAGAAAACTGGTTATCTACGAACAAAATCTAAGTGCTCATTGGTAACATGCGTGATGTTCGTCGTGAAAACTCATCCGTCGAACTCGAGGAACGCGTTTTACTCCGTATTACATTAGTTTGAACATAAAAGATACAATATTGTCAGGGCCCCAGTCCGCGAGATTAAATACTGTTATATATAACTCATTTCATCATTAAGTGTCAGCTGTTAAGTGTGTCCTTTTCCCGGGGATGGAAGAAACTCGTGATATTTAGCGTTAGAGATTCTGTACCTCTTCCCTGAACTATCTGTACATATAGATTCAGAGGTGTACACTAATAATTTTGAGTCAGAGAGGTCAGTCACATAAGCTTCCGTCACTAGGAAATAATGTTTTCTCCAATTATTTTTTGGGCACCTAGGGTGAACAGGGACAAACAAATTGGCCATTTTTAGAACATTACTACATTTTGTATTGAAAATGTATCTTTTAAAACATTCCTAATGGAAATACGTGTAACACCAGATTATCACACACCCTCTACATTCACATAATTAGCTCCCATAGGAATCAGTACATTTCGCCATACGGATAACATGAACATTTCCGATGTTCATAAACCAATAACAGAAGTCGGCACTTCAGTTATTGGCCGATGAACGAAACGCCTACGTCACTGACTAATGTTCTATTAAAATGTACTGATATATGATTATAAGGAATGACTTGCAGATCGATTGGGGTCATTGGTTTTGATCGGCAGAGTAATTAAAGCAAGTTCAGATTTGTCAAAATCCAAAGACCCCAATAGATCTGCAAGTCATTTCTTAAATGACTCGTGTGAGAACAATAATGTGAACGTGCCTTCAAAACAATTAAACATCAGCGAAATGTTATTTCCAGGAAGAGATGCAACATCTGTAATACTTCCTTTACTAAATAGATTATCACAACAAGGTATAAAAGTAACCATTAGAATGGTCTATATATTATTCATTTGGAGGGGTGCCCTATCGATCTAACTTCCGGGAAAACGAGGATACCAGGAAATTGAGCAGAAACGTGCTCGATATGATTCAGCACGCATGTAAGAAAACTGGCATTTTATGGCTAGTATCGTTGCATTACAAATCTAATGCTGTGTGCCAAGTTATTGTTGTTATAGCTAAGTAACAGTAAGAGAGATACTTTATTCCTCCATATCAACGGAGATTGCGTATAATACAGATATATACAACAAAATAATGTTACATGAGATTTGTTAAAGCTCAGAAGTTAGGCATGTAAACAAATGTGCTCAATTTCAGTGCAATTATAGTGAATGGACGCATTTGGTATTCAACGCCAACATACATAATGGCTAGGATATGTTTAGCCACAATAAATCGTATCCATGGAAATGATCGCCATTAAGAGGTGTTCATATATACGTTGTGAGTGTACCTTCTATTGCGATCAGAGGAAACAGATGAAGCGAACGCATCGCTTTAATAAGAGAATCTCGTTGCAGAGAAGATGAATCTGTAGTGGGATACACCCACCAAAGCAGTATGCTAGAAATGTGTTTTTGCTGAGGCTATCTAGGAGCGCGAATGTTTCTATTCCATGGCTGTCTATTACTGAATACCAGAATGCATTCCTCGTCACCTGTGCAAAGTCTGACATGCAATCGTGATACATATGGGTAAGAAGATTATCGAATGAATTATGACAATGAATACAAGTAGCATCGTTATTGTACGTAGTTTTAGCCAAAATGTTCGCCATTTTTATGCACATAGGATAGTAATCGGGTACATTGCGGCACAATTCCCAGAGTCTCCACGATGAGTGAACATCTGGCTTCACGTTGAATAAGAATCTCAGTGTTTCGTCTTGCTGTACACTGAGATGCACCCTACGGGCATAATGTGCAGCAAGGCGATCTCTAATCATCCCCTTCCAAACCGCCTGCGACGGAAAAACACCTGTTTCTACGAAAGATGTTAGGTAGTGGTACATATCGATTTCTTTGAGAATTTCAATTATGTCTTTCAGAAAGCCCTTAATTGGGCGACCAAACAGCCTGTGGCCGTGGAAATCGAATAAAAATATAATGCAAACAATAATCAGTTACGATCCAACATAGCATTATCATGTACGGAATAGAACAATTAAATTTCTACAGACCTATCTAAAGATTCTAAGCGAACCAAAAAATAAATTACATTAGGTATACATATATATAGGCGCTACTTTGCTATTTTGTCATTGGTTTTTGATGCCAAGATGCTAGCATACATTCGACGATATTGCTTCTTCAAATAACCAACAGTGCACTTTGTTTTTCTTTATAAACTGTTCGTCCAAATTCGCGGACAAGTTTGGCTTAGCGAGCCTCTGCTCTGATATGCGCACATGAGAGCTAATCAATCCGCTGTGAACTTGAAGTTGGATCCTAGGCGGAGAACTTGGTGAATTTCCGTTTTATAATGTTTAAAATATTTTATACCCTTTGATTGATATGCTAACTTTGCAATCGGAGCATAATTTTTGTTTATGCTGCAACAATAGCACATTGCTCCTCGTTACTGAAAGCGTAACAATATTGTGGTAAAATTTGTAAAAACATATAGAAAGTATTTCCCATAACTCAGTCTTTGGCGCTGACATTTTCCAATATATAAGAGATCTGCCAGGACAAAATAATCGAACAAACATGCCTTGGATTACAGTTAACAGTCAAATGATAACTCTATTATTTATTAATCATTGTTTTCGATGAAGGTTGGGAATATAAATGTAATAAAACTTCCCCAAAAAATCTAAGTCTGCGTACCTGTAGGCTTCTGTTATATGTTATCATTCTCTATTTGGGTTTGCAAATATCTCGCCATGCATCACGAGGTTCCGAAATCTTTTAAACAATGGTTCTCTGCGCCGTGGTGACACGAGTGTTTTTATTTATTAATTATATTTATATTTACTGGTAGTCCCGTTTTCTGGAAGTAGGGTATATAGGATGAGACGAAATGCAGACGACAGACAGAGAAATAATTCAAGTGCAGAAGTATACTGTATTCCTATTCATTGGCGGAAAATGTACAGATGGTTTATGAATATGGTCGTTTGTTGAAATTATTATCTGATAAAAACTGGAAACTTGTCGCTTGTGTCGTCACATATGCACGGAATACGCATAAATATATAATGTCTGGTCTTTGGGGGGGGGGACTAATTGAGTCATCACTGGGAAGAAAACAATGATCCCTTCTTTCTTCTGCGTGGAACAATAAAGAGCGTTTAGTGTTACTCTGTTCCTGTTTGTTTAAAATAAAGAGCGTTTGTATAGTTGATGTTCTGCAGAAGGGTTTATATAAAGGCCACACATATCTTCGAGTGTAAAAACCAACACGTACTTTATTCATTTGAGTTGCGTTCCTTATCCCTTATGTTGGGGTTGGGTGTTATATATATAATAATGTCATATATATATTCTGAAAAGACTAACGATTGCTTAACCATATATATGCTTATCGTTACAACTAAAATACTTCGAATCTCGCGAGAGTCGGTTGCCTACGCTTCATAGGATGTATATCGCTTGATGATATATATGTCCATGCATATACGTATCTATCATCATGGCAATATGCATGCATACCCACAAAGAAACAACGTACATTGGTATAGCGACAGAAACTTCAAATGACAGAACAATAGTTTATAAATACGAACCACTTATAGAATCCTAGAATATTAGAAACAGAGCAAATTGTTAATGCATTGAAATAGCATACATCGTTTTATACTGAATCTCTTACAAGCCCTTCCGAGTCCGTGTGTGGAAAATACAAGAACCTCACACAGTATAGTAGTTATATATACCCACCCTTGCCTCATAAACTTCGAAGTGCCAACAGCCGTTGAACCCCAACATGCATTTACTCTTCCGCTCCATGAAATTTGGGGAAATAAAACGGACAATATTATGGCACCATGTTGCAGCCGGTTTTGACTGACTGGTCTCCGTTTTACGAGTTCGATTTATGACCTGGTAATTTCTCTGTTCTTTTGTATCAGCTTGGTGAGCGTTTCGTCGCCTGGGCTGTGTTTCTTGCGACGTCCCATCGTCGCCTAAAATAAAGAAACTATACTCGCCTAGTTTCTAGTGTCAGATCACGGGGCGGGTCTGGAAATAAATTGCAAACACGAGACCCAAAACAAAAATTCCGACTTCAATGTACTCACCACACCCCTACTTGCATTTTGTTGGTCCTCAGCAAAGTTTGGAAACCACCCCTTATCCCATATTTGACACTTTTGAAAGCTGTTTTACTAAATGTTTTATTAGTAATATACCATCCCAAATGTATTCCTTGTTCACTCCTGTTTCCAATCCTGTTCCACTATCTATTTTACAAGTCACTAAATATATGTGCCATATCGAACCTTAATATACCATTTAGTCTTCACCATTATTTTTGGCTAATGATAAAAATAAATGGCGTTGAACAATTATATCCCAATCTGCTTCAGTCATATTAATTATATAATACATGTACTTTATTCTGTGAAACAAACTAAGCATAAACCTGCCTAAATGCAAACTCTGACCCAACATAATCTTGAGCGTGTTATCTTGTGTTTTGTTGTACAATCCAATGTTAAAACCAGGTGAATTCCAGGTCCATCACTTGGGTGTGAAATGGTATTGTTGCATGTGTGTATCATGTAGCAATGTGGTGATTGATCGGAGTTCCAGACCCAGTCGGTATGCTGGAAGCTATGGTTTGATGTCTGGAAGGATGAGGTGGCACTACGGTACATGGGTTTACATTTTGCGTTACTCTGTGTGTGTAGTCCGCATGTCGCACACACGGAGCTAATCGTTTACGGGACTAACGCCATATTATGCTGATGAGGTTCCATGACAGTGATAACTGTGTCAGACCATGCCTGTATTGTTAGTTTAAAAAAATAATTATATCGCCGATTCAAAATATAAAATAACAAGTTAGGAAACCTATATATTTCTTGTACAGGTATCCCGACCCAATCTTTCGCCGCCAAATATAACTTACTGTGAATGCTGACCACGATATCGAGTTTTAATGATGTAAATTGTCCAATTTAACCCTGAAACAGGTTTAGCATTGCCATGAGCGCCCTGCACAAGGTAAATTGCCTAACTGTAATAGTATATATAATAGTATTTTTGTAATCCTTTATCGGGTCCAACAATTAAGATACCTAGACAAGATATTGCTGATATATAATAATTCTTTACTCCCGTATAACATATCTCTGAGTTCTTAACAGTTGTATAATATTATTATTATTATTATTATTATTATTATAGTACACAAACGTGATGACGCAAAACTGTAACATCGTTTTTGTTTCGGAAGTTTTTATTCGGTTTTATAGGCAAACACTAACTTGGCAACTTCGAGTTATATGTCTGACAGAACACTTGTATTTTAACGGGTTTTGGAACCTCAGACCATATATAGACCCTATACAGGGAGCTACATATGTTCTAATTGATATGCTCATGTAGATAAGAGCCTATATATACGGTTGACAAACATGAGCAAATTTCAGTGTTGGAAAACAATTGCATTACTAATTTTTCCCGTACCGACATACCCACCCACCCGCATTGTGTCTGCATTCAGCACTCCCCGGTCTGGTGGTTTAGCTTGAAAAGGGAGGTTTATATTGGGGAAAATGTATGAGCATGAATAACCATATAGAATGCCGCCCCATATGCTGTAAATTGAATAGTAATAGATGATTCTCTCCAACAGGAATGCAGTCAAGCGGAGTCTGAAGTATTTCGATCTGCGTCATTGCCCCCTCATCCGTGTAACCATGCAAATACCTGATATACACACTGCATTGATATACGATTGCTGAAATGCCCTTTTCACGCTTTCTTTATATTTTGATTTTCCAACCTGTATTTAGTGTGAAATTTTGTGTTTTTACACCAAAAGTCGCAACTGTTCTTACAATCGGTTAAGCATTTGAACTGAAATGGCCATCAATTGTAAATGTTTCCAACCTTATATAGTGGGTTAATTCCAACAGCTGAAAATACATTTAGAAAATTCCAACCCAGGAGAGGTGCAGATGGAATTTACTGAACTTGGACAGCGGCTTTTTCTTAATCTGAGTAGCTGAATAATAGACTTTATATACTCCGACGAAGAAACATATTTCGTTCCCCACAGGAATGACACGAACGCTCTTTAATCCTACCGTGTCGGTGATAGACTACGCTTTTCTTGTTTCTTGCTGAATATTAAAGGTACTCAATCCGATAGGACGGTCCCCATATCATCAAGTTACAACATCAGCATTTCTTCAAAATACCCTTTTGTTATTAGAATCGATTAATTACAACACAATAATACTAACCGCTGTCAACTATGGTATAGAATTTCCCACAACGTGTTATTTATCAACTTGTTGTTCAACGAAATATGGCCGTGTTATCACTTGCTTATCACGAAATTTCGCCGTATTATACCAATTAAATTTAGAGTTATCCATGTTCATCCGCAATTTTGTCCGAGACAATCGGTTTGACGACTCGTTTCTGGGCCACAAATAATTATACATTTCGAGAAATTACAAATTTCAATAATAGATATCTGATCACTCTGAGCTTTGATGGGTGGGTTCCTCGACTAGAATCCAATTTTTTCACCCCCGAAGCCAAAGAAATAATAATTTGGGGGCGTTAATTCGGATTATGCATCGTTAAGTTCGTATAAAAAGTATTACTCGTATTTACTAGTTTTATCCCTGGTGTGAACATTTCTAGGTATGATTTGGCGTTCAATAAATCGCTATATGTGACTTAACGGTACTCAATCCGATAAAACTCCTCTCAATTACTATTTCAATGGCTTCGGGGGTCAAAAATATTTTATTCGAGTCGAGGAAGTCACCCATCAAAGCTCAGATTTGTTAGATATCGATTTTAGAAATCTATTATTTTTCATTATCGGGAATACTTTCTGGCCCAGAACACAGTCAAAATTGCGTTATTATTACCACTTGATTTTAGAGTTATCCATCCTTGTCTGCTTGAATAGTGTTTTGGTGTACACATCTCGAGCAGGTTACGGAATTGACGGCAATTATTAGTACTCATCTCGAGCAAATAACAAATTTCAAAAATCAATATCTAATAACTCTGAGCTTTGTTTGATGGGTTCCTCGACTCGAATCAAATATTTTTTACGCCCAAAGCCAAAGAAATAGTAATATAGGACCCTCTGATCGGATTGTTGTTGTTGGAATCTGTTGAGATGGGGACCCTCTGTTCGGATTGAGTACCTTTAATTGATATCCGCCATCTATATTTCAAGTCTCAAACTAATTGAACACTTATTTGAATGCTTAACTTGTTGCGCAGTGTTTATCGTATACTTATTCTGGTCTAGAAATACTATATTAACACAGACAGACTTATTGGAGTGCATGGTAGAAATCATCGCGTGAAAAACAGATACCGCGATCGCCGCAGCGTGTATACATGTTATAAAAATTAAAGAGGTTTCTTACTTTGTATATATTCATTTAAAACGACATGCGCTCGCGTCGTTGGAGTGCGGACGATATTGTATATATTGTTCATATATTATAATGTTTATCATTTGAATATGTATTATGTATTATATGTTATCTTAATATGTGTTATGGGTCGATAAGATTAACGCATTGAATTGGAAATTTGGTGCAGTTAATAGATTTCTGTCTCGTATATATATTTTTATCTTGAAGAATATGTTACTGCTTGTTGCTTTGATGACCCACTTAATTTTCGAGTGACAGATTATTTTTTTTTATAGTGACTTGATATACGGTTTTAATAACAATATATGCCATAACATATGATTAAAATACTATAATTCTTCACCATCCGAAACATCTGTGTCTCAGAAGATTCCCAAAGAGAAATCGAAAACAGCTGAAATCATATAAAGATTTTCCCCATTTTTGGCTCCCAGAATGCAATAGAATTCAAACTAAAATTGTATTTTCAATGGATATATCTTTAAGATATAGAGTTATTCCCCCTCCATTGAAAATAATACACTTTACTACAATCTAGATGACAAAAACACGTCGGTAACTCAACAAAAACAACATGTTCACAGTTTATCGCACCGGATAAATTGATAATACAATGTTTTGGAGCTTCGTTTTAAATGGTATATAATGTGGCATATATTTCATATGTCTGATCTGGGGGTTCAAAAATTAAGTGAGCCTTTAACTACTTCCATGTGATAACTAGGCTGCGTGGTAATTATTATACCAGAGAATTTGAAAACTCATTTTGATTTTGGGAGCTTCTTGCGACCGCATGAAACTAGGTTTACAACCCAACTCAAATTCAAATAGGAAACTCCATATCAATAAACACGCATAGCAACCATAATTAATCACACATAGCAACCATAATTAATCACACATAGCAACCATAATTAATCACACATAGCAACCATAATTAATCATAATCTTCAATCCTCACTTCTGACATAGCTCGTTATTGTCATGTGCGTGTACCAGTGATTAAAAATAGATCGAAATTAGGATAAACTTATATAAAATACACGTATGTATGAATTTCAACCAGTTATGTGATGATAGAAATTATGGCTTCAAAACACTTCAGGTTCATGGAGTACCTACTTAGGTACTATACTTGTCCCGTGTGGAGTACCAACATGTTGGTACTCTGGTTACCTGTCTGGTAACTCTGGAGTACCAAATATCCAGGTAGTCTGGAGTACCTGTTCAGATACACTGGAGTACAAAATATCCAGGTACTATGTGGGGAACCTGCCCAACGCTGTTCAAAATATCCTTCGTCGTATCAGAGAAAACCACTATATAACAGATCGATGTTAATAACAACCCGACATATATGCCCATATTACTGACAAGTATCCCACAAAGCTGCATGCGAACATAATAACGGAAAGCTTTCTAAAATAGTCGGATTGTTATCCAAGTTGGCCAATATATACTGCTTACAACAGTGACCTCTTCTGAGCGAAAAATCATAAGATGAGGCTGGTGTAATAAATAGTGGTATACGCGCTGACTCCAATAGAAACGAAAGTCCAATATTACAATACAGGCCTTGGTTGATAATTTATAATGTCCGCTTTCGTCTTCATTTCTAACTGGAAATACACGCGACTTTCCATTGTTTATAGCTATATAACTTTATTTCAATTTGGTCTTAAACAATATAGCAATTGTGATTTTTGCGCCTGTCTATAATACAACTGCAGAAGGATTCATATTCTTTGGTGGAAAATGTTCAGATAATAAGTTCAACAATGGTCGTTTGTTGAACTTATTATCAGAACATTTTCTAAGCTTGTGGCACTACAATACGTAATTAGTAAAGAACGGGTTAATTACAAAGATATAACAGTAAACATTTTATTGCATGTATCATCTCTGTATATATAGTGCAGGACCAGCGTGCGATCACAGAACATCGAAAATTACATTTACAATAATGCCCTAAATAATCGACTCCTTAAACCACAGCAGATTTATGGGTAATTTTTCAGGATTTAATCGGAAATATGGCTTGTTGCCATTCATCGGAATGCTCTCAGTAATAGCTTTCCGATGAATGGCAACAAGCCATATTTCCGACTAAATCCTGAAAAATTGCACACAATTCTGCTGTGGTTAAGGAGTCGATTATTTAGGGCATTACTGTATATAAAACTATGCCATATATATGGTATTGTTCATCACCAATTCACCATACCATAGTTTCCTTTCAACTGAAACACGCCTTAGCTTCATATATTTTGTGAGGATAACTGTAGATGGGACCAGAACGACTTCAAATCATACAAAAGTGTCATCACTTTTAACGTATGTTTTTGGGCACAACAACGTGTTCAAGAAACCAACTAAGCTACTCAGTTGGTAATATTCGGCCTCCACAAAAAGTTCCCTCCATACGTTCTCGTCGGCCGGAAGTGTGCCCTCCTTGATGCCCCCGTCGCGCAGATAGTTCAGTATAAAACGGAAGTGCGTTCCATCTCGATCTATGAAATAACTCCCATCCGGCTCTTTGATCAGTTCGTGGCGCCCACTAAACATGGCTGACAACATGGATGTTGGATCACGTGACAGGGTAAGTAGTGATGTCGTGAAATAATGGCCTCCAATATCCAGCTTTACTTTGCTATCTTGTATCTTATGCATTTCTGACATCCTCTGAAAAAAAAGAAATTCAGGAACTTTTAGTCATTCGCAACTGGTCACGATAGGAGACACAAATCGTTACTACCATATGCTTTTTTACAAACCGAGTCGATATAGATGTCCCATGAGTAGTTGTCATGAAATTCAAGACCTAAATGTATATGTGACCATGGTAATGATATTCTCGATTTTTCTAAGTCACATATACATTTAGGTCTTGAATTTCATGACAACTACTCATGGGACATCTATATCGACTCGGTTTGTAAAAAAGCATATGGTAGGTTATCCCAGATGAGGAAATTAAAATTTATACTAAATAGACAAACTCTTGAAATCATGTATCTAACTTATATCCGACCATTGCTCGAGTATGCAAGTCCAGTGTGGTTTGGGGCACCAAAATACATCTTAGATAAACTTGACGATGTGCAATATGATGCGGCTAGGATTGTTACAGGCTGCACCCGGTCAACATCGAAAGTAAAACTTTTGTTTGAATTGGGTTGGGATTTACGTTCGGACAGAAGATATGTGAGAAGAATGTGCTTATTCCATAAGATCTATAACGATAAAAAACAAAAATTCTTATATGATACAATTCCCCCTCGAATTGAAGAAATAACAGATCACGATGTTAGGAACAAGAGGGACTTGGCCACATTGGGGGGATTCACATCAACATTTAAAGCTACATTCTTTCCTCGATGCGTCACTGATTGGAATAAAATAAAGGATGATATTCGCTCAAAACCATTACCAGCCTTTAGAGATAGTATAAAACTTAAAGTTTATAAGCCACCTGGATATTTTTATTATGGGAATAGGAAACTTAATATATTACACTGTCGAATACGTTGTGGTTGTAGTGAATTGCGCAGTGAAATATGCATCATAACCATATCTCCCCAACCCCAACTTGTGATTGTGGATACGCCAAAGAAGATGCCTTTCATTACTTTGTTGTATGTCAACTATATCAGCAAGCTAGGATAAAACTAACCGAGGCCCTGGCAAAATGTGAAAATGTTTCAGCTTTCACATTGCTTTTTGGCAATCCTAACTTACCATATGAAGAAAATGTTAATTTATACATGAGAGCTCAAGATTTCATACGCACCTCAGGACGGTTCTACTAAGTATAAATACACAATCACAATTCGCTCCGTATACCAAGACGTTGGCATGTTTCGGCAATCATGTGAACAAGGGATGGTTGTATTGGTCTTCTTCTTATTATTCTCTCCTCTCTCCTATCTCCTGTCTACTGCCCTGTCTCCCTCACCTACTGTCTCATCTTTCGTTTTTTCAATTTATCTGGCAGTTTCCCTTTAATATTTAGTTACTACTTATTTGTTATGCTTATGTTATTTCGTTTGTCATGTGTTATGTTACTTTGTTTGGAGAGGAGTGAATATTAAGTGCCTTGCGCACTTGTCCTCCAATCCATTTGCTATGTTTAGAGCAATAAAATATGTTAAACTAAATTACAATCAACACTGTGTTGAACAGTTGATTGTAATGAAATCTTTTCTAGTTTCAACTAAATGGGTATCTTAGATGGTCGTTTTTTCACTCTCACGTTGGTCAAGTTCGCGTGTTCCATTGAATATGGGTGGGTATACCCATGTTCTCCAAATGGTGAGAGCTGTACCAGGATCTCAAACAAGTTGAATAGGGTACCCAGGATCTTCCAATCATTCCCATCATTGCATGAGGTCTGAAGCGTGTGAATTCATACCACTCAGAGAAATGAAATTTGGTCAATTCTATTCCGCCCTGAAGGTTTTCAATGATATGTTGTAATATCTTAACAGATTATGGGTGCTAGCATTTATGTTATCATATTTATTTTTTGGCGTTTCTCATTCTTCGAATGAATTTCTATATTTTCTCCAAATGAACCAAATTTTAATTAACACACATTTTCCTTAGATTCTTAGTACTCAAATCAACGCTTCGACAGTCTATGCATATATGAATGGAACCATGCGATCTTGACAAAATGAAATTCAGCGGTATATAGTGAGGAATGGATTGTGACTAACCGCGCGTGTGCTAAGTTAATTTGTAATTTAATCACACTGCACTGGAGCTATATACAAACTGCACTTGCATGGTCGAAACGGATCGTTTTATCTGATACACCACATATTGCTTATGTCTATAACGTTTGCAACGCGGCGGTGCATGGGATATATGTATCCAATGCATGTAGACAAAATGATAGTGATCACGGTTGTAATTTTCGAACATTCATATATGATTCAGAATCCCCTTTAGAGGGACGTGGTAATATGGTGGGAGTACGGTCCACAGGGACGTGGCTAGTGGGTCTCCGTTGGGGGGGGGGGTGTGTCCACCTTGGGAAATTCTAACTGCACCCCCCTTGATTCAGAATCAGACCAAACACAAGTTTTGCATCATTCCATGCAGCGCTCAGGCCTAATATCATATATATTCATAAAACCATGCATGGTTCTATATTCCCGGTATGAGAACATTCAGATATTTTAACCTGAAAAATTGCATAAATCCTAACATCTAGTGGTCTAACTCCAGACAAATACACACGGCTACGGACAAGAGACCAGGACACACCGGGGGTGACCATGGTTGTTCAGCCCGGTGTGAGAAAATTTTGAAAACTATACAAGAAAATCGCAAATCCTAGCATCTAGACTGGCCTCAACTGAAGCTTTCCTATAGTGTTAGAAATTTCAAACCTCATACTCCCACTCAGGTTGGAAAATTCTCCAATTGATAACCATTTCAGTCCACAAGTTTGACGACAGTTTTGTATTGGCCACGGGGAGGGACAATGACACACCGGGCCGACCATGGTTCGGCACGGTGTGCGAAAATTTTGAAATCTCAACAAGAAAATCGCAAAAAAGTCTCCCTAGAGTTGGAAATTTCAAACCCGACACCCCCACTTATGTTGGAAAATTTCCAACTGATGACAATTCCAACTAGAATGCACTCAGAGAGATGCCAACGTGCGCAAAAATGTAATAAACAATAATTAAAAAAATAATTTCACTGTATTTTACTTAATTTATTTAATTTAATTTAATGTTAGAAAAATTACCATTTCTCATTTCATCACAGATAAATGCAAATTACTATATTAATCATTTAAGTAATTAAAACCAATTCCATGTTGCCGAAAGGATGAGACTTTAATATCGATTACATTTTTTTCAGCGGCATATTTTCATTTTCATTTTCCGATAGTCAAAGTTGACCAAAGGAGCAATTATAAGAAATAATTAATACTATTTGTGTAAATATTGATAGCAGCCAATATGCAACAATAAATATCAATAATTAATCAATAACGATCATTTTATGTAATAATAAACTCTTCAAACGGTGTTTATGTCAACAAATGCGTTTTGTTTTGTGTTACGTCATTCGTCGTATTTGACCCGGAACTCGGCTGAAGGTTAGGCTATTCAGCCTATTGCGTCGAATTACGAAATCGCGTTTTGAATGTCTCTCTTTCCCCGCACGATAAAAAGAGGTCTTCGCACGAACCAAAAATGATAAAACTTCCCAATTATAAGTAAAAATACCCAAATGAAGGAGTCTGTGTAGGTCCCGAAGGAGTCTATAGACTCTTTGATGTAGAGTTCTGATGGAGAATATGTAGGTCGATCTATTTTTGTCATAACTCTGACGTATTTTGACCTGGGAAAAAAAATCGAAATCGAGGCTCACTACGAGCATGCCAGTTTTATATATAGAAACAGGGAATCCCGACAAATGGCGATATCGGCGACAAACAAATAATCGAAAACAACACATACAATAAACATAGCAAAAACGCGGCACAGTAAAAATGTCAGAACGCCACGAGGGTTTTACGTCGTTTTTGGTGACGTCATGGAGTGAAACGGAGTAGGGTGACACCAACCTACGAATCTGTCTGATCGCCATACTGTTGCGCGAGCGCACGTAATGACAATGTTGACCAAATGTATGACAATATTGTTTTCTTAAATTGACTAGCAGTTTTTGACTGGCCACGGGAGATGGACCAGGACACAAGCTTTCCAACTGTTGGAAATTTCCAACCTGTCACCCCTCTATGGGTGGAACATTTCAAACTGATAACCAATTCCCCCCAATATATTGTTTGAAAATCAAACTACAAGAACATTTTCAACCTATTGTTGGTGTGAAATTTGCAACTAATGTTTTGGCAGGTATGAAATTTCCAACTGTTGAACATTTTTACAAAAGCTGGGGGGGGGGGTGAGACACCCCCACCCCCCCCCCCCCCCCACCCCCGTGTTTCATTCAGACCCTGAAATTTTTGCATATAAAACAACAGTCTGTTAGAAATTTCAGAGCAGAAAATAGGTTGAGATTTTGTCGTTTTATTTTCCAACCAATATTTTGAGCGAATCATGTTAAAAGACATGCTATGGACTTGTTCAGGTGCGTGAAACTGATAAGTTACTAGTATTCAGGCATTTTGTCAACTGGAGGAATGTATATCATTCAACTAATTCTACTAACATCGCCGAAAATCTCAAGCAAATCGACCGTACCACTCCATAGAAAACATCGTCCAAACTACGCTCAATTGCAAATATTTACTTCTCGATTCGGGACGCAACTATTGGCTATCGATAAACTAACGAAAAAATTATTTTCCCCTTGAATCGCTGCATTTATCTAATATATAAAAATGACGGTGTGTGCTGTCAATTTGGATAAATCATTTATAAAAATAACTACCTTGAGCAACAATATTCTCCATATCTATTTGATCACCCTACCGGAATGTTTTAATTGTGTTAGACCAAGATTGAAATCATTTCCTACTTTCAGCCTAATTTTAGACTGAAAGAACCCTGGCTCAGTTGGAAAATATTATGCTATAGTTGGGTGCTTGATTAATATCCCACAAGAGTGCATGGTTAACAGAAACAGTTATTTTCCTATGTCTTATCTGTTTCAGCGTATCATATATCATATATTATATGTTGTCGCTTTAGTAACGTTACCTTCAATTCTTCCTCGAATTTCTGCCTTTCCTTTACCAGAAGTAGCGCCTCCTTGTCGAGAATTTCCTTCGTATTTTGAAGAGTCTTTTCTTGGCCCTCTGCTCGTTCGGTGAACTCATTCTCCAGTTCTAAACGCCGAAGGTCTAGCTCGCTCAACCGATTTTCACAACTGCTCAACTTGGAATTCAACTGTTTCTCTTTTTCCGAAAGCGTTTTCTGCATATGGTCAAATAACGTTTCGCGTTGAGTAAGCTCTCTTTCGCGTTCCCGCAGGCACGCCTCCCTGTCAGTAACATAGTCATGCGCTCTTTGGACGAATGTGCTGAATTTTATGTGAAGATTTTCCATGAAATTCTTCCCGATATTGTCGATCTGTTCATGAATGTCTATCTCCCACGTGCCAGAAGCATTAGAAAATATATCACGATTATATAAAGGTCCCGAGGGGTTATCCTGGGAAGGATTTACATTATCTGGACTTGTTGACCATATCCCGTCCTGGTCACAACATTCAAGGGCAATGATCGGCCTCGTGAAATCTGAATCAATTTCCAAGCTTTTCCCAATTGATTTATCTCTGCACAACAACAGATTCCATTCTTGGTCCGTATCAGATTTTCCCCACACTCTTGATCGTTTAGAAGAGGAAATAGCGTAATGGTCTCGAATTTTCCACTCTATATGACCGACCTTCTCCATCTTACTGAATCGACAGTTTATGAAATCATCAGTTGAACTGCTTGGGAGATAAAGTTTAAACGAATTGAGATTATGTTCAATTTCTGGTTCATTTTTTGTGTTGTACCTATAAACCGCCAATTTCATTGCTTTGTGACCATCTGCTAATCCGTACCACTGAACCAAACTTCTCCATGCATCCTCGTGAATCACTTCGACAGTATGGGCGTAGTCTCTCCTTGTCACTATGGGTCCAGGTGGTGGTCGCTGGTGGTAGAATTTCCGACCCGAATTTCTGGGGGACGATATACACAAATGTCTTTTCAACTGGTCAATCCATTCAGAAACAACGACATACCAGAAATCACCTTCAACCAACTTCCGGTTGAAGAGCTGTTCCAAGATTGCTTTCTGTGCTATTTGGTCGGGCATGTGTCCTAAGCCAGACTCCATATTGCTAATATTCTCATTTGGCACGTGCCTCTTTGGTAGCGTACTGGCCTTCACTTCCTGTGAATATAATGTGAATTATATGAGTAATCACGCGACGAAAATATAAACTAATTGGCAGCTGGTCCGTATTTACATGATACTGGGGTACACCCACAATATAACACTGTACAGAGAGCGGGGCAGCACAAGAGAAAATGTAACGAAATTACCCTATATAATATGAAGACTGGCGCTAGACGTCTTATCTTATGAGAAACGTTGATTCTAGACCATACATCTCGTTCAAGTTGTGTGTATTTATAGGACTAGGAAATTACAGTCCTGATTGTTTTGGGTACGACGTTAACCAAAATATATTGATTATTATTCTGGGGTGTACCTCTGCTATTGGTATTACGTACAGTATACCTCTTCGATATATGCGGAAACTGGAAACCAGATTGTACTCTGGTTGCATGCGATCCATATTCTTTTGAGACGAATACTTCCTTCAGGCTTCGTGGTGTGTGAATGCAGTACCATGCAATGGAAACACAACGTCTGAACTCACCCCTGGTCAAGAGGTCCTGCAAATGTGCTATGATGCTGGTGGGTCCTGCTGAATTGCTATGATGCTGTTAGGGCAAACTGATGCTGTTAAGAAAAAGTACCGTTATTTTTCTAAAGTTGTCATTTTTATGGTGGTTGGTTAATCCGAGGGATTTGAGAAAAAGCCAGTGTCTGTATGAAACATTCAAGAACATATATATTTTTGAAAAATTGAATAATGGCTGCACTGTTTGTAAAACGACATGAATAGCCAAATTGATTAGAGTCGATTTTCAACAACTAATACAATTAGTATTACAATTATTTCGCAAGATATGTTTCTCGAATATTGGATACAAATAATATGGCTTTTCTTTGATATGCTCAGATTATTCGAAAACCACAAAAAT
Source organism: Siphonodentalium dalli (assembly GCA_032622095.1). Classification (NCBI taxonomy): domain Eukaryota; kingdom Metazoa; phylum Mollusca; class Scaphopoda; order Gadilida; family Siphonodentaliidae; genus Siphonodentalium; species Siphonodentalium dalli. The sequence continues at coordinate 119,721,942 of CP136062.1, read as the reverse complement.
GACAACTTTATACAAAATAACGGTACTTTTTCTTAACAGCATAAGTTTATCCTAACAGAATCATAGCAATTCAGCATGACCCAACCGCATCATAGCACGTTTGCAGGACCACTTGGCCAGAACTGCATGCGCAATAAGTGGCGACTTTCCCCCGATAAACAAAGGGTAACGATTCCTCTAAAGAGGGGCTGCAAAAAATCTTCTCTATATCTATATATAAGAAAACAATAGTCAGAAATGGTAACGCGCTCAAGATAATATATTATATACCCATGATTGTAATTATAGAATATAAAATATATTGGTTTCGCGAATGACCATTGAACTCAGAATTCCGTTAAAATAACAATAACAACCAGCACCTAATTAACGAACCGGCGACCGACTCGACCGACTCGACCGTCTCCGACCACAACCATCAATGGGCTGCAGAACGAAACATATCTATAAAAGTTGAAATATAAGACTTACAAATTATCTTTTAAATTTCTTTTATTGGTAATTGACATAGCTTGTCACAAACCAAAAATCAACATTATTGACTTAATAATGTAAAGGACAATAAACGAAATTGAAATTCCCAACTACACCTTTTACCGGACTCGGCCTCCTGGTCGCGCAGTTCGACTTTTAAACTGGAAAAAAACATTATCTATAAATAAAATGCCCACGGGACACAGCTATCAAGAAATTGCAGAACAGTATACACGCGGTGCGCGCTAATAAAAGAGTGGGATATGTCTGTCTGTATGTACGGATTTTTCTCACAGCTGGACCGATTTCAACCAAATAGTTTTTCAAAATTTTGATTTAAATAAATAAAAAAGAAAGAAAGAAGCTTACTATGGGCCTATTTCAGAATCAAGTCCAATATGTATGACCGTGTGTGAATATTTAGGTCCAATATGAACATTTGCCTATTTGCACGCGGATATGTTGCAGCACCAGATGTAATGTTCTTTTTAATGTCTTTTCACTGTGGCCCGCATAAGTGAATTTATCATTAATTTAATTTAAACCAATTGATATCTATCAATTTCAAATGTAATCCCCCCTCTACTATTGAGTTCAACGGCACAACGGGGAATAAGAATGTTTCAGTACTCACCATGATTTTCCTAAAGAATTTAGCGTGTTATCCGTTAGTCAGAACATGTGTAATGCATGTAGATAGCAAGGCTGGTTACAAATTACGTTCACGCTGGTCGATGGTTTATTCTCATCTTAGAATCAGGCACCAAGTTATCAAAACAACGCTAATCACGATTGGTTAATTATCTGGCTGTTATATAATGAATTTGAACTGGGAGATGAGAATCGGTTACTATGCCAGCAGCCAGGCCATGCCAGCAATCTGCCAACACATCACTAAAACATAAGTATTTTTATTCCTTATTGATTCGGCGATGCAAGGAAGGTATATAGACATTGTATAGGGCATCGGGAAAGCCTGGTGGTATCGAGAAATCATAGAATAGTGAAATAGGTTTACCCAAAATATAATATGGGGATATATTTAGCAGATCAAATTTGGAACGGAATGTACGAAATCATTAGGGTCGTGGCTATAGGATATTTTGTGTGCGTGTGTGTGCGTGCGTGCGTGCCTGTGGATGCGCGCGCGTGTACAGTGTGTAAGGGGTATAACTTGAACTTTAAATTTCCGTGTGTGATTGGGGGGGGGGGTCTAAATTGAACTTTAAATTTCCAACTCTACCCCTTGAACCATAACGAAATTAGAATAGAGGACGGTGACGTAACCACAGGGTGCACAGTTGAGGTGTTTACCCCCGAACTTTGGTAAACAAAATTCAGTTGAAATATTCGTGCCCGATACTACGTCGACATATTTGTCTACTTCTTGTCAAAAGTTTGGTGCGAAATGGCCATTAATCGGAAATTTTAATCCTTAGGGGAGTGTCAGGTTTAGTTGGAAATCTTGAAGTACATATGGGGTGCAAATAGAATTCTACGAACCTGGGTTTTTGATCTGGTTCAAGGTGTGGGGTGGGCTGCAGTTGGAAATGTCAAGGTGGACACGTACTAGAGAGTCCCTGTTGGGGTATCCTACTGCTCTATCCTTTGTATAACACAATTCCCAACTCTTGAGAAAATCACCCCATTTAGTATGAACTTTCCAACACCGCCATCTTGTCTGGAGTCTCTGTGAACACTTTTTTTTCTTGTTAACACTGGTTAACAAGATAAAAAAAATTTAGAGAGAACCTTGAGGAAGAAAATTAGTGGGGCGAAGTTGAGTCCTGGGGTGAAGAGGTCGACCAATATCTCCTGAACTAAATGCATTTAATTATGATAGCATGTTGTTAATTTTGGATATTATATTTGTAAAAATAACTACTTTGAGCAAAATGATTCTCCATTTCTATTTGATCACCATACCAGAGTGTTTCACATAACTTTAAGCTTTTCAACAGGTTAAAAATGTCCAACCAACACCCCTACCATAAAGAAATGTCTAACTAATGGTCATTTCAATCTAAAATTGTGATTAAAGCTGCGAAAATATTATAATCCTGGTCCAGCCACAACATATCTATAATATATATCGGTTTAAAACTCAAACTATTGGACAATCACAAATTAATTTTCAGTATGAAATTTGCAACTGCCGCCGTTTCAAGCATGACAATTCCAACAAAATGGTGGATTGCAATGAAGGTTGAATAAACAAAATGATTGCACACGCAATTTTGTGTCCACATAGCGAATATCCATATCAAATTTCATTGAGATCCGAGCATTACTGTTCAAGTTATGGCCTGAACAGACATCGGACAGGCCAAAAAGACAATATTTCCAGATAAACAAAGATGAATAACACTAGAATGGAAATCCTGAACAAAACGATTGAACACTCTATTGAATGTCCTCATAGTAGTGAATAACCATACCCAATTGCATTGAGATCTGAGCACTACTGTTTAAGTTATGACCCGAACAGACCAAAAACCCAACATTTCCAGATAAACAAAGATGACTAACTCTAGAATGGAAAATCTGAACAAAAAGATGGAACCCTCAGCTGAATGTCCTCATAGTAGTGAACATCCATACCAAATTTAATTGAGATCCGAGCACCACTGTTCATGTTATGACACAAACAGACATCGGAGGGACCAAAAAGCCAACATTTCTAGATAAACAAAGATGAATAACTCTAGAATGGACAATCCGAACCAAACGATGGAACCCTATTTAATGTTCTCATAGTAGTGAACATCCATACCAAATTTAATTGAGATCCGTGCATCACTGTTCATGTTATGACACAAACAGACATTGGAGGGACCAAAAAGCCGACATTTCTAGATAAACAAAGATGAATAACTCTAGAATGGAAAATCCGAACCAAACGATGGAACCCTATTTAATGTCCTCATAGTAGTGAACATCCATACCAAATTTCACTAGGATCCAAGCACTACTGTTCAAGTTATGACATGAACAGACATCGGATGGATGTACGCACGGACGGACGCATGCACCGATGTACAGATGGACGGACAGGTGCAAAACAGTATACCCCATACATCCATCGAAGGTTTAATGGACAAAAAGCATGTCAACTGCAAAATAGACACCTGCAAAAAACAGATGTCTTAAGTTGCTTCTTTTTTCAATCAAGAAAATAATTATGAGCTAAGAGTCAAAAACATTGGAAAGATACATCAAAACAGTGTAGGATAGGTATGGATACAGGGCCGCACTGAGAAACCAGCATGCTGTCATATTCACTAGTCAGTTTTATTAATCCTTTCTATACTAAATACTCATCAAGTAGTTATGTAAGTTATCTCTTAGGAAATATTCAGTTAATAAGTTCAATAATGTTTATTATACTTCCATATTTTAATATGGAAGTATATTGTTATTCAATTTATTATTTTTTTCCATTATTATTATTCTTAGCAATTTTGTAACTCATTTATCTCTGGAAGTACAATATATAGAGATCTGGAATTTCGTACGTATATACACATATACTAATTCTAACTGAATAGACTATATAGAATATTGTCCAAGCTTGATTTTCAGAGTTATCTCCCCTTTGTGAACAAATGGGGTTGCTGTATCTCGAAAAATATGAGCAGCAGAGACACCAAATTTGGACCATATGTACAACTCAGTATGCCATATTGGGTGAATGCATTACAATTTATGTCCGCGCTTTCGCCACAGAGTTGTCGCCCATGGTTAGCAAAACTCGATTTATTTCATATCCTGTGTCTGGCTATGGCATGCAAGATATCCAGATTTGAGAGCTTCTATGCGGTTAATCATTAGAAACTTGATACGAAAAAAAGTTTTGAACAGGGACGGCCTTATTTTTTGGGGTTTGGGTGGGGGCAAAATTTTCGCAAATTTTTTTTTGCGATGATTTTAACTATTTTTACTGTCGTGTATCTATAGGACGTACTAATGATCCTCCTGAAAGAATTTTGTAAATCGGTTGAGAAATGTCCAAGTTACAGACCATCGAATATTGTATTCATACATCAATTGAGGAGAAAGTGCTTGTCACTCTATCTCCTCCTAGACGACGCACATAAACTGGATTTGGTTTATGTGAGCGTGTTATACATAGAGAGAACACGAGTTGGTAAAATTTTGACCAAGATTGAGTGAAATTTGTCCGCACTAGGGATGGGGTAAAAATTGGTCATTTTTTTGTTGTCTCCGATTTGAACCAAAATTGTTGTGAAGTATCTATAATATGTACTGAGGGCCATTATGAGTGAATTTTGTGAATCGGTTGTCAAATGTAGAAATTGTGGCCACTTCCTTTTTTTCAAGTTTACAGAAAATGCACTATGAATTTAAATTCCTTCAACCAATCGTCACGTGTTTGGTGTCATTCGATGGGGAATTTCTAGTACTTCTAAACGATTACCTACTTGCCGTATTATGTCGATAGAGGCGAGAGATATTCGAAAAGTATGAACAGAACAACATACATATTGGCCTACATTATAAAATATCGGCACAATAACTCACCAAAACCCTGGTAAATATTATAGGGGCATCAAATACGAACACAATGACGCAACAATTAGCAAGATATCTCAAAAATTGGCCGAGATATGGCGACTTTTCTATCCACGTCACCAAATTTCGAGGCATGGGTGGAGGTCACACCAGAACGTTCAAACTGAACACAGAAATGTCAATAAACCATAATATCGACATACCAATCAATTTCGCGCGATTCCCTTATTATACTTCCATATTTTAATATGGAAGTATATTGTTATTCAATTTATTATTTTTTTCCATTATTATTATTCTTAGCAATTTTGTAACTCATTTATCTCTGGAAGTACAATATATAGAGATCTGGAATTTCGTACGTATATACACATATACTAATTCTAACTGAATAGACTATATAGAATATTGTCCAAGCTTGATTTTCAGAGTTATCTCCCCTTTGTGAACAAATGGGGTTGCTGTATCTCGAAAAATATGAGCAGCAGAGACACCAAATTTGGACCATATGTACAACTCAGTATGCCATATTGGGTGAATGCATTACAATTTATGTCCGCGCTTTCGCCACAGAGTTGTCGCCCATGGTTAGCAAAACTCGATTTATTTCATATCCTGTGTCTGGCTATGGCATGCAAGATATCCAGATTTGAGAGCTTCTATGCGGTTAATCATTAGAAACTTGATACGAAAAAAAGTTTTGAACAGGGACGGCCTTATTTTTTGGGGTTTGGGTGGGGGCAAAATTTTCGCAAATTTTTGTTTGCGATGATTTTAACTATTTTTACTGTCGTGTATCTATAGGACGTACTAATGATCCTCCTGAAAGAATTTTGTAAATCGGTTGAGAAATGTCCAAGTTACAGACCATCGAATATTGTATTCATACATCAATTGAGGAGAAAGTGCTTGTCACTCTATCTCCTCCTAGACGACGCACATAAACTGGATTTGGTTTATGTGAGCGTGTTATACATAGAGAGAACACGAGTTGGTAAAATTTTGACCAAGATTGAGTGAAATTTGTCCGCACTAGGGATGGGGTAAAAATTGGTCATTTTTTTGTTGTCTCCGATTTGAACCAAAATTGTTGTGAAGTATCTATAATATGTACTGAGGGCCATTATGAGTGAATTTTGTGAATCGGTTGTCAAATGTAGAAATTGTGGCCACTTCCTTTTTTTCAAGTTTACAGAAAATGCACTATGAATTTAAATTCCTTCAACCAATCGTCACGTGTTTGGTGTCATTCGATGGGGAATTTCTAGTACTTCTAAACGATTACCTACTTGCCGTATTATGTCGATAGAGGCGAGAGATATTCGAAAAGTATGAACAGAACAACATACATATTGGCCTACATTATAAAATATCGGCACAATAACTCACCAAAACCCTGGTAAATATTATAGGGGCATCAAATACGAACACAATGACGCAACAATTAGCAAGATATCTCAAAAATTGGCCGAGATATGGCGACTTTTCTATCCACGTCACCAAATTTCGAGGCATGGGTGGAGGTCACACCAGAACGTTCAAACTGAACACAGAAATGTCAATAAACCATAATATCGACATACCAATCAATTTCGCGCGATTCCCTTATTATACTTCCATATTTTAATATGGAAGTATATTGTTATTCAATTTATTATTTTTTTCCATTATTATTATTCTTAGCAATTTTGTAACTCATTTATCTCTGGAAGTACAATATATAGAGATCTGGAATTTCGTACGTATATACACATATACTAATTCTAACTGAATAGACTATATAGAATATTGTCCAAGCTTGATTTTTTGGGGTTTGGGTGGGGGCAAAATTTTCGCAAATTTTTTTTTGCGATGATTTTAACTATTTTTACTGTCGTGTATCTATAGGACGTACTAATGATCCTCCTGAAAGAATTTTGTAAATCGGTTGAGAAATGTCCAAGTTACAGACCATCGAATATTAAATAATTCGGCTAATGAAGGAGCATGGGAGAGGATGAAGCATAACCGGGGAGGCGACGAAACCATGCTGGGTAATGATACCAGGTCGGGGTGGTGAGACCAGGCCGAGGGTGGTGAGGCCAGGCTGAACGGTGGCGGATGTAAACGGCAGATTTAGCACCAAAAAAAAAACAACAAAAAAAAACAAGTCCAGCGGTATAATATTTGTTTTGCATATTCCGAATGGGGAGAATGGTGCGGACCGAATTTTATCGCTGGCAAGTTTTTTGTCCCAATCGTTACCGATCTACGGCATGTACAAGAAAATTACATATTTTTGGCGCCAAATCCAAACGGGCTAATTGGTGAGCAAGGTTTGTGCAGCAGCAGGTACTGCGGTATCGCGTAGGTAGGCCCCCAAAGTTTGATAGCTCTGCTATAATAGCAAACTGTCAAACAGCGAGTGAGCTTCCGGTCGGTTCAGACTTTTTGTAAATTCCAACGAAAATCAAAGGGGGGAAAATTGTCTAAAAATCAAACATCGAGATAAAAAAAAATTGAATAGTGGATATGATAGATAGTTCCCAAACACAACTTATCGATGTCTGCTTAATTTGTGCTAAGGTACAAGGTTTACTCGTGGCGAGGCTTTATAATGTTAACAAGTATATTTAAGTGCTGTATCACTAAGCTATTTTTCTCGCCAAATCCGACCGGGTTAATGAAGGAGAGAGGTAATGCAGGAGCCGGTACGTTGATATATTTTTGGTAACATCCCAAAGTTTGACCGCTCTACTTACAAAGCAAACCGACCAAAGGAAAGCTCGTGTTCAGGTGGGTACATATTGGCAAATTCCAACAAAAACCAAAAATTCTTGAAAAAAATAAAATATGGAGATAACATTTTGCTGACGAGTGGATGTGATAGGGGATATCAACGCCCAGCACTGGTGCGATTGCTTAAGTTTCAGAACAAAGGATCCACTCGTGGCGACGATATATAGCGTAATGCGTACTACATGCATTGGAACACAGCCTACATCGATATATGGCAAAAGTCGAAATTCAAGCAGGCTAATGAAGGAGTGAGTGAAATGCGTGAGCATGTGCCTCAGTATACCATATATACATCCTGGAAATTTGACTGGTATAAAAGCAACCCGTCTAACGGGGACGCGCATCAGTTGGTCGAGGCTTTTGGCAACTTCAAGTAAATCTTGCAAAGAAATAAATGAAGGAATCGTGATAAAGCAAATTGGATGTGGTCGGTACTATCCACGTGCAAATTCGATGATTTTTTTTTTTACTTTTCAAATGAATGCGCAATGAGTTATTCAGGATTAAGTGACCGATAGATATTACATGTATTAATTTATCATGTAGAAAAATACTCCCGGATGACTGTATACACATAGGAAAATTAATGTGAAGGGTTAACAATATGATTATCTCTTTAAAGGGATACTGTACGCCAAACGTTGTTGTTGGTTTCTATAGTCTCCGAGTCGGAGAATAAGGTAACAAATTTTCCATTATATGAAAGTCTGTTGAGTACGAAGTAGTGTTACGGATGACAAATTTACCGGAATGCAAAAATACAAATTGTTGTTGTCGAGTAATTTTTGTACATTTTTCAACCAAATGTCTGAAATAAAAGTTATATTATATATGCATACTAGTCCCATATACTCATTTATCGTCACTAGTCAGTGAGTGGCTTGAGTTTTCTCCCCGTGTCAGCATAATGTTTCAACCGACCGTGTGTGCAATAGGTTTACTAATCCAGTATCCCTCAATTATAATTTAATTACGTCTGGTAGACGGAAATTCGTATTTTAATTTACGCCATTTTATGGCTCCAGCCATAAATTCAATTTATGTTAAATTATTAACTTTTAAATTATTAAATTTTAAGATAGCCTATTAACCTGAGCGTTTACAGAATACATCTTCGACTCAAATTACTTATGTTTCTATATAGTATTGATAATAGATCGTTGTTATCATCGGAAATTTAGTGGAAATGGCGTACAGTACCCCTTTAAATAACAAGTTTGAAATAGTTTTGTGGGTACAAAATAATAAATATGAATTGAAGACCCATGTCCAGTAAGACTTCTATCAGCTAATGTTTAATTTTTTCGAATATTTTATTATGAAATGAGATGTTTAATTGGGACAAGTTATTGATTTATTTTTAGAACAGACCTGGTCACTGGTAACAGTAACCACTATTGTTCGTTAGCTAAACAACCGCACATTATTAGACCAGAAGATATTCGAAATGAAATCAATATTAATCAATAGAATCATTTACGGACAGAATTCTTGACTCATATTTAATATTTTATACCCTGATAACTATATAATACATTAAGTATAGGGTTATAGATATGTGTAGATCAGGGTTAGGCTTAATGTTAACGTTATGGTCAGGATATGGATTATAAATTGGGTTAGAATTGTGGATATTGTTAATGTTAAAATTGTCACGGTGTCAGTTATGCAAAGGATTTGGTTGTGGGTACGCTTGTATGTATGACTAGGCTCATCGAAAGAGTTATGGTAATGGTCCAAGGTACGGCTATGGTTATGGTTTGCAGGAGGGCAATGTATTTGGTAAGGGTATTTTATTGGGTTAGAGTTAAGTGCTGTGGATAGGGCTGTGGAAATGGTTATGATTATGGATTGGCTACCAATATTAGGGTTATGGAGTGGTTTATGTGTAAGGATTGGATAGGGGTGGGTAGATGATTAAATTATGGATGGTGATCGGGGATGGGGAATTTATATGGAAGTATCAAAATTCTGCAGGCCAGAATTTTAACCCTCTAGTTGAACTTAGTATCTGAACATTTCCCACCAATAATAGGAATCCTGTTGCACTTTCTATTATCTGTAGTCTGCTTATACATTTATTTCCTGAACATACCTCCAAATGAATAATATACCATTCCAATGTATACTTTTATATGAATTGAATTGAATTGAATATTTGTTTATTATAGTGACATTGTGTTACATTTATAAATGCGTATACACACAACAATAATCGACAATTACACCCGGCCCATAGGGCCTATAAGTCACTCTATTTCAAAATAAATATAATTATTAATTAATTGCGCGGCGACCTTATTAATGTATGTCTTTCTCTAAATGCACGGAACAGGAATTTAGCAGTTTGTCGCGGAAAGTTATCGAATAAATGTTTGGCCATATAAGTCAGAGAATTCACACCATTTATGTGGAAATTGGCACTACGAAAAAAATCCATCCGGAAATTATCATATGCATTGCACTGAAGAAAAAGATGGAGCTCGTCTTCAACAGACTTTGATTGGCAGAACACACATATTCGGTCGACCAAGTCTTCATTTCGCCATCGACCGGTCTCTACACGTAACGGCAGGATACCGCACCGAAATCGGGCAACAACTGAACGTTCTCCTTTACTAATGTTTAGTTTTACGTATGTTTCTGTGAGATATTCCGTTTTGAGATCTTTATACAGTCTTAATTTATCAAGTCTATTTACATCAGCTTGCCAATTGGTCTGGTTACACTTTTTCAAGTTAATTTCGCATTCATTTAGGTCACAAACCAACCTGTTAGCAAATACGTGAAATTGGTCACTGGAAATTAGTACAGATCTCACAGCCGATACCCAACTGTCTTTTGAACATGTCTTGAGTTCCCATAGAAACACAGTTTTTGCAATTTATAACTGGATGGAAGAATCCACACAGTATAGAAAGGGTTAATAAACCATGCGATTCATATTGTGTGAGGCTTTAATATCCAGGGTATCTGCGGTCATCCATCGGATAGACATCACCCCAGTATAGGATTATCCTGTCATCGGGATTTGAAAATGTGTAAACGATGGTGAAGATCTCAGATACCCTGTGCATTGAACACCTACAAAATCATGGGACCCCCAAACTATCAGACAATTTCAAAAAAATTATAATTCCATCAAGCCATACTTAAAACTGTTATGCCATTATACAGTAATGCTCTAATTAATCGACCTCTTAACCACAGCAGAATTATGGGTAACTTTTCAGGATTTAGTCGGAAATATGGCTTGTTGCCATTCATCGGAAAGCCGAGAACTTTCCGATGAATGGCAACAAGCCATATTTCCGACTAAATCCTGAAAAGTTACCCATAATTCTGCTGTGGTTAAGGGGTCGATTAATTAGAGCATTACTGTACATGCCATAAAATCATCACAGTTGAACCTCAAAATTAGGAATCTAACCCTCACATGACTCGACCAGTGGACCTTCCTAAAAATTTGCGAAAACCATATGCCATTGCATTCTCTTATATATGCGAGTCTCCCATAGGGAGTTACGCATATAAAAGAGAATGCATTGGCACAACAATATTTACATTGGCCTTGTAAGCCAGTGCATCCTCTTATATTTGCAAGGCTCCCTATGGGAGACTCGCATAAATAAGAGAATGCATGGCCCAGGGTCTTTAATGCTGCACCAGCACTACTCCAGTCATGAAAGGGTTATCCCAATTAAATTGATGCAACTTCAAACCTCCTTAAGATTCACAATAAACATGATCGCACCAGATCAGAAAAACTTGTTTTACAGTATTTTGTGAATTGATTTCTGATGACAAAATAAATAATTTATATAGAATATGTAGCTAGTGTCGTCACTTAAAACTGTTTATATTTGTGAGGGGGATTTGAGTAGAGCCTCGCCCAATAGATGCCAAATCCCCCGAGCGAACATAAACAGTTTAAGCGACAACATTAGCTACATATTGTATTTATCCATCGCACAAAACTTTAGTTTGTTGGGTTTTTTATAATAGTTATTCTAAGATGGCCTTGTTCTAATGGTTTATATATAGATGTTTAGAGCGAAAACACATCCGTTTATGAATTTTTTATCAATTGCGGTGAATTATGGGTGATAAAAACTTCCCAAAATCACAATGACGTCATTTAGATCGGTTGACGTCCATAGTTTGCATATACAACTACATCATGAAAGTAGTACTAACCTAATAAAGCTACGTTGACCTAATAAAGCTACATTGACTAATAAACGTAACGTTTATTAGGCAGGCTTTATGTAGGCATTGGAGGTAGTGAGGGGTGGATAAAATGTATTTGCAGATCCTGGAATAACACAAGTGTTCAATAACTAGGTTTAATTTGACAGGTGAAAATAATATCATGGTTGCTTTAAATTTTCAACAGGGTGGAATTTCTGCCTTTAAAAATACACTCAATTTAGTTCATGAAAATAGAATTTATTGATAAACTTTGGTAAAACATTCACAATCATATGTGACATAATAATTCACTTGCATATTTTAATGTGTAAACATGAACAAGGTAACAAGATGCATATTAAGACAAAAGCACTGCTGCATTAATATATATAGAATCTGTAGCTAGTGCAGTCACTTAAGCTGTTTATGTCCATTAAGGGGATTTGAAGATCTATTGGGTGAGCCTCTATGAGCCCAACAGATTCCAAATCCCTCAAGTGGACATGAACATATTAAGCAACAGCATTTAAAAGCTACAAGTTTTATTTATCCACCATAAACACATTTTCCATAGGAAACGTGTCATTTTACTAAGTATTTCATTCGTTTCTTCGATGACACCCATAGTTTTTGTAGTCCAAATAGGCTAATAAGTATTCAAGACCTTAGCAACCATGGTGCAGAAGAAAAAGAAAGTTCTTTAGTTCTTTGAAACATATTTGAACATTCATCTAATGGTTATTGGATATTGTGGAATCACAAAACATTTCCATTTGTTCACATTTTGTATTACTTGCATTGAATAAGGAACAAGAAAATGTTCCAAATGATGATATCATTTAGCTCAGTTGATGTTATCCATAGTGACATGTGCCAGTAAATATAGTAAATCTTTTTGGTTTGGATGTCTTTACTACCCATGGACTATCACTAACTAAAGTAGACCAAATTTCCTCATGTACAGTCTGATGGGATATTGCCTGTGGACTGTGGTGTATGCTGCCATAGATGATAACCGACACCTCTCCTAGCACATAGCTTCAAGGACGGAACCATACAGTAATGCCCTAAGTAATTGACTCCTTAACCACAGCAGAATTATGGGTAACTTTTCAGGATTTACTCAGAAATATGGCTTGTTGCCAACTAAATCCTGAAAAGTTACCATAATTACTCTAAATCATAATTTGCTCAAAAATGACAGAAATATGTCTCGCATCAAAGTGACCATTCATCGTATTCTTCACCTATATAAATAACTAAACACCTATAGTAATGCTCTAAGTAATCGAGCGAAGAGCTTTCCGATGAATGGCGACAAGCCATATTTCCGACTAAATCCTGAAAAGTTACCCATAATTCTGCTGTGGTTAAGAAGTCGATTACTTAGAGCATTACTGTATATAAATAACTGAACAAAAAAAAAGATAGAGAATGAGCTTTGTATAAATTTTTGCTAGCGCACTATGAATCCCGCCCCCTATAAATATGACTGTTGAGCAGATAAGTGTTCAAGTGACTTCGGTCAATATTTTTTGAGGTTGTGAAATTTGAGCACTAAATTCTTCTTAAACCCAAATGTTTGATATCTGATTTTTACAGTATACAAGATGAATTGGGATAGCTCATTAATCTTAAATCTTCCTCATATCTTTGGAAAATATAGGGAAAAAAAAACTTGAAATTGCCAGGTGTGATATGTTGCCAACATTTTCGAGCAAATTATAACATGGGTTCCAGGCCCTTATCTTACTTACAGTCCCAAGTGGTAAGACATTATCTTGTTTGTATATTTGATGGTGTTGATAGTATTGCAGAGGGGAGCTTAGTTAACCAAAAAGGTCCATAACCACCAATTTCTCCTACATGTGTCGCCAAAAAGTACATCAGATTATTGTCGGTAAAATGGACAGGTGCAGATGCACTTTGATTGCCGGATGACAACCTTAATTGATTTTCACACTCCCAAAGCCATGATTGTGTCACGATGTGTGATAATGCTGTATAAACAGACACTTCACAGGTGACCCCAGTTTTATTGAAGTGAAAATGACGGACATGACAATGTTAACAATAGAAGGGGGAAAACTCTATATTTTTGACATGATGTGTTTATTTCCCTAGCGCTGTAGCTTTCTATTGCACATGTCTTATAAACCACGGCCTGCATGCTCAAATACTATTTCTCAGCTGTTCAAAGCATTGTATTAGTTTATATAACATGCACGCATCTTACATTAGCTATATAAAACTGTTTTCATTACTGTTTTATTTAGGTATATATATTTATAAAAATTAACACAAGTAGAAGCTCATAAAATTGCATAATCTACATCATATATTAAAAAAATGAAAATCAATTAATTTATTTTTCAACATGCCAGTGGCATGATGCCACTCATGAGCATATTTGGGCATACAGTAAGTAATGCTCTAATTAATCGACTCCTTAAACACAGCAGAATTATGGGTAAGCCGAGAGCTTTCCGATGAATGGCAACAAGCCATATTTCCGACTAAATCCTGAAAAGTTACCGGTACCCATAATTCTGCTGTGGTTAAGGGGTCGATTAATTAGAGCATTACTGTACATGCCATAAAATCATCACAGTTGAACCTCAAAATTAGGAATCTAACCCTCACATGACTCGACCAGTGGACCTTCCTAAAAATTTGCGAAAACCCTATGCCAATGCATTCTCTTATATATGCGAGTCTCCCAAAGGGAGTTACGCATATAAAAGAGAATGCATTGGCATAACAATATTTACATTGGCCTTGTAAGCCAGTGCATCCTCTTATATATGCAAGGCTCCCTATGGGAGACTCGCATAAATAAGAGAATGCATGGCCCAGGGTCTTTAATGCTGCACCAGCACTACTCCAGTCATGAAAGGGTTATCACAATTAAATTGATGCAACTTCAAACCTCCTTAAGATTCACAATAAACATGATCGCACCAGATCAGAAAAACTTGTTTTACAGTATTTTGTGAATTGATTTCTGATGACAAAATAAATAATTTATATAGAATATGTAGCTAGTGTCGTCACTTAAACTGTTTATATTTGTGAGGGGGATTTGAGTAGAGCCTCGCCCAATAGATGCCAAATCCCCCGAGCGAACATAAACAGTTTAAGCGACAACATTAGCTACATATTGTATTTATCCATCGCACAAAACTTGCCTTTTGTGAGGTAAATCTGTCATTTTCCTCAGTTTTACATTCATATTACTTCGATGATGCCCTTACATTTATTAGGTCAAGCAAACTAATTTTCATTCATGAAATGGAAAACCAGAGTGCAGCTTAGAGCAAAATAGTTTGTTGGGTTTTTTATAATAGTTATTCTAAGATGGCCTTGTTCTAATGGTTTATATATAGATGTTTAGAGCGAAAACACATCTGTTTATGAAATTTTTATCAATTGCGGTGAATTATGAGCGATAAAAACTTCCCAAAATCACAATGACGTCATTTAGGTCGGTTGACGTCCATAGTTTGCATATACAACTACATCATGAAAGTAGTACTAACCTAATAAAGCTACGTTGACCTAATAAAGCTACATTGACTAATAAACGTAACGTTTATTAGGCAGGCTTTATGTAGGCATTGGAGGTAGTGAGGGGTGGATCAAATGTATTTGCAGATCCTGGAATAACACAAGTGTTCAATAACTAGGTTTAATTTGACAGGTGAAAATAATGTCATGGTTGCTTTAAATTTTCAACAGGGTGGAATTTCTGCCTTTAAAAATACACTCAATTTAGTTCATGAAAATAGAATTTATTGATAAACTTTGGTAAAACATTCACAATCATATGTGACATAATAATTCACTTGCATATTTTAATGTGTAAACATGAACAAGGTAACAAGATGCATATTAAGACAAAAGCACTGCTGCATTAATATATATAGAATCTGTAGCTAGTGCAGTCACTTAAGCTGTTTATGTCCATTAAGGGGATTTGAAGATCTATTGGGTGAGCCTCTATGAGCCCAACAGATTCCAAATCCCTCAAGTGGACATGAACATATTAAGCAACAGCATTTAAAAGCTACAAGTTTTATTTATCCACCATAAACACATTTTCCATAGGAAACGTGTCATTTTACTAAGTATTTCATTCGTTTCTTCGATGACACCCATAGTTTTTGTAGTCCAAATAGGCTAATAAGTGTTCAAGACCTTAGCAACCATGGTGCAGAAGAAAAAGAAAGTTCTTTAGTTCTTTGAAACATATTTGAACATTCATCTAATGGTTATTGGATATTGTGGAATCACAAAACATTTCCATTTGTTCACATTTTGTATTACTTGCATTGAATAAGGAACAAGAAAATGTTCCAAATGATGATATCATTTAGCTCAGTTGATGTTATCCATAGTGACATGTGCCAGTAAATATAGTAAATCTTTTTGGTTTGGATGTCTTTACTACCCATGGACTATCACTAACTAAAGTAGACCAAATTTCCTCATGTACAGTCTGATGGGATATTGCCTGTGGACTGTGGTGTATGCTGCCATAGATGATAACCGACACCTCTCCTAGCACATAGCTTCAAGGACGGAACCATACAGTAATGCCCTAAGTAATTGACTCCTTAACCACAGCAGAATTATGGGTAACTTTTCAGGATTTACTCAGAAATATGGCTTGTTGCCAACTAAATCCTGAAAAGTTACCATAATTACTCTAAATCATAATTTGCTCAAAAATGACAGAAAGATGTCTCGCATCAAAGTGACCATTCATCGTATTCTTCACCTATATAAATAACTAAACACCTATAGTAATGCTCTAATTAATCGAGCAGGGAGAGCTTTCCGATGAATGGCAACAAGCCATATTTCCGACTAAATCCTGAAAAGTTACCCATAATTCTGCTGTGGTTAAGAAGTCGATTACTTAGAGCATTACTGTATATAAATAAGTGAACAAAAAAAAAGATAGAGAATGAGCTTTGTATCAATTTTTGCTAGCGCACTATGAATCCCGCCCCATATAAATATGACTGTTGAGCAGATAAGTGTTCAAGTGACTTCGGTCAATATTTTTTGAGGTTGTGAAATTTGAGCACTAAATTCTTCTTAAACCCAAATGTTTGATATCTGATTTTTACAGTATACAAGATGAATTGGGATAGCTCATTAATCTTAAATCTACCTCATATCTTTGGAAAATATAGGGAAAAAAAAACTTGAAATTGTCAGGTGTGATATGTTGCCAACATTTTCGAGCAAATTATAACATGGGTTCCAGGCCCTTATCTTACTTACAGTCCCAAGTGGTAAGATATTATCTTGTTTGTATATTTGATGGTGTTGATAGTATTGCAGAGGGGAGCTTAGTTAACCAAAAAGGTCCATAACCACCCATTTCTCCTACATGTGTCGCCAAAAAGTACATCAGATTATTGTCGGTAAAATGGACAGGTGCAGATGCACTTTGATTGCCGGATGACAACCTTAATTGATTTTCACACTCCCAAAGCCATGATTGTGTCACGATGTGTGATAATGCTGTATAAACAGACACTTCACAGGTGACCCCAGTTTTATTGAAGTGAAAATGACGGACATGACAATGTTAACAATAGAAGGGGAAAAACTCTATATTTTTGACATGTGTTTATTTCCCTAGCGCTGTAGCTTTCTATTGCACATGTCTTATAAACCATAGCCTGCATGCTCAAATACTATTTCTCAGCTGTTCAAAGCATTGTATTAGTTTATATAACATGCACGCATCTTACATTAGCTATATAAAACTGTTTTCATTACTGTTTTATTTAGGTATATATATTTATAAAAATTAACACAAGTAGAAGCTCATAAAATTGCATAATCTACATCATATATTAAAAAAATGAAAATCAATTAATTTATTTTTCAACATGCCAGTGGCATGATGCCACTCATGAGCATATTTGGGCATACAGTAATGCTCTAATTAATCGACTCCTTAAACACAGCAGAATTATGGGTAACTTTTCAGGATTTAGTCGGAAATATGGCTTGTTGCCATTCATCGGAGAGCTCTCGGGGAGAGCTTTCCGATGAATGGCAACAAGCCATATTTCCGACTAAATCCTGAAAAGTTACCCATAATTCTGCTGTGTTTAAGGAGTCGATTAATTAGAGCATTACTGTACCTCCCGCAAAAATCTCCCAGATGGACATTTTCAAAACTTAACAGTGATGATCAATTGACAGACTTTTATGAATTCTCACCTCTACCCACTTACTGTCCCACTGTGAATGTTTACATCCCTTTCCAATGAAGTGTGCTAAAGGAGAGGTGCAGGATGGAACATCATTGTTGCTTGTGTCTATCTCAACCTTATCACTGGCTGACAAAACAGAGGAAACTTGTATAACAGAATATACATGTACAACTATTTGTGCATATAGAGCAATTTAACAAGCTAGTCATCCATAAAAAAAACTTCTCTCTAAGAAAAAAAAACACAATTATACACAATGCATAAAGATGATCATTCGATGAATGGTGTGAACATGAAACAAACATGGCACATAAATATCAAGTCAGCAATATTTTTTCAAAAGAACATGGATACATTATATATAAATGACACAGAAAATCTCTTCAATGTACATAGGTCAAGTTTCCTTCCACTAAAACCATTTTTTATATGAATTCAAGTCTGCATATAGTGTCTTGTGATTTGCAGAATGAGGTCCCCAGAGGGTGAAGTTAGTGACCCTATCCTGCATAGTGGGCTAGCATCACCAATTTCACCATCTTGGAATGTCATTCTGCTTAGGCCTCAACTTCTATGGGAGACCTAGGATCAGATTGAAGTTCCCCAGTTGAAGTTGGTGATGTTCATCCATTAATTACCTCGATTATGCATTTTATCTTCTGCAGGATTAGGGGATATAGAAACTGAACCCAAAGGGGGAGGGGAAAGTAAATAAAACAATTTTAATTTGAGACTATAGATACTTCCCAGAAGATGATGCCTGAGCAGAATGAGGCCCCCAGAGGGTGAATTTGGTGATGCTAGCCGACTGACACTGCGCGGGATAGCATCACTAAATTCACGCTCTGGGTTCTTTATTCTGCAAATGAAAGACACACTATCTGCAGGCTTGTATGAGCGTGAATTAAATTTTGCTAGCTCAAGCGATATCACAAGCAGATTTATACCAAGGAATCATGGTATTTTAAAGCAGCCAACTATTAACCCTTTCATGATGGGAGCTGTGCTGGTGCAGCATTAAAGATGCTGTGCCAGTGCATTCACTTATATAATTATGCAAGTCTCCCATTGGGAGCTTCACATATATTAGAGAATGCACTTTCTTACAAGGTCAAGGTAAATAAAGTTAGGCCAATGTATTTCTTATATATGCAAGGCTCCCTATGGGAGACTCTCATATATAAGAAAATGCATTGGCACAGGGTTTTCACAAAATTTCAGGAAGCTCCAGTCCTGAAAGGGTTGAGTAGTAACTTCGTTTGTTTGGTTCAAGTAAAATTAAAGAAATTGCAGTTTGTTTAATGCCGATTCAAACCATTTTATTAATTGTCACTTTGTATTAAGATGTCAAAACTGAAGGCAAAATTTAATGTCCAATCAATGTGAGATATGCTACCCCAAGTACATGCCACATTAAAGTATTGCCACATTAAAAATACATGATATTGCACAACAATATAATCTCACAAGATTCATTTGGCAAGGGAATATCAATATATCAGCCCTTGAAATAAGGAATTTAGGAAAATTAAATGCTTTGGCATGTTAGATTATACATGTTACCAAGGCATTTCCCAAGACATTGCTTACTGCTTTGGCCAATTTCAAGGACTGATATATGGTATAGATTTATAATAATTCAATTTAAAGGTGAAATGTTTTTGGATGAAGTCACATTTGTAAATTTATCTTGAGTGTTTGCATACATAACTGCTCTGGTTGTGACATTTGTACATGTATAATTGATCATGAACTAATCTCGGTTCTCTTGCAATGAAAGTGTCAAAACTGATTTTAATTATTACGCATCTAATAATTGATGTGAAACAAAATTGTCCGAAGACAACAACAATCGGAACCTACAACATTCATATTTATGATGTCATAAAACCAGAGTTCCCACTGAGAGCTGACAGTATTTTTAGTGCAATTGTAACGATCTGAACACTGCCCACAAAAAATGCCTTAAATCAAGTTTGGAATAATCATAAAGTTTACAGCTATATAAAGTGAATCAACTAAAATTAAATACACATAACCTCAACAAAACAGTTCTACCTATTAAACTTCCCTGTGGATATAGGTTTTTAAATAGTCACATCCACTAAAACTGCCATAAACATAATTTTCATATAGATTGCATGTTATTGTCATGTTTGTACCTTTGGTTATGTAAACAAACATAAAAAAGTTACGTTAGGATTCTTTATAGACAAACACTCGGAACTACCATATCGTCCAATGAAAATGTTCCATTGCGCTGTGGAATGCAGAGATAAAATTATTGGCCCAATCAATAATCGCATTCAAATCACACAAAATTTTATTTTAATCGACCCATTCTACCTGCTGTCAGTTCAAAATCAAGCTTATCCTCATTATTTCATGATTGGGAAATGATCAGACAGAAAACGTGTACAACATAATTGTTCTCACAAAGAGATGAATATTTTTCAATCCAGTTAGTATTTTCTCCTATCCTATATATGGTAATACATACCAAATAAGGAATATTACGATAAATCGTATTGTGAGTTGTAAGTTGTAAGCGCACCAAATTAGGATTTTTACAATCGACGTAAAGCACGCAAATCTAAATAAGGAAACGGCGCAATATCGTGACTCACTGCGCTTTTTGCGAGAAACTAAACAGTCATCCTGTATTTTTTCGGACACAAAACATGTTTTGTGAATAATATCGCATGTGCATATCATCATTCTGCTACACTATTAGTATATTCTTGAGGAAATTATAATAATTTGATAATGTTATTTCTAAAGTATACCTACAACGAAGGCTGCCCGTCCCTTTAAAGTAGGAAACGTTGGTTTGGCTTGGAAGATGTCAAAATTTTCAATGTTAATATCTCAAACCTGCAAGACCATAGCAACAGCAATTACAAGACAAACTAGGATATACACTGTGTAAACTAAAAATATATATATAAATATAAATATATATATATAAAATATATTTTATTGATGTTATTGGGCCAATTGAATGGAAACAATAGGGCCCTGCGAATAGGGGGTTTGCAGTTGAATCGAATCACGAGTGATATTCACAAATCAAATCTCAAATCAAATACATGCATGATCTATTGATGCAAGCAGGGGGGGGGGGGGGGGGGGGAGGTTATGTAAACATGACTTAACCCTTTGCGAAAAAACCATGTGCCAATGCATTCACTTTTATAAGCGAGTCTCCCATAGGGAGCCTCACATATATAAGAAAATACTTTGGCCTAACTTTATTTACCTTGACCTTGTAAGCCAGTGCATTTTCTTATATATGCAAGACTCCCCAAAGGAGACTCACATATATAAGAAATTGCACTGGAATATGGTCAACAATGCTGCACCAGCGGTGCTCCCATCACGAACGAAAGGATTAATTAAATGGTTGAATATGAATTCCCAGCCTTAAATGTAACTCAACTTTCATGTAAATCTACACCAATAAATTATTTAATTATAACATTAGATGATCATTTTTCTAAATGACAATGACTATTGAATATTTTGAGACATATTGTTTTGTACAGAATACATGTATATTTCAGAAATCAAGAATTTACACACTCACGGCTGGTTATACAGCAATGGCTAGTGCTTCCAGACTCCATATGCTGCAGATGTGATTAATCAGCAAGATCTTGTGGTATCCACCAAAATCATTTCCAGAGAAACACATGGAAAAAGTTTGGAGAAATTCATCAGTGATCACCCCTTGACATGAGATTACACTTTCTGTTCTAATTACAATCAATGATTTTACAAATATTAAAGAAACACTGTCCAATTTAACAGCCTTAAAATACTATTTCTTCCGCTTCAGGGGTGAAAACACCCTTCAAAACTCAAGAGTTATTAAATTTCTATTTTTGAAATCTATTTATTTTCTACAACTCAAAACAGCCTAGCAAAAATTCCACAGATGAGCTCCAACAAGAGTTGGAGGTCATGTTTAGCAGTTATCGGAATTGATACTTGGAATAAAAGACTACGAAAATTATCAACAGTATTGACAGTATCTTTTGATAGTTGGCATGCAGATACATCTATAGGTATACTTATTCCTGATTCAGCAATCATGTTTTATACATGAACATAGACAAGTTATAATACCATGCTTATGTCACATGAAAGAAGATGTTTGTTTACTGTTGTGATGACTTGTGCTGGGAATTCCAGTTTGAACCAATCATCATCATATATGATGGTGTAGGAAATAAATAGATTTTAAAAATCAAAATCTATTAAAAATAGCTCTGAACTTTGAAGGGTGGGTTTCTCAAATATTTTTCACACCTGAACCGGATGAAATTGTAATTTGGGGGTGTTAAATCAGACAGGGCACCCTTAATCAACAAGATTCACATCCAGCAATCATGGCAGGGACAAGCCTAGAGGTTTATAAATTGGGAAAAGTCACTTCTCTCTGTTTGGTTATTAGGGAGAAGGGGACTGTTATCAGGAAGAAGTAACAATGACTGAAGTTAAATTTACACCCCAACATCAACCTTCTATGATCCAATAAGTATTATGCCCCCCCCCCCAACATCACCATTCTATGATCCAATAAGTATTATGCCCCCCCCCCCCAACATCACCATTCTATGATCCAATAAGTATTATGCTACACAAGAGCCCATTCATAAACAAATTATAGTGAGTAAGAATACCAATTAAATATGCTATCGGGACATATGCATACTGTACATACTAGTACTGGCATATGAGAGAGCAGTAAATCCTCCCTGGTAGAAAAATTGGGAGAAGATAGGTTTTTAAGGAGAAGATGTCTCCCAAGTCGCTCTCTAGGCTGGTCCCTGATTTATGGTTCAGATAATTCCAATTGACAGGCTTAAAAAGAAAAAAATGATCCAACTTAGTACGTGACTCATATTTTAGGATAGAAAACTAATATTATTCAAGATATCCTATCTTCTCAACAAACTCACAACAAATTCTGCCATTATAAAGCCAATAACAATGCTTTCCTTGGAATATGTTTGCACAATTGTACCTGCAAAATAAAGTGGATTTGTAAAGTCCTACAACCAAAAATATCAACAATAATTTAGGACTGATTTGATTTGAAAATGAATACATTTTCAAAATAAAAAGCAACACTGGTGGAGGGGAGAAAACTCCAAACTATACACCAATACCAAAACAATATAATCATATAAACTATTCTTATGCTAAAACTTTCATGACTTGAGCTGAACTGGTGCAGCATTAAAGATCCTGTGCCAGTGCATTATCTTATATATGAGAGTCTCCCATAGGGAGTCTCGCATATATCAGAGAATGCACTGGCTTACAAGGTCAAGGTAAATATTGTTAGGCCAATGTATTCTCTTATATATGCGAGGCATGCTATGGGAGATTCAACTAGAGATGGGCTTGTCCCAGATGGGACTAAGTAATACCCCCCGTATTCAAAATGTTATTCGAATGAAGTAGCCATTACCATATATTTGGCACTGAAATTATGTTAACAGGTAACCCTAACCCTAAACCCCCTAACCCTAACCCCTAACTCTAATCCTAAATTTATTGACTGAATAAAAGCTCGGGAAAAAATTATGCATGTTGCAAAAACAATTCTAAGTCGAAAAAGGGGGATAACTCCACCAAAAAATGTCGGACAAACGTCATAATTGCAGGTGCACAGGTTCCCATGGTGGTTGATGTCTGTGCCAAGTTTCACGAGCAAAATTGTGTCCACAGATGGATAGACGGACGGCTCGACGGATGGATGGACAAGCTGATACCAGTATACCCCCCCCCACCACAACTCTTCAAATAGAAGAAACAAAATTCTCTTCAAAATAGTCCATCGCTATATAACAGCGACTAAACGATTCGAAGTCGGAAAATCAAACGCAATTCAGAATAGCCACAAAAAGCAAATTAGTCACAAATCGGTTCTGGCACGTCCCACCCCAAACCCCGAACCCACTCATTTGTAAATGTAAATATGTTTAAACTATATTTTGAATCTTTCCTTTGCCATTTTGTATGAATAATATTATTGTAAACAGGGAGAGGGGCAAAGTAAGTTTTGTAACTTGTCCCCAATCCCTTTTGTATTATTCGATATACAAATAAAATATGTTTAAAGTAAACTCGTTGCAGTCATGTAAGGGTTAATCAAGCAGACCCACTTTTCCATTTTACGTACAGTTTAAAGATCGATACCATGCTGCTGGGCCTTTGCCTCTAGTTTTATAAGGTATATTAAAAGATATAAAGATACTAGCAATGTGAATAGAAAGCTATTGAAATTTTACCAAAAAATACAGTAATGCCCTAAATAATCGACTCCTTAACCACAGCAGAATTATGGGTAATATTTCAGGATTTAGTGGGAAATATGGCTTGTTGCCATTCATCGGAAAGCTCTGTGCTTTCTGATGAATGGCAATGAAGACACCTGATTTGTATTTGCTTTCAAACATGTAGAGGATGTAGCTTTACTGTGCTTGTTTTCATCTCAGGTAATAAGCTTCTTTTCATTCACAAAAATCCAAATTTTCTCTCTTGAAAAGTGGTAAACCTATTTATATTTGGTCAGCAAAAAACCTAAATACAACAGATGCATTTTGAGTTGAAGACTCCTTGAACAAACTTGGCTAGATGCTTATTTTTTGTGGTATGACCTAGGACGTAGATGTATGCTGTCACCACAGATCCCATGGAGGGTGATTAAGCTTGTTGACTGGTATAGATGTTATGTTGATTGGTATGTTGATCACAGCACTATCAATCTGCCATTTTTCCAATGATTTCTTTATCATGTACCTGGAAATATAGAATATACATTCCAACTTTATAATTGATTAAAACCATGTATTAGCCCTTTCAATACTAAATACCCATTGACTAGTAGTTATCCCTCAGGAACTGTTCAGATTCATGTAATAAGTTCAACAAATGAAAGTGTCAATTGATGACACTGTAGCTCAACTTGGAGAGGGGAGAATTTCATGTTTTACAGTCAATGGAGTGATTAGGAATGTGGAAAGTTGAAATGAAGTAATACTAGATATCAACATGAAGAGATATATATAAAGTAAGATCCAATATGGCTACTTGCGACAATTTTTTCCAATGATATTCAAAAACATTTGATAGCTCTCATCCAGTAGATCAATATCAAGATCAATATGAAGTTTGGTGATGATCGGATGAGGGAAGTGGACTGTAGGGTGTACTAAAGATTTAGTCATGCAGAAAGTAAAATCCACGAGAGGCCGATCACGATCGGCAGATGTTAACCCATCCCTTGGCGATAAAAATTTAATATGATCGGATAAATGAGAGTTTTGGTGTTGAATTATAGAGTATACTGTTATGTACTATTATAGACAAATGTACATAACACAAATTATTGGAATTTATGGGTCACTGGCATTTATATAAGAGAATGCACTGGTACAGGATCTGTAATGCTAAACCACCACAGCCAGCAAGTCCGTGGGTTAAATGTGTAGGTGTGACCTGGACATGGAATACTTGGGTTAAGAGAGTCCAATTTAAGTTTACAATAATAATGTGTCCTAGTATACAGATAAGCAACCTCACCACTGACCCATTAATATCAATTATATAGCACAGCTGTCAAAAAATCACAGGAATTGTTTATGTTGAACACTGACCTCTATTAAACCAATAACAATTATAATGATATCAGACCATCTGAAGATATAACTCTGCAGCACAGATGTCCAAGTCTACTGTTAATATCATGTGATGTTTATTGTTGAATCTTATTTTAAATTAGATACCATAGCCTTCTTTATCAGATTATTTGCACATTGGCATAAGAAACATCAGAAAATAATATAGCTTTATCAATAGCTAAGTAGTCCAAATGCAATTGGTGAATTAATTAAAAAATTAAAGGGACACATTGGAAATCTTTTTATCAACTTGTATCATAATCATCAATATCTAAATGAAAACAAATGACAATGTCAATGACATTTTTTTTATTGTTATTATAAAAGTTAAAAATAATTTTTTTTTTAAATCGATTTTTTTTTTCAATTTAGTTTTTTTATTGAAAAATGGTCATAACTCCTTTAAAATAAATCGGATCAAACCCATATTCGAACTAGATCTGTATTTTGGGCTGTGAAACTCACATACCAAATTTGGTTCCAATCAGATAAAAAATGTTTGAGTTATGGCAGAATGTGTGAATTCTAAGTCGAAAAAGGGCCATAACTCTGTAACAAAAACTCGGATCAAACCCAAATTCGAACTCGATCTGTATTTTGGGCTGATATACCCATATACAAAATTTGCTTCTGATTGGATAGAAAATGTTTGAGTTATCGCATTACACGTGAAGTGTCTACGGACGGACAGACGGACGGACAGACGGACGGACGGACGGACGGACGAACGACGAGTGGTCAATCCGGACAACGACACTATGTTTACCATACATGGTATGGGTAAACATAAAAATGGCTGTCGGTGGGATGCTTTTAACAAAATTCTGAAAATCTAGATTACTCTCATCTCGTGGTCATCCCGAAGATCTGTGTGACGTTTAGTGATGATGGACAAGTAGGGTGTACCAAATTATTTAGTTTCGAGTAATATCCAAGATGGCCACTGGTGGAAATGTTCCCCCCCCCACCCCCCCCCCCCCCCCCCAATGAAATTTGGAAACAAAATTATGGCTCCCATCTAGTGGTCATCCAAAATATCCATATGAAGTTTGGTGATGATCATGTCAGGGATGTGGCATGTAGCGTGTGCCAAAGGATTTAGTCATACAAAGTGTCAAATACAAGATGGCCACTGGTGGCCATGTTTTTCAATGAAATTTGGAAAACTTTGAAGACTCCCATCTAGAGGTCACCCCGACGATCCATATGAAGTTTGGTGATGACCAAATGAGGGATGTGGTCTGTAGGTTGTACCCAAGGATTTAGCCATGCAAAGAGTAAAATCCAAGATGGCTGCCAGCAGCCATGTTTTAATGACTCCTTCCAATCTACATGTCAATGCTTACAGCCATGACAAATCAGAATCGGAATGGTTTATTGACAGAAGTTTGAATCAGTAGCATTACATAATGGCGATTATAAACATGGTGCGTAATAAGTAAGGTGGGCATGTATATCAAAATATAGGTAAATATTAATGTTTCCCAAAGAATATATTGCGGTTAGGTACTTCTGTATGGGATGGCATAGCTATGAGAGCTGTCTTCCCGCCGATCCCGTGAAATGATTATTCATTGCGTTTCCTGGCTTGTGCATGTGGGGCTCCAACCCCAATTCCCCGCATCGAGACTCCGTTATCTGTTTTAAATGAGACCATCTTCATTAATAATATGCAAAATATTATAAATTCAAGCTGTGAGAATAAAGATATTGTGGAAAGTGTCAGTTAAGGGGAGTCCAGCATAGAATTGTATTGAACAGGAATAATTTCTAGGTATTTAGTATAAATACTACAATATTCAGTGAGAATGTTGGCAGAGATTGGCTTTTGTTATTGTTTTTGTTTTAAATATTTTTTGTATCAGCAGTCAATGGAGTTTTCCACAGAGGCCACACCCACAGCGGTAGTACCACCCACTGGTAATACATGTAAGACTTTATCCATATAAATATTATCTGTTACACGAGATCATCTTCCGACGCATAATCACTTGCCCTTATGTTAACTAGCTGAAACAGACTCATGTATATGACACGTGCAAATTTTGATCTTTTAAACAGTTGATTTAAAAAAATATTATTTTATAAATAAAAATTTTAATTTTTTTTTTTATTGAACTCTGATCTGCTGTTAAGCAGTTTTTAACTTTCTTCTTAGATTTTTAGATTGAAACTTTAGATTTTTTTTTAATTCAATTTAAAAAAAAAAAATTATTGAATTTTTCAATTTTCAATTTCTTTTTAGATTTTTAGATTGAAACAACATCTTGCTCAAAAATTAAAATTTTGAAAAACAAATTAAAACCTTGATTATGAAATAATCAATTTTATATTCTAAGAATCAAACCAAATATAGAATGGGGGGATCCCCTTTTACAGCATGACGTTTTATGTACGGACATGCGCAGTCTATTATTACTCCATTTTACTTGGGAATATAAAATATTAATTGTTTTGTGCAAACATAATTCCCATATTTCTTTGAATATCAGGATCCTCCACCTTCTTGACCATATCAAATTTAGTTGAAATCAGTCAAGGGCTCTGCAAGAAAAATCTCGAACAGACCAGAACAGACAGACAAGATCCCTGAACTCTTTATTATATATAAACCAGAGAACACACATTCGTTTTGCCATTAAATGTGAAAATTGTGACAAGTGTCATGCTAAATCAAAAACATTGCTGTAATCACGTATAAATTTATAACATCATTGCGCAAATATAAATCTCAGTTTATTATGATTTGACAACAAAAAAGTTGTTTGAATATAGCCAATTTAACACTGAATGTATGCATGGATATCAAAATTAGGGTGAAGTAAGATGGCAGCAGAATTTTCAATGCAGCATTGGCCGACTCAGTCGCTGATTGGTCGAAAATATCTGCTAATAATTATTTGATTGACAGCTGTGGAAAGGTCCATTAGACTAGAGGAATGGACGATTTATACCCGACACAATGCACAATGGTACATGCCCAGGCATATAATGGTTTAATATCGTAAATATGAATAATGGTTTTAGCAGACCGCCTGCAGATGACACGAAGCAGGTGCATTGTGTCTCATAGAAATTATTCTAAATATTATAAGCATTGATATTATTCACAACAGTCCGGACAGAATGGGTTGTCACAAATCACGTTTTCCATATATGAGGACAATAAATTTTTGAGAATAAGATTCTTAAATATGTTGCGACTTGTAGTTTTTCGTGTTTATTTACCCAATGAGTATTCTTCCTGCATGCTGACTATCAGGTCGGGCACAGGTGCCAAATGAGCTAAATAGCTCATGTAGCTAAATCAAGCTAAATTTTTAATGTGATAAAAGTCAATTTTCTCAGTTCAACACATGCATTGAAATTATCACAATGCAAATTTACTTTCATTAGTTAGAACCCACGTCAAGCTTCACAGGAACACTTTCGGTACAACTAGTTACAACAGCCACAGCGGGATCAAAGGCAATTTGATTAACACTTTTAGGAGATTGATTAAACTTCTTATCGAACTTATGAAGTGTGCATAAAACTGCCCCTTTTGCGATTGAATTTGCCTGGAATGTATTTCTGAAGGTTAAGGACACAAGGTAACAATGTCTTGGCATCCATTTACGAAAAATGTTTTGTCGAAAGTGACTGATCTGTCATTAAGAGAAGAAGAAATACGGAAGCGCGAGTGGTCAATAAATTCATATTTTATGCAACGCATACTGTGTCTTCTGTTGTGTCGATAAGTTAAAAGCATGTGGCTTTACATATGCTCCAACCAGTGAAATTCAATTAGAATCATACTTATAAACACATAGACAGAGCCTGTTTTGAGGAGTCAATCAGAACGTTTGTTTCATTTTATCTTAGGATAAGCTTAAAGATGGCTGAGCGAAGCCGATGCAGCACGATTTGCTGACAGAGAGTTAATTAAAACTATTTTCTCTTACGAATTTCAATGAAAACATACAGATAAATCCTTAAGCAAATGTCACACAAAGATAACAAGACTGTTAGATGAGCACAAGTTATTTTTGTGAAGATCAATAGTAGGTTGGTCCAGTAAAAGTAAATTCGCAATGCGATAATTCGATGCATCTGTCGAACTGAAGAAATGGATCACATTAAAGATTTAGCTTGATTTAGCTACGTGAGCTCAAGATTTGTATTCCATATATTAAGTGACTTATGCACAAAGGAATAATATAGGAATTTCAACAACAACTTTGGTAAAAATTATTTAATGTTATTAAGTGTATAGTTTGAATGGACAATGCTTGAGCAAAAGATACGACCTGTAGACCGTGCCAAAGGATTAAGTCATGCAAAGAGTAAAATGCAAGATGGCTGCCGGCAGCCACGTTTAAAGTGATGTGAAACACTCCGGTATGGTGATCAAATACAAATGGAGAATAAACTTGTTCAAAGTAGTATTTTTTACAAATAATATATTCAAATTGACAACAAACATGGTCATTCTTATATATTAATTAAATGAAGTGACTCTCGATGGCGAAATCGTTTTCGCTAGTTTATCGCCGATAGATGCATCCCGAATCGAGTAGTAAATATTTACAATTCAGCGTAGTTCTGACGATGTTTTCTATGGAGTGGTACGGTCAATTTGCTTCAAATTTTCGGCGATGTTAGTAAAATGGTACATTCCCCCAGCTATCATTGCGCCTGAATACTAACTTATCAGTTTCACGCACCCGAACAAGTACATAATATGTCTTTAATGGCCGAATGACCCTAAAATGACTCATTCCCATCAACATGTCAATGTTAAAATCCACGATAAATTTCATGATGATCCGACCAAAGTTACTTGGAATGGTTTATTGCTCGACACGAATTACAATGTTACATGCAAAACATATACATTATTACATATCTATATACAAATGGAGCAAAAATATCAATTCAATGCATGGGAATAAAAATCAATTTTTTTACATGTATATGCAATTTTGCATTGTGCCCGCCCGCTATACTGTATCTATATAGTAATTTAATTATCGTGGCTGGGGCACCACATACAGTGCACATCCATAACGACAAAGCAGAGAGGCGAGGATAAACCTCCCTGTATTAGACAAATATGATGTGGTTGAAATTGGTGCTGATTGGTGTATATCAACCAAGGTATCAGCCTTTTTTGTGTATTCTTTCAAAGCTAGTTTCAGATATATGGCTAGTCGTTTCATCACCTCTGCATTTTCTATACATTTTCTTAAATTTGAGTGGGGTAAGGATGCTTCCAGTAGTAATCTGGGATATATCTCCCCAATTTGTGAAAAATGGTTGCAGGTTAACACAAGATGATATTCATCTCCTATACCATTCTTACATAATGGGCAGTACCTCTCGTTTCTTGCCATTTTCTTCCATCGCCCGCTTTCAATAGCTAGTTTGTGATTCGAGGTTCTAATCTTCATTACATAATCGGATAAATGGTGGGGGAGCTCAGTCAAATAGTTACGGAAAAGGTGTGATCTCTCTGTATAAAGAGCCCCTCGATGTAGTTGATACGCTTGTTGCCCACTCCTGATTAAAGTTATCAAGCAGAACCCTTTTAATTAGTTTTACCTCATGCCTGGCTAATTGTCTTTGTGATAGTCACATGAAATTTAGGCCTGATTCCTGTAATGTACCCTGTATAAATCTTATCCACCAGTGTTTCTTTTCGAAAACTGGGTCTCTATCGTGTAGAATCCAAGTCAAATGATATATATATTTTTTTATTTCTGAGCCCTCGTTTCCTAATAATCTTGACCAATACGAAATAGCTCGACATTTAATATCTATTGACATGGGGTGTCTACCCAACTCTCCATATACCATGTAGTTGGGTGTGCAAGTTTTCATACCTAATATCAGTTTGCAGAACTTTAGGTGGACGCTCTCGATTGCTTTCAGGGATTCGTCACCCCATATCTCACTTATAGCAAAATGGGTGCGACCATCACATCAAATAGGTGTAGCATTATATCAACTGGAAGGTACAAGTTCCATACTTTATTGAGCAGCGTATATATAGCTTTGTTGGCTAACTTACATGTAGACTTGTAGCCTGTGCGAAAGGATTTAGTTATGCAAAGAGTAAAATCCAAGATGGCTGCTGGTGGCCATGTTTTTTGGTTGAATGACCCCAAAATGATTCGTTCCCATCTGTATGTCAATATTAACATCCACCACAAATTTCATGATGATCAAACAAACACTCCGGCCTGTGGCCCATGCTAATGGATTGAATTTTAAAACCCAAGATGGCCACTGGCGGCCATGTTTTTCTGTTGAATGACCCCCAAAATGACCTGTTCTCATCTACATGTCAATGTCAACAGCCATGAAAAATTTCATAAAGATTCAACCAAATTTCAATGGCAGAATGACCCCAAAATGACTCGTTCCTATCTAGATGTCAATTCTAAATATCCCAGACAAATTTCATGATGATTCAACCAACGGTACAACCTGTAGTCCGTGCCAAAGGATTTAGTCATGCAAAGAGCAAAATCCAAAAAGTCTGTCGCGGCCATGTTTTTTGGCGAAATGACCCCTCGCCCCCCCCCAAATGACTCATTCCAATCTATATGTCAATATTAACATCCATGACAAATTTCATAATAATCCGACCAAAGGTACAAACTGTAGCCCGTGATAATGGAAATTGTTAACGGACATCTCCACACACAACACACACCGACAACGGATATTGGTCAACCCATGGCAATAGCTCAAACTTTACAAAGTAAAGTTGAGCTAAAAATGGTCGTTTGTTGAACTTATAATCTGAACATTTCACACCAATAGATAGGACTCCTTCTGTACGTGTATTAACTTGTTGGCTGCTTATTTTTACTTCAGATGAATACTAGACCATTCCAATGTACACTTTTATAATTGGGTGCGATGAATTCGAAAACCGGTCCTTCCCTATTATTGGGTGGGAGAATCCATTTAGTAAAGAAAGGATTAAAGATGTACTCAAGGGTATTTTTCCCCTTTTTATTAATAGTGTATAAAAAACATGCAACGTGTTTGGAACAAGAAGCGCTACAAGAAAGATGTTTGTTGAACTTATCAACAAAACATTTCCCGTCAATTATTCTGCACTTGTGTTATATGTTTGTCTGCCTATTGGCTGCTTATAATAACTAAACATCCTTCCAAAAGAAATTTATCCTTTAGTTAGACACTATTTTCTTGTGTTGAAGACTTGAGTTACCACTCAGAGCCGCTAAGGAACTGTACAATGTACAGTAAGTAATGCCCTAAATAACTTTTCAGCATTTAGTTGGAAATATGGCAACAAGCCATATTTCAGTGAGAACATTCTGATGAATGGCAACAAGCCATATTTCCGACTAAATCCTAAAAGTTACCCATAATTCTGCTGTGGTTAAGGAGTCGACTATTTAGGGCATTACTGTAGATACCAACATTTATTAAAATGTGGGAATAAGTGCAATGAGATGACATACCCATCCTTTCCCAGTATGAAGAAAGCAGGGATTGATACAGGCCGATCTGTATCATCTTTGACCATGTCAATAAATTTTTCATCATTACCAGAATCATCATCCGTTATTATAATTCCCTGTGCTCCAGCATTTTCTGCAATCACAGCTTTGCTTAGAAATGAACAACTCCTGAAATTTAAAGTTCACAAATCATGGTGTAATTTTAAAGGGCAACTAAAATTTGGGGATAATTATTTATATAAGAACAAGGGGAAGGAAAGATTTAAAGCTTTCCTCAGGCCAAAGAAATTTAAAAGTGTGATTTGAGATTACAAGCCCTAAATAATTCGGTTGATAAGTGGGCTTAAAGGGGTATTCTCCACTAAATCCAGTAATTTTATATTCTGTTGAGTATAAAAGGAGATGGTCCCATAAATGGCCAGATTTAGTGTACAGTACCCCTAAATTCTAATTTCTAATTTTGACATATTTTCATGGCTTTTCATTCATATATGATTTGCAAGATTGATCTTAACTTAATTTTAATTATATTGTATAAACTGTAATAAACAACATGCTTTGATATGGAGAATTTAATCTATTCTGAAGTGTAAGTTGTTTTTGTTTTTATTAAAGAATTTTACATAAATTTCTAAAGATTTTCTTAAATACCCCAAAAAAAAAAACAAAAACAAAATTCTACAAGCCAGATTTGTTTTCCCCTTATCCCCATTTTTTCTCAAAACATAACATCAATATTGACCCATAAATGGTAATAAACAGTATATACTGAAGTATTTATTTCATATAGCAGTATGTTTTGTTATATAGGAGTGGGTTATCACTTCAGAACCTATAATGAACCACTCTGTTGGATGCATAGAATTCATCAGTTCCAGATTATGACCCGAGAAAAAAATTGGCACTACCTGCTGCAAATTTATAATATAACAAACTTTTTACCAATAAAATTAGTAAACAATCAAATAAAACTAGGTACATCATATAATATTATGCTATCAAATCGAAATGAAAACTGGAAACTATAAAACATATTGCCTGCAACTGCCTGGAATATTGATAACTCATGTATCCAATTCTATCAACTTGTTTTTAATGTTCTAAAGTAGCTTCATTTATACGGTGGCTGATATTGCGACATAATCAATACATACATTATCTCGAGATAATTATCTCGAGATCTCTACATATTATCTCGAGATCTCGACATAATTATCTCGAGATCTCGACATAATTATCTCGAGATCTCGACATATTATCTCGAGATCTCGACATATTATCTCGAGATCTCGAGATAATATCTCGAGATCTCAACATAACATGCATATTTAAACATCTGATGTAGTGGCAATGTAACAACAACCAAGATGGAACGCGAGCAAGTCGCTCTCTGTCTCTCACTCAAACTGTCTGTCTCCCCTCTCTCTCTCTCTATCGCTCTCTCTCTCTCTCTCTCTTGTTCTTTCATAAGTCCCGGTACATACAAATCGACTTGGTTCAAATCCGGGAATGTATCTCCCGTTCTTTCGTTAGCTGCTGATCATTCGAAAGGCGGCGCATGTGCATACCTGTCGTCTTGACTCAGTTCCGGAACGCAAATCCGGGTTATTCTCGATCGATAATCTGGTACTCTGGTCTATGTCTCTCTCTCTCTGTCTCTCCCTCTGTCTCTCCCTCTGTCTGTCTGTCTGTCTCTCTCTCTCTCTCTCTCTCTCATTTGCTCATTAACCCCTGATCGTACAGAGTGCAGATGTACGAAAAAATCGCCTTAGTTCAGTTCCGAGAAGCGAATCCGGGTTAATACCGATCGATCGAGAATAAGCCAGATTTGCATTCCGGAACTGAGTCAAGACGACAGGTATGCACACGCGCTGCCTATTGAAAAATCAGGGGCTAACGAAAGAACGGGAGATACATATATATATATAGATAGAGAGAGAGAAATAGACAGATAGAGGGAGATAGAGTGGGAAAGAGACACGAGTCCCAGATTATCACTCGAGAATAAACCGGATTCGATTCGCGGATTTGAACCAAGTCGATTGGAGCGAGGGAGACAGACAGAGTGAGAGAGAGTGGGAGAGTGAGAGAGAGAGTGGGAGAGAGGGAGGGACAGAGACCCGAGTCCCAGATTATCAATCGAGATTCCCGGATTTGAACCAATACGATTTGTATGTACTATGTACCGGGACTCATGAAAGAACGAGAGAGCGAGAGAGTGAGAGAGAGCAGGGAGACAGACAGACAGTTTGAGTGAGAGACAGAGAGCGACTTGCTCGCGTTCCATCTTGGTTGTTGTCACATTGCCACTACATCAGATGTTTAAATATGCATGTTATGTCGAGATCTCGAGATAATTATCTCGAGATCTCAAGATATTATGTCGAGATCTCGAGATAATTATGTCGAGATCTCGACATAACATGCATATTTAATATCTCGAGATCTCGAGATAATATATGTATTGAGTATTTCGCAAATCAGCCACCGTACATTTATGTTGTTCCTCACCATGCACAGAACGAGGCCGCACAATTCGTATCCGTGTATACATGTATATTAGTCAACAGTTACAATCATTTTATTATACTCAAAGGATGTGTATTGCGCGACTAGAAATTTGGTAAGACAATTAAGGACATTAAAAACATTTTAAAAAGTGCAATCACTGTGACCTCAGTAAATTTCTGGATTTTCAATGTTTATAACTGCAGGTTCGCAGTCATCACCAATTGGAAAAGAAAGGTGGGCCTTTAAAGTGATGTGAAACACTTCGGTGGGGTGATCAAATAGAAATGGAGAATAATCTAGCTCAAAGTAGTTATTTTTACAAATATTATATCCAAATTGACAATTCACACCAGCATTCTTATATATTAATTACATGCATTGAATCTTGATGGTGAAATCGCTTTCGTTAGTATATCGCTAATAGTTGCATCACGAATTGAGATTTATATACTTAGAATTGAGCATAGTTCCGACGATGTTTTCTATGGAGTGGTACGGTCGATTTCTCCAGTTGGCGTAGCACCTGAGTACTAACATATCAGTTTCTCGCACCCTAACAAGTCCATAATATACCTTTAAAGTATCAAAAAAGTTGCATTAAAAAAAATTAAAAACAATTCGTTGAGCGTGTCTCCATCTATGTATTGCACAGGATCAATAACAGAAACTTATTTCAAACATTGAAGGGTTATGCTATCGTTCAGATATTTGTCACAAATTTTCAAATAAGGGGGTGGGTCTCGGAAATACACCTGAAAAAAAAAATAAAAAATAAAAAATGGGGGTGGTGGGTGCCAAGATAGGTGCCAATTTAGTCATTTGCCTCTCTTTGAAGTAGTCATGATGGCGAACATCCATATCAAATTTCATTCAGATCCGATCAACCATAGCTGAGAGGTATATGCGGACAGAACAAAAAACTAAGATTTTCATATAAACAGAGAAGGATAACTCTAGAAAGGAAAATATGGCAAATCTCAATATCTAATTTAATTCAGATCTGATAACTCATGGCAGCATGGCTGAGACATATGCGCAGATGGATATACAGACAGACAAACAAAGTCACATCCATACTTGGTCTCGTATACACTTCTTCAGCTGACAGCTTTGGAGAATCATTTCATCACTGATAAATTACACTTGTTCAATTTTCTCAGTATTTACATGTTGTATGTGGTTGCATATAAAATAATATATATTATATACGGACCCTCTTTCCACTAGAGCTATTGAGCCTTGAATCCTGTTAGCATTTGATAATGTGCTGCATCCATGATATGGCTCCAATGGCACTAACGGGATTCGAGTGAACATTTTTGACTGAAATGTGTAAAGAAATTAAATATAAGTTCAATTAAACATTGCTCGTTTGCAAGGCTGCAAAAAGTGTGTCTGTCAATTGCAGAATGAGTCCCCCAGATGGTAAATTTAGTGACGATGATGAGCTAGCGTCACCAAATTCACCTTCTGGGAACATCAATCTGCTTAGGCCTCAACCGCTATGGGAGACCTAGGATCTGAAGTCGGTGATGTTCACTCATTAGTCACCTCAATTATGCATTTTATCTTCTGAAAATTAGGGGATATAGAAACTGAACAGAAGGGAAAAAGTAAATAAAAACAATGTCAATTTGAGACTATAGTAACTTCTCAGAAGATGATGCCTAAGCAGAATGAGGTCCCCATAGGGTGACTTTGGTGGTGCTACATGTAGCCCGACAAGTGGGACAGCATCACTAAATTCACAATCTGGAGACCTCATCCTGCAAATGACAGACACACTGTCTCACTCACTGAATTATAATCAATTGCACTTTTAAATAGTGATTCCTGTTTCCAAAAAATTTATATGCTCTTAATGTTGGTTGCATTTTTCTGTTGCGTGGGGAATTTACTCTTATATTTTCTTGACATTTGTATTGTTTCATGTACCGGTATAAAGTATTGCAGAACCCAAAATTACATATACAGGTATCAATCTGGAGTGGTTGGATAACCATATTATCTGTATTCAATTCATTGTCTGTTAAAATTTAAAAAAATTGTATATTCAACAAGGCTTCTGTATAGTATTGAGGTTACCATGACAATTTCTAAGCTATTGAATTGAACTCTGTTTAACCCAGTGCTTATCTGGTGCATTAATACGAGCAGTATATATTTTTCTTCTTTTCGAATATTACATTGTTTAAATTACTCACCAGATCTCCCCCAAAATCTCGTGCTTGTCTCATTCTGTAAATATAGGCGATATCCTCTGGATAAACAAGTTGGAAGTAGAAACCATTGATCCCATCATCCACAAGTAAACTGAAGTCGGGTTGCTGGGTCAGATCATGAGGTAGCACTATACAATGAAATTAAAAGACTTCAAATTATTGGGTCAATGTCTCAACCTTTTATACATAAAATTTATAGATGCGCACAATGTACATTGTACAGTTCTGTATACAGAGTTTTACAATAGCCTCGGAATGAGAGTATAATGTTGGCAGAGATAATTGTCATCTGCTTCAATTGAAAGTATTTTCTTCCGATATCGGCAAAAAATAATTCCACACCAATGGTGAAAATGCGCTTTAGTTATTGGTCAAATATCGATCTTGAAAACAAGTGCAACAACAAGTGTGGCACATATTTGATTCGAGTCGAGGAACCCACCCTTCAAAGCTCAGAGTGATCAGATATCAATTTTTGAAGTTTGTTAATTTTTGGAGATGTGGTCCACTTCCACGTGCTCAAACAGACAAATTGCGGGTGTAAGATGGATAACTCTAAAATCAAGTGGTTATTATTGTTAACAGTAACCACTTGATTTTAGAGTTATCCATCTTACAACCGCAATTTGTCCATTTGAGCACGTGGAAGTGGTCCACATCTCCAAAAATTAACAAACTTCAAAAATCGATATCTGATCACTCTGAGCTTTGATGGGTGGGTTCCTCGACTCGAATAAAATATTTTTTACCCCCAAAGCCAAAGAAATAGTAATTGAGGAGCGTCTAATCGGATTGAGTACCTTTAAATAAAAATCTCAATGAACAAATCTGGTGTCCTTATTTGCAGAAAGTCATGCTGCTCCTTGGTAAAGCAATTATGCTTTGCTGTGTAATCATGTATGATTGTAAAGTTTAGATACCATACACCCGGTATAATTTTTTTGGTATAATTATGATTATTTTTTATTGAGTTTCAAGAGTCTTATCATGAAAAAAGCATTCAGATCTGCCATGATTGGAAGTAATAAGCAGAAGTATAAATTATGTACGAATATCGAGTGAAAATGCTCATATGATTCTAAATTCTGAATCGAAATGCTACCTTTGAGCAATTTTTTAACAGCCAATCAAATTCATTTAAATTCGCCGAATTCGGCTTCTGGTTTGAAAATATTTCAAGTTAGATTTCGGCAAATAAACAAGACAGTCAATGACTGTGGGGTCGCTCACCAGACTGCAAAGACTCATTAGACTGAGACTCTGGAGACCACAACAGTCAGAACTTTTCATAATCACTTTAACCCTTTACCCAACAGAAGGGCCCTGTGCCAATGCATTCTATTATATATGCGATTCGACCATAGGTCGCCTCGCATATATAAGAGAATACATTGGCTTAACACATTAAAAATTATAAAATTGTTAAAGAATGTAAGAAAAAATGGTAAAAAGTGTTAAAAAAAGATTTTTTTTAGGCCAATGCATTCTCTTATATATGCGAGGCGACCTATGGTCGACTCGCATATATAAGAGAATGCATTGGCACAGGGCATAACTGTAACTATCACAATGTGGTCAAGGAGCCGGTTCCAATGATATCAATATTTGTATGGTTCTATTGAGAC
Organism: Siphonodentalium dalli; assembly: GCA_032622095.1. NCBI lineage: Eukaryota > Metazoa > Mollusca > Scaphopoda > Gadilida > Siphonodentaliidae > Siphonodentalium > Siphonodentalium dalli. The sequence goes on along the minus strand of CP136062.1, from coordinate 119,682,194 downwards.
AGACCGAAGATATTTTAGGCTGTTGAAGCTTTATTTGGCCAGTTTTGGCCGGATTGTTGGGTAAAGGGTTAAAAGAAGTAGATCTAAACAGGATATGTGGCCAAATTACCAACTGTACACTACTGATCACCCCCCCCCCCCCCCCCCCCCTCAACAAGTCCCCTCCCGACTGGGCTCCAGACTCCCAAGTCTTAGGTTGGAATTACACAATTGACATCTCAAACTTTCCCAATTGTTGGAAATTTCCAATCTCAAAAGCGCCTTTTTATAAAATAGACCTGATGGTCCTTGTGAAGGAAGCATATTAAGAAGGAAACTGTCCTATTTTTCTAGGTTACCCCATTAAAAATATCTGTATTGCAGTCAAACAAGAACATTCCATGTTAAATAAGCCAACTAGTTCTTGGCTCTTCCATACATATTTTAAGAATTAATATGTTGAGAAATAGTTATGTCTCTGGCAATGCCCTTATTCGACTTTGTGATGCCATTTTCACAAATCTGTCACCCAAGGTAATTTCCTACCAAATATAAGCAAAATAGGCCATTTCATTCTTGCATAGAAGACATATCATGAATTACTATGGAGAGAAAGAGTAATGTAGCTGGCCTTGCACCTACTTGACCTGGTGAACCTGATTAAACAAATCTGAATCACACATCACCAAAGTAGCCTCAATATTAAATGTGAACTAAATAGAGCTGGTGGTTCTTTCAAAGAACACTTTTCAAGTTTGCCAAATATGTTCTGGTGAAGTGGTGGGTGTGGGAGAGTTAAATGTCCTGTTGAAAGATTTGAACAATACATATGATAGATTGATGTTGTAATTGGGAATTAATGACCTCCAGCAGATCTCCAGGAAATGTTTATAAAAATGTCAGACTTCACTTGCAATTTTTAATATTTTTTGGATTTATGTCCCTGGCCCTGCCCACATTTGACCCAGTGACCTCATTTGAACAAATCTGAATGTGAGTCACCTAGGCAATATCCACACCAACTATGAACCCATACGGTCTTATGGTTCCAGAGGAGAAGTTTAAAGAATTGTTGACGGACGGACGAGGAGTGATGTCTATAGCTCCATCAGAGACTTTGTCTCAGGTGAGCCAAAAACTATTGAAATTATAGAATGACTCCCCCCCCCTTTGGATCCCAAAATACAACAGAATTCAAACTTTTTTAATGGAAGGGGAAGAACTCCATATTTAAAGGGGTACTGTACGCCATTTTCATTAAATTTCCGGTGACAACAACGATCTAATATCGATAATATATAGAAACATAAGTAATTTGAGTCGAAGATGTATTCTGTAAACGCTCAGGTTAATAGGCTATCTTAAAATTTAATAATTTAAAAGTTAATAATTTGATATAAATTGAATTTATGACTGGAGCCATAAAATGGCGTCAATTAAATTACGAATTTGCGTAATCAAATAAAGTAAATGAGGGATACTGGCTTGTTAAACCGATCGCACACACGATCGCTTAAAATATTATGATGATACGGGGAGAACACTCAAGCCACTCACTGACTAGCGACGATACAATAACTTAAATGATTATATGGGACTAGTATGCCTATAATATAACTTTTATTTGATTCATTTGGTTGAAAACTGTACAAAAATTACTCAACAACGATAATTTGTATTTTTGCATTCCGGTAAATTTGTCATCGTAACACTACTTCGTACTCAACAGACTTTCAAATAATGAAAAAAGTGTTACCTTATTCTCAGACTCGGAGACTATAGAAACCAACAACAACATTTGGCGTACAGTACCCCTTTAATATATAGAGTTATTCCCCCTGCACTGAAAATAATTTGGCTTTTTACTGCAATCTAGATGACAAAACTCTTTGGCAACTCAATAAAAACAACATGTCCACAGTTTATTATACTGGATAAGTTGATAATACAATGTTTTGGAGCTTGCTCTTTCAAATGGTATATAATATGGCATACATTTTATATAATGTAATCTGGGGGTTAAAAAATTAAGTAGTTTACTATTTTATATTCATTTTAGTCTAAATAATTAATTTTGAGAAAACAAATTACATCTCATTGAACAAATCTGCTAATTCCACCCTCTCAACCCATGGGGACATCCCTGCAAGAATAGGACATCTGTGATATATTGGATGCTTGTCTACATTTGCCTAACAATATTTCCTTAACCTTGGAAGCCAGTGCATTCTCTTAGGTGAGGCTACCTATGGGACACTCACATATATAAGACAATGCACTGGCATGATACTAGTACCTTGTTATAAAATAATAAATATTGGACAAATATTAAAACTAGGAGCTCATTTCTGATTTCTCTTGATCAATGGTCTATTATTTTATATTCATTTTATTTTAGTATTTGTAATTGGTTTTGGAAACAAATTTACATCTCAATGAACAAATCTGATTGGGGTTGGGGTTGGGGGTGCAAGGGTTTAAAACAAGGATTTGAATTAATTTTTTTTAAGAGTTATGTCCCTGGGCCCTGCCCCTATTTGACCCAGTGACCCCATTTGAACAAATCTGAACCCCAGTCACACAAGGACTCTCCATACTAAATGTAAGCTAAATTGGTCAAATGGTTCAAAAGAAGAAGTCATTCTAAGAATTACTATGGAGGAATAGAGTTATGGCCCTGCTTTCACAACTATTTCACCCAGTGACCTCATTTGAACAAATCTGAATGTGATTCACCTAGGGAACATCCACACCAAATACGAACACGTTACGTCTTACGGTTCTGGACGAGAAGATGATTCTTGACGGAAGGACGGACGACGGACGAGGAGTGATGACTATAGCTCCACCGGAGACTTCGTCTCAGATGAGCTAAAAACATAAATTAAGTGATTTTAAGTGATTTCAAAGAGATTGAATGACCTGATGTGACCTTACGGAATACTACCGTTTCATATCAAAGCATAGTAGCATTCTTACTGTGAAGTGGAAGCACTTTATCAAGTATGTTGAAGTAATAATCATAATGCCAATGCTGCTGATAGGGTCGTTGTCTTTACGTTTTATACATAGATGCACCCCATGTGCATTTGTGTATACAGAAATGAACACTAGTCTCGGACAGCATGTGATTGAAATGTTGCCGAAAGTAAATTGCCATCTGCTTCAACTGAAAGTATTTATCTTCCGATATTAGGCCATAAATTTCTTTGAGGCCAAAAAAAAAATAATGGTGATTTGGGTTTCCCTACCGACCCTATTTTAAACCCCCTACCCTAAAGTTTTGTTCATGGTTTTCAAAAAAATCTTATGATTTTTTTCTAAAAAAAATATTCATAAAACACAAAAAACATATTTCAGCATCTCAGAATAGGTTGATTTCCCAGTAAAAGTATGGTGCAATATTAAAATTGATACAAAAATAATCAACAGTAGTTTTATGTCAATCTTGGAGAGTAAAATACGCACATGAAAAGTAATAAGAATATGTCAAAATAAAAAATAAAATTATAAAAATAAAATTTCAGGCCTACCTACCAACCCTATTTTTTTTGGCTTGTAACCCATACCAAACATTTAATTTTATTTGGCCTCATCACAAGGACAATACTGTGATCTAATTTACCGCATATCAATCTTAGCATTAAATGGGTACCGAAATAACTGCATGGTTGTTTGATCAATGAGCAGAAGAAACTGAGCTTAGAAAAATTATCAACATGTGTGCATTTATATATAAAAAAATTACGACAATGACCCCTGTCATGTGGTATTACACGAGACAAGTACCTGCATGTATAGAGAAATGCACACAGTGTGCATTTAATTATAAAAAGTTTCAACAATGACCCCATCACAGGCTGTTGGCAATGCCCAATACAATCATTTAGCAACTGGATGACATTGGTAGCTCGTTTTTGAACCACAATTTCCATAATTAGTTGTGGTGTTGCATAAAACTTACTGGCTTATAAATGCTACAACATATTACCGTATATTAAATTATTATAGCTGAAGGCTTCAGCTAGGATAGCTGATTTCAGCCATTGTACAATATTGAAGCTGAATTTTCACAATTTTAAGACCTGGTGAAGTAGTCACTGGTAGTACTAGCGCCTAGTACCAGTGGTTATCGGTGATACTGACATTGGTAGTGGTAATATAGTACAGGCTCATATTCATTCAAACTGGAAAACTCTTCATATTAAAACAGGTCTGGCAAATGTGAGAATACAGTTATAATAGCTGTATTAAGTGAACCTAGCTGAACTCAGCTACCGGTATATATTCTACTCTCAAAACGGCTGTTTTTCAATTAATTAACTAGAAACGCTAATTTGCACATCAAAACTACCGGTAGGTTACACCTTTCTCCACTTTCAAACAAATCAAAACTATCACTCGTTTTGTGACAAAGTGTTGCATTTTGTCGACACAGCGATGTTGATTATTTGTGAAAACTTACTACGCCAATCGATGTCAGTCATTGCGGTTTAATAACTCACTTATGCATTGCAGAATACCTTGAAAACTGTATTTAAAGGGGTACTGTACGCCATTTTCATTAAATTTCCGGTGACAACAACGATCTAATATCGATAATATATAGAAACATAAGTAATTTGAGTCGAAGATGTATTCTGTAAACGCTCAGGTTAATAGGCTATCTTAAAATTTAATAATTTAAAAGTTAATAATTTGATATAAATTGAATTTATGACTGGAGCCATAAAATGGCGTCAATTAAATTACGAATTACCGTAATCAAAAATAGTAATTGAGGGATACTGGATTTTTAAACCGATCGCACACACGATTGCTTAAAATATTATGATGATACGGGGAGAAGACTCAAGCCACTCACTGACTAGCGACGATACAATAACTTAAATGATTATATGGGACTAGTATGCATATAATATAACTTTTATTTGATTCATTTGGTTGAAAACTTTACAAAAATTACTCGACAACGACAATTTGTATTTTTGCATTCCGGTAAATTTGTCATCCGTAACATGACTTCGTACTCAACAGACTTTCAAATAATGGAAAAATTGTTACCTTATTCTCCGACTCGGAGACTATAGAAACCAACAACAACATGTGGCGTACAGTACCCCTTTAATACAATATTCAATTGGAAATAGTAATCCGGTGCTGCTCATACGCAATTTGTTTGGTGCTCTAAAATGATTGAATAGTTGAAAAGGGGGACATTATACATCTCTAGCCCGAGATTAACCGAGTGAGCACAACTCACCACTTTAACTTACAGCACACTATCTGTATAATACAGTTACAAATAGTTATCGGCATCGCTCACAACCAATTATTAGTCACAATTTAGTGGTGTGTGACTTTCTATTTTAGCAGCGGGAAGAAATACAGGAGCAATAGAAAATAGTTCCCAGGTTATTTAAGTTCACCTCCCGTCATAGTAAGTTTTCACACAAAATCGAAGTCACTGTGAGTGTGTCGATAAATTGCAACACTTTGAAGTTTGTCACAAAACAAATGACGTTTTTGATTTGGTTGAAAGTGAACAGACGGCGACCTAAGGCCAAAAGAAAGAGTTTTGGTTCTCAGGCCCCGCCGCATTTAATAACAAGACAGTCAAAGACTGTGGGGTCGCTCACCAGACTGCAAAGACTGATAAGACTGGGACTCTGGAGACCATAACAGTCAGAACTTTTCATAATCACTTTAAAAGAAGTAGATCTAAACAGGATATGTGGATAGAGAGGCTTCATGTATGTAGATCGGGGAATACCTACTTTTAAATTACCAACTGTACACTACTGATCATGCCCTCCCTCCTCTAGCTCATGTCCCTTCCTGACTGGGCTCCAGACTCTCAAGTCTTAGGTTGGAATTTCACAACCGACATCTCACAAACTTTCTCAATTGTTGGAAATTTCCAATCTCACAAGCGCCTTTTTATAAAACTATTTAGGCATGTTTGAAGCCCAATTATCCATGGACCCAAAAACACTATATGTATGTCAGATTAATCAGTCAGTTAGTTCCAAGGTAGATGTTATAATGCATTTTGTATTTTAATGATTTTATTAGACACAAAAGTGTTAAGTCCCCATAGCCCCGTCATTTCTTAACAGGTTGAATCATGTTAACAAAGATGAATCTCAGTCACTAAGGATCCTCCATACTATATGTAAGCTAAATAGTCCAACCTCTCTTGAGAAGACATTTTAAGTATTAGCATAGAGACATACAGTTATGTCCCTGGTCCCACCCTATTTAATCTGGTGACCCCATCTGAATAAATTTGAAACCCCATTTAAAACAAGTGACCCATTTGAACAAATCTGAACTCCAGTCACCCAATGACCCTTCATACCAAATATGAACCCATTCAACCTGATGGTACATGAGAAGAAGTCGTTTTTAAGAATTACTATGGAGGGCAAGAGTTATGGCTCTGGCTTCACAACCATTGACAGAGTGACCTCATTTGAACAAAACTGAATGTGAGTCACCAAGGGAACATCCACACCAAATATGAACCCATTCAGTCTTATGATCTAGAGAAGATGTTCAAAGAATTGTTGACAGATGGATGGATGGACAGACAGATGAACAGGAGACAGATGAGAAGTGATGACAAAAGCTTCGTCTCAGGCGAGTTTAAAAATTACATTTCATTGAACAAATCTGTAAATCACCCCCCCCCCCCCAGCACTGTGGGGACATCCCTGCAAGAATATGACATTATCTTATTATACCAGTAGCGTACATCATAGATACAGGTTATGTGGGTGGGGCAGAGCTAATTCTCTTATACCTCTGCCCCTATTTGAACAAACATGAATCCCCATCTCTGATATCTGTCCATCTAATAATTTTAAACATTCACTTTTAAGAGTTGAAGTTAATTGATTTTCCAAAAAGGACCCAATTGGAACAGCTCTAAACATGCCACCAAGGAAAATAATATTGGAACAGCCAAGCGTGAATTAAGTGTGTCTGAGGTCCCAAAAGGGGAATGTAGTAATGCTATACTGTAAGGTGGGCTAGCATCACCAAATTCACCATCTGGGAACCCAAACTTACTTAATCATCAACTGCTATGGGAGACCTGGGGACAGACAGAAGTTCTCCAGCTAAAGTTGGTGGCATATGACAGTATGCACACCCATTTAACACCTCAATTATGCATTTTAGAATCTCAACAGAAGAAATAACGCTGCTAAAATGTCAATTTGAGACTCACTTCCCAGAAGATGAGGCCTAAGCAGAATGAGGCCCTCAAAGGGTGTATTTAGCAATGCTAGCCTGCTGTGCAGGGTACAAATGCTAGACACAAATGCTAGACACACTTCATTACAGCTTTGAGAAAAGGAATTTAAATTGATATTAATGACCAGGATATTGTAAACAATCATGGTGCTAAATTGACAGCTTGAGAAAACAAATGCTCAACACTATTAATCTCATTTAAATTATGAATGACATGAATACACTCCCAGGGGACTCTGCCTATAGCCACAGAAGTTCTGTTATCTATAAATCTGGCACTGATTTATACACAACATGCCTCTATCATGCTTGGTGGTACAGAGCAGAGATCGTTTGGGAATGCAAGGATATGGAACTTACTGAACATTTCTGTACATCTGTCTGTTTTCTCACAAAATCCTGATTTCAACCAAATTTAGTGGGGTGACTAGAGGTACCTACCCCCCCCCCCCCCCCGACGATGTAATGTCCTAAGTTCTTCAACATTTTAATTAAGACATAATTTTGTTTTTTGGGTTAAATTGAACAATAAGTTATTTCTAAAAAAAAATAAATCTTCAAATTTATGTCCATAGCCCCACCCACATTTGACCCAGTGACCTCATTTGAACAAATCTGAACCACAGTCACCCAAGGTACCCTCATACCAAATGTGAACCCATTCGACCCAACAACTTCAGAAAAGAAGTCGTTTTAAGAATTACTATGTGGAAAAATAGTTATGGTCCTGACATCAAAACTATTTGACTTGGTGACCTCATTTGAACAAATCTGAATAAGAGTCACCTAAGGAACATCCACACCAAATATAAACCCAATCGGTCTGATGGTTTCAGAGGAGAAGACGTTCAAAAAATTGTTGACGGACGGACGGATAGATGGACGGAACGACGGACGACGGATGAGGAGTGATGACTATAGCTCCACCGGAGACTTCGTCTCAGGTGAGCTAAAAAGGGCCGCATTAGGCCTTTTTATTGCAATGCCTGATGTTATGACAAAAAAACTTACGAAAAAATTAATTTGAAAAATATATATATATATATATAACCATGTCCATAGCAGATATGTGTTGAATATTAGTGTGCATTGAGCTCTAACATGCCTAGTGTAATGTGTTAAAAGTGACTTGCAGGCTTACAACATGAAGTAGATGACTACAATTAAGAAAATGATTAGCTGATCCTCGTGCTCTTCTTACAATTAGTCATTGTGAACTAAATTACACTAAATTGTAACTTTATACAATTGAAAGGCACAGTACTAAATACAGGATCACATATTGGAATGGAGAGGTATCAGTTTTTAGACAACAATAACAGTAGTTAATGTCAGGGGGATTATATAATGTTAGGTAATCCCAGTCATACACTGGTAGTATGTCATTTTTATGTACTAAAGACTAAATGAGTTTATATGCATAACAGTTCCCTCTACATTTCTGGTTATTACTAGACAGAGGAAGGTATCTTTGTCCATGCTTACTATGCGCAGAAAAAAATAAAAAATAAAAATAAAACCCTCCCTCCCTCATTGATTTGAAAAAAAAATTGCCCGAGAACAAAAACACTTCTTTTTTTTGGCCTAATTAGACTTAGAGCTTCTTATTATCGAAAATCAGCCTGGTCGAGAGTGGAATTATATAACTGAATTCAACTAGGTTAATCAGGTCAGGGAAAACCCAAACTCGATGTACTAAACGGTATAAAACCTCGATTTGTGTAAAAACCTCAATCGAGGTTCCTCGAGATCATGTGACCAGTGACCACTGGTCAAAATACTCACCCATGACATACAATGTAAGGGGAAACACTCTAAACAAAAAATGATACTAACTAATGGAAGCAATATAATGTGGAGTATTTCATCTTACACTATGCAAGTGGGTCCATGTAACTGATCACATCATCTCATAGTCAGACCTGACTTGATGAACTTAATGTTCGGATCAAGTCCGAACGCCCTTGGCCTTCAGCATGAGCGAGTAGCTAATTTTGTTAAATACACTTAATTTTAAGAATCAACTAACACAGTCATTAATGTTAACAATATTTCAATCTATATTAACTCTGACACCTACCAGAAAGTGTATATAATTCGGTAATTATTTAATCCAAAAATCCAGTCGGAAAACACATGTTGAAAACACATTGAAAAATGGTGGAAGCAAGGCAAGTAGGCAGTCCTAAATATCACATGACAACACGTGCACGTCACATGTGACCGAAAACATGGGAGTTACCCCTAGTAAGGTTAATAGAGCAAATGTAACGCATGCACAGGGTGTAGTTAAACTCGACCTGATTGTGGATAGTTCAGATATTCCAAGGGGATTCACGAGTGCGTGCAATGACATGTTGCGGTCACATGTCAGTCTTTACATTCTGTTATTTGTCAGATTTTAAGAATAAATGACATGTTGGTGAGTCACTGAGTGGATGGTTCCAAACTTATATTACTATTTAGTTGATAAATACATATGTGTTGGTCATAATTGTTACTATTATTGAAAATCTACTTGCTCATAGCGTTCATTGACATTGCAGCGATGGAACTTAGATGGCGTTAGCCATGCTACTAACAGGTCCAAAACCCCGATCGAGGTTCTTCAAGATCATATGATCAATTACATGGACTCACTACCACAGTGTAAGATGAAATACTCCACATTATATATTACTTCATTAGTATCATATTTTGTTTAGAGTGTTTCCTATATATATCATGGGCGAGTATTTTGACCAGTGGTCACATGATCTTGAAGAACCTAGATCGAGGTTTTTTACACAAATCGAGGTTTAGTACGTCACTACGTGTACGTCTATTTTGGGTTCTCCCTGACCTGACTAACACTGACTAAGTTCCAATGGATCTCTAATGATCTCGAAGAACCTCGATCGAGGTTTTTAACACAAATCGAGGTTTAGTACATCGAGTTTGGGTATTCCCTGACCTGTTAATAGCTGAATACAGCTATTGTGGCTGAATTCTCACATTTGCCAACCTGATATTGTGATAAAAATCATAAATATGTCTGAAAATTTCAATGAAAACCAAAATACTAGATATCAAACGATTATAAAATTCGTATTACCTGTTCGTAAAACCGAGAAGATAAACTGCAGGAACAATATATATGATCGAATCATTATTATCGTTCAAATGAGTCTCAATTTATTTAATTTACAAGGGAGAAAAAATAATTTCTGCATGGAGAAAATTCGCGAAATATTTCAAGGGAAGAAACTCGTTTAGGAATTAGTATAATGCTAAAACGTGTGAAAGTTGAATTGCGACGTGTACACTAAATGACTAAACTTTTTAGTCCGAGTCGGGGAAAAACATGTAGTAGTGGATTTCAATTTAGTTTAATGTCGTGATTATAGATGAATTGGTTATTGTCGCATGGGTTCGTGCATAAAGACACACAGGATCTCTCAAACGTGCAAAAAGACCTCCAGGATCTCCCTATAATGTGCAAAAAGTCACCCAGCATCTCAAATTCTCATTAAAAAATCGACTTTAAATTACAATAATTATTTGTTTGCGATTTTCGAGTGAAATTTCAACCGAATAGTAGTCCATCCGTATTCGGTTTGACTGTCTCATACGTACGAGACCTTGAGATGTTGGGTGACTTTTTGTACATTTGGGAGATCCTGCATGTTTTATTTTTGCATGTTTGTGAGATCCCGTGTCTTTTTGCACGATATATAATAGGCCTACCATCATGCGACAAGGGCTCTGACCCATAATTAAGCCATATGGCTTCCACAGAGCCCCTATTGAACTATTAGACTTAATACAAATTAAATTTTTTTATTGATTTTATTTGTAATTGACATATAGCTCATTACCGTGACCATGCACAAACCAAAAATCGACATTTTTTAGCATATATTTATAACGACAAAAAACGAAATTGAAATCCCCAACTATGTATACAACTGTTCCCAGATTCGGACTAAAAATCTTTTAGTGGAATTGATGCCGATTGTCGCGATAAATTTAAGGCTACAATCATGGATATTCAGTATATATATTAGGATTGTTGAAATGAGCAAATGTCGACCCGTTGTGTGCTTGCATGATCATCGTTTACAAATGCGTATATATAGTTGCATGGTGGATATATATATATATATATATATATATATATATATATATATAGGGAGCACCATACATACAAAGTTCTGATGATCGAAGATTCTCATTGAACGAAAAATTGGCAATGAGTGACAAAACACTGTCTAGTCCATTAGATTATGACATCGTATCAATACTAATTTACATATTGGTTGACCAGTATGAGGTTATAGCGGGTGCATGCACTATATCTGCCGTCGTGCAAAGCAAAAGTTTCTCATATATATAACGCCAACGAAGGCATATATACCGGTACCTTAATAATTAACACGTCGCATGTTTTCTTTTTCAATATATAACGTTTCGGTGGCTCGAGGGTACCGGTATATATAGGACTATATGTACCCGTTATCTAGATGTCGGGCAGGTGGATGAGGCACCTTGAAATTTCCACATGCAGCCCCACCACCACCATCCCGCTTGGTTATATATATCAAAATCCCATAATTATGCAACCCTCTGGGTTTCCTCAAGCTTTTCAACTTTACATCCCCTCAGGCAAACTCCAGGCAGAGTTATCTCCCATCGCTCCGCTGAGATATCACTGACATAAGGACATTTGGTAAGGATTTCTTACGTGTTCTTATAGTTCTTATGTTTTATGATTAAACTTGTCTATACATATAGCTCAGTCTATATTGTTCTTATCAATACCAAAAGAATTACCACTATTGCAAACTTTTGGTGGTCAAAATAAGATAATAGGTGACTAACTATAGTTCGGACGATGTAAAAATAGATGTGTCGGTCGTCAAAGTACCATGCATCTTTGTGGCAGTATAATTATATACTATATCGCAGTGCTATAGCTATAGCTATATGGGGCTCTGCATGGAGTTTGCCGCCCCTCATGTTGAAAATTTCAAGGTGATCGAATACCCCCCCCCCCCAATAGGAAACACAATCACATAACACCAGTATAGTTATATTCTCATTATATTATGTCATTGTCGTAATGATATTAAATATTATGAATCATTTTTTCAGCAAAGATGAAGAAATATGTATATAACGGTGCAATATTTAATCTGCTTATTTAATATATGAAATGTCATTTCAATCACGAAGGGTCCTTAGTTTTTCTTTCTACTGTTTCTGCGCATTTCTTGCAATCTTGATTGACATTGCGCAGTGTTTCTGTCATTTTAGGACTGAATTGTGCAGCCAAATCCACCTCTAGCATGTGACATCTGACTAAAATAGAAAATGTATAAACATAAATAAATGACTACCCCATCAAATATTACAATAAGCGTGTTTATATATGCAAGTATACACTAATATACATTATACAGGTATATAATCGCATTAATTAGTACTTATTTAAAGATGCATATATATAACTCAGATTAAACGCCCCTAAATTACAATTTCATCGGCTTCGATCGAGGGTAAACAATATATATTTGATTCGAGTCGAGGAACCCAGCCATCAAAGCTCAAAGTTATCAGATATCGATTTTTTTTAAATCTGTTGTTATTATTAACCACAAACGGTCTGGCAAATAGTCGAAATGGCAAATAGTCGAATGATCTTCTTCCAGAAATATATGAACATCCGCAGACGCCGTCGCGACAATTCGAAGGGTCGCGCAATGTCACAGTTCGCCGTGACTTTGCATGGCGATCAATGCTGTCGCAACTTAACTTTGGAATATAACACGACGAAAAGTAACGTCAGCAACAACACATATGGTAAATCGTGTTAGTTGATGGACGGATACATAACATAATTATATTCTTATTTACGAATCGGTAAGTATGATTTAGTCACGCAAATAGACATGTACGTTATAAAACAGCATGCCGGTTACACGTGGACATATATTTGTTTACAATTGTGATGTATAATATATGGGGAATTCCACTATAAAAGTATGGGCATGCCATCACCACATCAAGAACAAACGTTATTTTATGACTTTTTCGGCAAATATATCCTATATAGCTGCTTGGTATATATTTATTGGTACTATAGTAATGCACTAATTAATAACAAAACCGGCTTTTTGTGAAATTCCGTTGTTTATGTAACTGGATGATATGGGGACCGTCGAATCGAATTAAGTATATCTTTAAAGATATATGGCGGGCGGCGTTGGCGGTGCATGGGTATGCTGTTAAAATATTCACCTCCGTCAAAAACCGCCATAAACAGGAAGAATAGTAAAATATAGACAGACATTGTTCTTATACCAATCAGAAATATATGGCGTAAACAGTATGTTTTTGTCATTTTTTCCCTTTGTTGTGTAAACAAAAGCAAAAAAACGTTACGTTACCTGGCTTTTATTTAGATCCGGATATGGTAAACATATAAAGATCGTTATTTGTTACTGCATGATTTCCTGATATGGAAATAATAAAGAGCGTTTATATCATTTTTGTGTGATTAACCAATAGAATTGCGCTGTGTTATGTAAACAGACGCACAACTTCTGTAACACGAGCAGGCTCTCTGCTCTTGTTTACGTACACCATCGTACGTCTTGACGACAATATACTATTTACGCGAGGATTATGTTTGGCATATGAACAAAACTATATATATATTAATATTCCTTCCGTTGATTGCGATTTGAACAAATATGAATATTTCTGAAACGAACACCGCCCGTACCTTTAAGTATATGGCATTCGTTATACGTAATGTTTATTAATTAATGTTTTTTGTTGCATTGCTGTGTTTTATCAAGCAGTGGATAAACACTTTCAGCATATATATAATACTAGCAGGTGGACCCGACTTCGTCCGGGCTGTTTCCCCTCTGCTTTTCGGCGAATTGCGCGATTTGACCTTGAATTGTCCATTTTGAAGGTCAAGGTCAGGTGGGGGTCACGATTTGACCCGTCCAAAACACTGCCCGGACAAAAGTACCCGACAAAAGTACCCGTCGAAATCCATCCGGTTTTACCCGATTTGACCTCGAATTGATCATTTTGAAGGTCAACGTCAGGTCGGGGTCCGATTTGACCCGTCCAAAACACTCAGTGGACAAAAGTAACCCTATGTATCAAATTTCGTGGAAATCCCATCAAAATTCGCGATTTGACCTTGAATTGACCCTATTTCAAGCTCAAGGTCACGTCGCACGGGCAAATGAATATAGGCTTATGAGACTCCCCATACGAATTTACGAAAGTATCCCTAGACACTAATTTTCATCGTAATCCCGTGATATTCGGGCGTTTGACCTTGAAATGACCCGATGTCAAGGTCAAAGTCACGTCGCACGGGCAAATTAATAGGCCTATGCCACTCCCCGGTCGAAAGTACCCACATATACCAAGTTTCATCGAAATCCCGTGATATTCGGACGTTTGACCTTGAAATGACCCGATTTCAAGGTCAATGTCACGTCGCACGGGCAAATTAATAGGCCTATGCCACTCCCCGGCCGAAAGTACCCCCACATACCAAGTTTCATCGAAATCCCGTGATATTCGGGGGTTTGACCTTGAAATGACCCGATTTCAAGGTCAAGGTCACGTCGCACGGACAAATTAATATGCCTATGCCAGTCCCCGACCGAAAATAACCCCACATACCAAGTTTCATCGAAATCGGGTCGGCCGTTTTCGAGTTCATCGCGATCACACAGACACACACACACACAGATCTTCCAAAATATATAATAGACTAGCCGATGAGCCCGACGTTGTCCGGGCTATTCAAAAACCAAATTTCAAGTCGATAGCTCTACCCAGCGCTATTCAAAAACCAAATTTCAAGTCGATAGCTCTACCCGTTTCCGAGATCTGGTCTGCGCATGCGCGAAGCTGACGTCGCACGGGCTCGGCGACCCGATAAAATTCGTATCCGGGGCAAGATACATTCACATAGCAAATTTAAAGTCGATAGCTCCACCCGTTTCCGAGATCTCGTCTGCGCATGCGCGAAGCTGGCGTCGCACGGGCTCGGCAACCCGATAAAATTCGTATCCGGGGCAAGATACATTCACATAGCAAATTTCAAGTCGATAGCTCCAGCCGTTTCCGAGATCTCGTCTGCACATGCGCTGCACGGGCATCGCACGGGCTCGCCAATATGACAACGACCACCGCCTGGTCAAACTACACACACGTACCAAGTTTCGTCCCGATCGGTGGAGAATCGTAGATTTGTATAAAGGACAGACAGACAGACAGACAGACAGATTGTATCAAAATATATAAGAGACTAGCCGATGAGCCCGACGTTGTCCGGGCTATTCAAAAACCAAATTTCAAGTCGATAGCTCCACCCGTTTCCGAGATCTGGTCACATACCAAATTTCAAGTCGATAGCTCCACCCGTTTCCGAGATCTGGTCTGCGCATGCGCGAAGCTGGCGTCGCACGGGCTCGGCGACCCGATAAAATTCGTATCCGGGGCAAGATACATTCACATAGCAAATTTCAAGTCGATAGCTCCACCCGTTTCCGAGATCTCGTCTGCGCATGCGCGAAGCTGGCGTCGCACGGGCTCGGCGACCCGATAAAATTCGTATGCGGGGCAAGATACATTCACATACCAAATTTCAAGTCGATAGCTCCACCGTTTCCGAGATCTCGTCTGCGCATGCGCTGCATGGGCGTCGTACGGGCTCGCCAATACGACAACGACCACCGCCTGGTCAAACTAAACACACGTACCAAGTTTCGTCCCGATCGGTCGAGAATCGTAGATTTGTATTAATGACAAACAGACAAACAGACAGACAGAGGTCTTCAAAAATATATATGAGACTAGCCGATGAGCCCGACGTTGTCCGGGCTATTCAAAAACCAAATTTCAAGTCGATAGCTCTACCCGTTTCCGAGATCTGGTCTGCGCATGCGCGAAGCTGGCGCATGCGCGAAGCTGGCGTCGCACGGGGTCGGCGACCCGATAAAATTCGTACCCGGGGCAAGATACATTCACATACCAAATTTCAAGTCGATAGCTCCACCCGTTTCCGAGATCTGGTCTGCGCATGCGCGAAGCTGGCGTCGCACGGGCTCGGCGACCCGATAAAATTCGTATCCGGGGCAAGATACATTCACATAGCAAATTTCAAGTCGATAGCTCCACCCGTTTCCGAGATCTCGTCTGCGCATGCGCGAAGCGGGCGCCGCACGGGCTCGGCGACCCGATAAAATTTGTATCCGGGGCAAGATACATTCACATAGCAAATTTCAAGTCGATAGCTCCACCCGTTTCCGAGATCCCGTCTGTGCATGCGCGAAGCGGGCGCCGCACGGGCTCGCCAATACGACGTTGACGACCGCCTGGTCAAACTACACACACGTACCAAGTTTCGTCTCGATCGGTCAACCCGTTTTCGATTGTATAAATGACATACATACAGACAGACAGACAGAGGTCTTCAAAATATATAGGAGACTGGCTGATGTGCCCGACGTTGTCCGGGCTATTCAAAAACAAAATTTCAAGTCGATAGCTCTACCCAGCCCGACGTTGTCAGGGCTATTCAAAAACCAAATTTCAAGTCGATAGCTCTACCCGTTTCCGAGATCTGGTCTGCGCATGCGCGAAGCTGGCTTCGCACGGGCTCGGCGACCCGATAAAATTCGTATCCGGGGCAAGATACATTCACATAGCAAATTTCAAGTCGATAGCTCCACCCGTTTCCGAGATCTCGTCTGCGCATGCGCGAAGCGGGCGCCGCACGGGCTCGCCAATACGACGTTGACGACCGCCTGGTCAAACTACACACACGTACCAAGTTTCGTCTCGATCAGTCAACCCGTTTTCGATTGTATAAATGACATACATACAGACAGACAGAGGTCTTCAAAATATATAGGAGACTAGCTGATGTGCCCGACGTTGTCCGGGCTATTCAAAAACCAAATTTCAAGTCGATAGCTCTACCCAGCCCGACGTTGTCCGGGCTATTCAAAAACCAAATTTCAAGTCGATAGCTCTACCCGTTTCCGAGATCTGCGCATGCGCGAAGCTGGCGTCGCACGGGCTCGGCGACCCCGATAAAATTCGTATCCGGGGCAAGATACATTCACATACCAAATTTCAAGTCGATAGCTCCACCCGTTTCCGAGATCTCGTCTGCGCATGCGCGAAACTGGCGTCGCACGGGCGAGGCGACCCGAAAAAATTCGTCTCCGGGGCAAGATACATTCACATAGCAAATTTCAAGTCGATAGCTCCACCCGTTTCCGAGATCTCGTCTGCGCATGCGCGAAGCGTGCGCCGCACGGGCTTGCCAATACGACGTTGACGACCGCCCGGTCAAACTACACACAGGTACCAAGTTTCGTCCCGATCGGTCGAGAATCATAGAGTTGTATAAATGACATACATACAGACAGACAGACAGAGGTCTTCAAAATATATAGGAGATGTGTGACTGCAAACAAACATTTAGACTATGCCATGAATCTCTCCTCTGGATCTCTACGCCCGTGTACAGGTGTATATAGAGAAATCTCATTCCACCATGCGGTTCAAAACCTGAACTTTGTGATGTTCTGACGGGGAAAAACAGAGCATGCGGGTAAAATCAACCACAATGTCTTTAAGTTTCACAGTACTTAAGTTCCCAGATCAAGATTGCACGATGTAGGCGACTTTTGTGAGCCGATTTCTTGTTGCGTCCCTAGCAAGCAAGGAATTGCCCCCGGTTATAACCATGCAATTTATATCCCGTTATTTGCTTCTTTTTTTTCAATATAAAGTTCCCCGACAGAACATCCAAAAGTTTCCAGGGTTATGATATTTTCGGGCGGAGATTCGTGGCATGATCTACAAACACACCATAAGTATGTTACAGTTTTATTATCGCCTAGATGGGCAATTCCATGCAGAACTGGACAAACCACCAACATTTCAAATTCATCCTCATATCATGTATTATCGCCCAGATCTGGGAAATGTATACTATTGAGCATGTATATACTTACTTCCAGTTTTTATTATATTTTCTTCCATTTCTGTCAATTCTTTTGAAATCCTATCAACTTCACTCATTGAGTCAGTGTGGTCATAATTGGCAGCAATCCCACTTGCATCTTGTTTGAGGTCCTGTCCTATTATAGCGCATCTGAAATATATTGATCGAACTTGGATTTATAGATGGAACATTCTTTAGCATATAATTTTATACACACATATACCAATACAATTAACCTACCGGGTATATAATTATAGCGTCCTAACAGATACATACTTATATAATAAGTTTACATTATATTATACATAATACATAATACATTTTCAGCCCTGGGAATTAAGGAAAATTTGCCTAGGCAATATATTTGCCTAGGTGAAAGAAATCGGCCTAGGCAAAAACAGATTTTACCTAGGCAATTTTCCAACAATATTGCCATCTCAAATCAATATGATTCAATAATAACCTGAAATGCTTAGCTATTTTGGGGAACATTATTTCCATGCCACTAGTACTCAACATATATGTACAAATCCACAAATCATCTTGAAAACAAGTGTCCTTATACCGGTACATGTAGCTAGTTAATTGCCCAGTGTCATGGAAACAACTGTAGGACAATATATGTAAAGAGTGATTGAAGGAAGTCATTTTGGCTAAAGAGGTTCTATTTCGGATAGACAAAAATCTAATTTAGTAACCCAATGAACTTGTTTTACCTAGGAAATATAATTGCCTAGGCAAACCGATTTTGCCTCTGCTTTTACCAAGGCATTGCCAATTGACTAGGCTAATTCCCAGGGCTGCATTTTGATTATTTTTAGCCCAACGACAAATTTTATGTTTACCGGTATGTATTATAGTGCAGTTGATGTCTTGAAGTTATGGGTGTTGACTTGAGCAATAATTATGTGATACTGATTCGGATAAAGTTACCGAGCTATCTTTTAATTCATAGAAGTTGACAATACATGTTTGTTGCTATTAATTATTATAATATAGTGCCTATTTAAGTAATCTGAGGTCAATTTCCCACATATCTTCTGAACAGATTAATAAAGCTGGGTCTGAAGCCTTGTAGGCCTACATGTGAAGGGGTCATTGTCGCCACATTTAGTTGAGTTGTGTACCCAGCTTTGGGATAGGTGTTTTGGGTACCACGCTTCACCTTTGCCTTTGGGGTGAAACTTTGGCGTGTTATGTTCTATACGTTTTTGTAAATCATAAAGTTATATCACAGAGAAAAAAACAATTATAAGTCAGAAATATCAATTTAAACAATGGTTAGTAATAGTAGATTACACATGCGGCATCTGATAGTGATATTTAAAAATAACAATAGCATTAGCAATTTAGTTAAATTAGCATGCGATATTTCTTCAAGTTCAAGTTCAACATCATAATTTGTGTGTCACTGTGTGTTCTTTGGGTTTCTGCTATCTTTTATGAAATTATGTTCCTATTCTGTATGACTATATCAGAAACTGCCTTTACAAATTACAGCAGGGTGCTCTGCCTATCATTAGCTTATGTCACTGTCAGCTACCGGTGGGCAAGACATGCATGGTACCTGTGTGTGTGGACTCTTAGTCTCTTATGCTATTGGGCACATAATCATGATAGATAATCATAATGTGTGTCATTATATACAGTCATACAATTTACAAAACTAATCACAACCCGAAAGGGTTGTTTTACGGTATTGCGTAAATGACGCAAGTATAGTTGTGACGTCAGTAATTTCTATACCCCATCAACATGAAAAAATTGTTTTTACATCCGGGCGATTCAGACCTATGGGGCCTATGGTGGGCGCCATGTTGGAATAGAATTGACAAATTAATAAAACGAATTTATTTTTCTTCTTCGATCAGCCTCCCCATAGCAACACTATTAAATTTGAAACACAAAATCAACCTTATTCAAAATTAAATGCTTAATGTGGATTTAGCTGACACGGGCGCATAGCATTCGGCAAACCTCGACAGATTCCGTACCGTTAAAGTTTGAAAATTACGTCCCCTGGCAAGCCATAGCAACGTTAATTGGAAATGATGACGTATTTTCTTTACAAGATGGTGGCGCTCTTTTATTTGCGAAATTTGAAACTGAATTGCTTGTTATCGCTCGTATTTTAAATGTACAACGGTATCACCGCACGTAGGCGTTAAGAACAAACGAGAAAACACAAGCGAAGATAGCACAACGAGCCCATTACTGGAATGACTTTGATGTCAAAGCAGTCAAAAGAAGAAGAATAACAACAACGACTTGTTTTGAACTTGGAAGTTTAAAACTGAAAATCAGTCAGTCGGAATAAGAAACTCAATGACGAATCTGTGACTGAACAAAAATATGAAAATGAAGGTCACTGGAGTGAAATGTGGACTGGTCTGTGCAGACTGATCACCACCGCGATTTGACTTGTTCTGTTATTTAGTGATTACAGATTAGTAAATTTAGTTATCAGCTCAGCCTCACCCACTCACTGTGACTGTGAATGTGACTCAGGTCAAAATTCAATTCTAGCCATCTACAGAGCAGTCAACACACAGATGTAACAAACATGTAAAACCCAGTGAATTGTTGACTAACAAAGTGAGTCGTTTATCTTCTTGTTGAGCGAAGGAAAAGAAGAATATCTCCCAATCCCAACTGGTCTCGGCACACTGCAGAGTTCATGCGCAGTGACTGGTGAGAGGATATGCTTCTGGGCCAACTTTCCATCTGTGTGTATGAATTCTGTTTCCTGTGATGGACACATCAAGTTAAATATAATAATTATAATGCACGGTGATAAGTTTTAGCATTCTCACATATTAAATAATTCATGATTTTAACACTGTGTTCTCGATTTAGACCTTAAAGGTACGGTTGGCCTTGGCGGTGGGTATCCTGTGAAAATATTTCCACCCGTCAAAAACCGCCACAAACAGAAAGAACATCAAAATGTAGACAGACTTTGTCCGTATACAAATAAGAAATATCGCATAAACAGTATGTTATTGTCAAATGTTTGACCATTGTTATGTAAACAAAAGCATAAAAAGTTACTTTTCTGGTGTTTGTTTATATTATGATGGTAACATAAAGAGCGTTCTTTGTTGGTGAATTCCTGATATGGAACTAATAAAGAGCGTTTATGCCATTTGTGTGTGATTAGCCAGTAGCATTGTGCTGTCTTCTGTAACACAATCAGGCTCTTGCTTAGGTAAAATATAGTAGTTCTTTATGACAACATGCTATTTACGTGATGGTCATGGTATATATGAACGAAACTGTATGCGTTTTAATGTTTTTCTGTTTACGGTGATTAGAACAAATATGAATATTTTCGACAACTAAGGCCTCACGTGCCTTTAAGCATTAAGCGGGAGTTTGACCAGCATGGCTAGCATATATATTAACTAGTGGCTATTTGTGGAAAAAATATTAAATATAGCCCTGCGTACTTGCTATTGTCGACTTGACACATTGAGATTGGAATAATATGTATGCTAAACATAATAATTCCAGGCAACTTAGTTGAACTGTCACGACCTTCTAGTTATACATGACTAATGAGGCAATCATATAAATGTTTAATCTAGTAGCATTTTCTCAGACCATGCCATGAACATCTATGTATCTATGCCTGTCAAGAATAATGCCATTCCTCCCGGGCAATTATTAAAATGTTTGTATACTATCAGATGCCTATTAACCAATAGTGGCAGCATGTGTCGCATGATTAGTAATTTTAGATAAAATTCTCAACGATGATTAAGTTTTTTGACAAAGAGACATGTATAGAATTAAATTGAAATAGAATTAAATAGAATTAAATTTCCATCAATATTGTTAATTTCAGTCTAGGTCTCCGCTATTACTATTATTGACCATCACAATGCTTAGACATCTGAGAGTACGATAAAAGCTCATAAAAGTCACGAACAAGCATGCAATCTCGAGCTGGGACCACCCTTAATACTTGTTTCTCATCACCTACTTCACAGAAGGGGTTACCCATAAGTAGTAACATCAGTTTGTTTGATCTAAATTATTTATCTACTCCAGCCCCAAAACAATAGTCATTTGGCAAATTATCTCATTCCTTTTTGAAGTGCCTATCATCTACTGAAGTTGGATCCTACCATAGGCCATAAATTATGTCTCATTGAGTCATTGTGCCCCATCTACGTAACCCTTTATTCATAAAAATGTATTCAGTATTATATGTGAATTTATCCAACAAAGATATTTTTCGCTTAAAGGTCCTCAATGATTCAATCCGAATCAATAGTCCCCATATCATCAGATTCCAACAACAAGAAGATTTTTTGAAATGCCGCTTCAGTTGACAGAATCGATAAATTGCTCCAAAAAAAACTGCAGTCAATTATAGCATAAAATTTACAAAAACTTGTAATTTATTAACTTTGTGCTCAACGAATATTGCTCATTTGTCAAACATCTGACAAACACAAAAAAACAGTTGATTTTATAATTATCTATCTTCATCTGCAATTTGGTCAGAAAAAGTATTCTCGTCTGCTGTTTGCTGGGCCACTTCCACTTAAAATTAAAATGATAGATTTTAAAAATCGGTATCTGATCACTCTGAGCTTTGATGTTGTGGGTTCCTCGACTTGAATCAAATATTTTTCACCTCCGAAGTCAAGGAAATAATAATCTGCGAGGGTTAATTCGGATTGAGTACCTTTAAAATTGCAATAATTAAATTAAAATAATTTTGCCTTGAAAATTGGTCGCTTGACCAGATTCAACCTTCACCTGATGATTGCATTTTGAAGAAATATAGTAAAATGTGCTATATGGTTAATATCGCTTGACTGGCGCCATGAATATTGGTCTGGAAATTAGAGAAATGTTAGAGGCAATATCTCACTCTGACCCATGTCTAACTGTGGCCCACATTCCTCTATATCTGGTGCTGCGACATATTCTCGTGCAAATAGGTTTATTTGTACCTAAATATTCACATATGTTCATATTTTTTGTATTCATTTAAATTTGTTTAAATCAAAATTTAGAAAAACTAACGCCATTATACACTCTGCCAGGGAACCCTGAGTCACCACACCAAATTTCGTTGAAATCTGGGCACCAAAATTAACAAAGACGCGTTGGTCTCAACTTTACTCCAGTCTTATATGTGTATATATAAACAGTCCCATGAGACATGTATTCATTTATTGATGGACGTGTCATGGGCTCTTCATACAGGATCGCGTTCATTATTTCGAAGGTTCCATATTCCAAAGGTTCTTAGTCAGACATCGAAGGTTCGCTATTCTGAAGGTTTGCTATTCTGGGCGTATTTAACCAGAAAAGGTGGACAACTCTAATACCAAGTAATTATTATTACCACGATTTTACAGTTATCCATCTTTATCTGGAAGACCGCCCGTTTGACCTCGTCCTTATGGCACGATCAGGCCCAGAAACAATAAAACTATCAAACTGCAAAGATCGATATATAATTACTCTGAACTTTGATGGGTGGGTTCCTCGACACTAATCAAATATTTTTTTCCCCACCGAAACCAAAGAAAGAGTTATTTAGCAGCGTCTTATCGGATTGAGTACCTTTAAGTTATTTCCTTCATTAAAAGAGTCTTATGATAAAGAACCCTCTCAAAACTTTAGAATATAAAATGAAACTTCAAAATAACAAGTTATAAAATCCTTCTGAATATCGAGGAATATAGAGAACCTTGGGAATGGCGAAACTTCGGTATAATGAACCTTGGGAATAGCGAACCTTTGGACACAGAGTGACATGTCGCCGTCCTACGGTCCATACGCACTGGCGTGATCGTATATATCCCAAGTTGGCTAGAAATACAGGTACTCCTATGAAACATACATTTATCATTTTATAGATGGACGTATGTGTTTTGGGTTGTCCATACGTATTGACGTAATCATATTAGTCACAACCCAAAGGGTTGTTTTACAGTAACATAAGCGACGCAAGTATAGTTGTGACGTCAGTAATTTCTATACCCTATCAACATGAAAAAATAGTTTTTACATCCGGGCGATTCAGACCTATGGGGCCCTATGGTGGCCGCCATGTTGGAATAGAATTGTCAAATTAATAAAACGAATTTATTTTACTTCTTCGATCAGCCTCCCTATAGCAACACTATTAAATTTGAAAAACAAAATCAACCTTATTCAAAATTAAATGCTTAATGTGGATTTAGCTGACGCGGGCGCATAGCATTCGGCAAACCTCGCCAGATTCCGTACCGTTACAGTTAGAATATTACGTCCCCTGGCAGGCCATAGCAACGTTGGAAATGATGACGTAATTTCGTTACAAAATGGTGGCGCTCTCTTGTTTGCGAAATTTGAAATGCGCACAAGAGTATTTTTAAATGTACAAGTGTATCACAGCACATAGAGTTAAGCACACACGAGAAAGTACACGAGAAGAGAGTACAACGAGACCATTTATACTGGAATGACTTTACAGTCCAAGCAGTTAGAAGAAATTGCTTGTTAATGTTATTGTTATCGCTCGTATTTTAAATGTACAACGGTATCACAGCACGTAAGCGTTGAGAACAAACGAGAAAGCACAAGCGAAGATAGCACTACGAGCCAATTACTGGAATGGCTTTAGAGTCAAAGCAGTCAAAAGAAGAAGAAGAATAACAACAACATGTCAACAACAACAACAACTTATTAACTTAAGTTATTTTGAAGTTGAAGTGAACTGTGTTCAAAGTGAAAATCAGTCAGTCGGAAAGAAACTCAATGACGAATCTGTGACTGAAAAAAATATGAAAATGAAGGTCACTGGAATGGAATATGGACTGGTCTGTGCAGACTGCTCACCACGGCGATTTGACTTGTTCTGTTATTGTTCAATTTTAAGTCTGTTTTCACCTGGACTGGTTTAGTCAATTTAGTGATTACAGATTACTAAAATTAGTTATCAACGACTTCAGCCTCACCCACTCACTGTGAATGTGACTCAGGTCAAAATACAATTCTAGCCATCTACAGTCGACAGACTCGACACACATATGTATTATGTAACAAACATGTGAAGCCCAGTGAATTGGTGACTAACAAAGTGAGTCATTTATCTTCTTGTTGAGTGAAGGAAAAGAAGAACATCTCCCAATCCCACTTGGTCTCGGCACATTGCATAGTTCATGCAGTGACTGGTGAGAGGATATGCTTCCGCGCCAACTTTCCATATGTGTGTATGAATTATTCTGTTTCCTGTGATGGACACATCAAGTTAAATTTAATAATTATATTGCACGGTGATTAGTTTTAGCATTCTCACATATTAAATAATTCATGATTTTAACACTGTGTTCTCGATTTAAACCTTAAGCATAAAGCGGGAGCTTGATCAGCATGGCTAGCATATATATATTAACTAGTGGCTATTTGTGGAAAAATTATTAAATATAGCCCTGCGTACTTGCTATTGTCGACTTGACACATTGGGATTGGAATAATATGTATGCTAAACATAATAATTCCAGGCCAACTTAGTTGAACTGTCACGACCTTCTAGTTATACATGTACATGACTAATGTAGTAATGAGGCAATCGTATAAATGTTTAATCTAGTAGCATATTCTCAGACCATGCCATGAACATCTATGTAGCTATGCCTGTCAAGAATAATGCCATTCCTCCCGGGCAATTATTAAAATGTTCATATACTATCAGATGCCTATTAAGTTTTTTGGCAAATAGACATATAAAGAATTAAATTGAAATAGAATTAAATAGAATTAAATTTCCATCAATATTGTTAATTTCAGTCTAGGTCTCCGCTATCACCATTGACCATCAGAATGATTAGACATCTGAGAGTATAATAAAAGCTCACAAAAGTCACGAACAAGCATGCAATCTCGAGCTGGGACCACCCTTAATACTTGTTTCTTATCATCTACTTCACAGAAGGGGTCACCCCTAAGTAGTAACCATATAGGAAATGCACCAAACATATCACTATTGCACAATGACATCAGTTTGTTTGATCTAAAATATTTATCCACTCCAGCCCCAAAACAATAGTCATTTGGCAAATTATCTCATTCATTTTTGAAGTGCCTATCATCTACTGAAGTTGGATCCTACCACAGACCATAATTTATGTCTCATTGAGTCATTGTGCCCCATCCACGTAACCCGTTTTCATAAAAAATGTATTCAGTATTATATGTAAATTTATCCAATAAAGATATTTTTCCCCTAAAGGTCCTCAATCCGAATCAATAGTCCCCATATCATCAGGTTCCAACAACAAGAAGATTTATTGAAATGCCGCTTCGGTTGACAGAATCGATTAATTGCTAAAAAAAAAAACTGCAGTCAATTATAGCATAAAATTGACAAAAAACTTGTAATTTATCAACACTTTGCTCAACGAATATTGCTTATTTGTCAAACATCTGACACACACACAAAAAAACAGTTGATTTTATAATTATCCATCTTCATCTGCAATTTGGTCAGAAAAAGTATTCTCGTCTGCTGTTTGCTGGGCCACTAAAAAATTTAAATGATAGATTTTAAAAATCGGTATCTGATCACTATGAGCTTTGATGTTGTGGGTTCCTCGACTTGAATCAAATATTTTTCACCTCCGAAGTCAAGGAAATAATAATCTGCGAGGGTTAATTTGGATTGAGTACCTTTAAAATTGCAAAAATTAAATTAAAATAATTTTGCCTTGAAAATTGGTCGCTTGGCCAGATTCAACCTTCACCTGATGATTGCATTTTGAAGAAATATAGTAAAATGTGCTATATGGCTAATATCGCTTGACTGGCGCCATGGATATTGGTCTGGAAATTAGAGAAATGTTAGAGGCAATATCTCACTCTGACCCATGTCTAACTGTGGCCCACATTCCTCTATATCTGGTGCTGCAACATATTCTCGTGCAAATAGGTTTATTTGTACCTGAATATTCACATATGTTCATATTTTTTTTATTCATTTAAATTTGTTTAAATCAAAATTTAGAAAAACTAACGCCATTATACACTCTGCCAGGGCACCCTGAGTCACCACACCAAATTTCGTTGAAATCTGGGCACCAAAATTAACAAAGACATGTTGGTCTCAACTTTACTCCAGTCTTATATATGTATATATAAACAGTCCCATGAAACATGTATACATTTATTGATGGACGTGTCATGGGCTCTTCATACAGGATCGCGTTCATTATTTCGAAGGTTCCATATTCGCTATTCCAAAGGTTCTTATTCAGACATCGAAGGTTCGCTATTCTGAAGGTTTGCTATTCTGTGCGTATTTAACCAGAAAAGATGGACAACTCTAATACCAAGTAGTTATTATTACCACGATTTTACAGTTATCCATCTTTATATGGAAGACCGCCCATTTGACCTCGTCCTTCTGGCACGATCAGGCCCAGAAACAATAAAAATAGCAAACTGCAAAGATCGATATCTAATTACTCTGAGCTTTGATGGGTGGGTTCCTCGACACTAATCAAATATTTTTCCCCCCACCGAAACCAAGGAAGGAGTAATTTAGCAGCGTCTTATCGGATTGAGTACCTTTAAGTTATTTCCTTCATAAAAAGAGTCTTATGATAAAGAAACCTCTCAAAACTTTAGAATATAGAATGAAACTTCAAAATAAAAGTTATAAAAACCTTCTGAATATCGAGGAATATAGAGAACCTTGGGAATGGCGAAACTTCGGTATAATGAACCTTGGGGTTAGCGAACCTTTGGACACAGAGTGACATGTCGCCGTCCTACGGCCCATACGTACTGGCGTGATCGTATATATATCCCAAGTTGGCCAGAAATACAGGCACTCCTACGAAACATACATTTTTCATTTTATAGATGGACGTACGTGTTTTTGGGTTGTCCATACGTACTGACTTAATCATATTAATACTATTACTGTTTACATTTAATCACAACCCAAAGGGTTGTTTTACAGTAACATAAGCGACGCAAGTATAGTTGTGACGTCAGTAATTTCTATACCCTATCAACATGAAAAAATTGTTTTTACATCCGGGCGATTCAGACCTATGGGTAGTCTTGATTGACGGTAGGCAGTTGTTACCGGCCGGCTTAGGAAGGTCGGCTGTACGCATGCGCGGACATTCAACAGGAAGTACATTAACATGAAAGCAGTTAGTAGTCACGATTCATCGAGCGTTAAAGGTACTCAACCCGATAAAACTCCTCTCAATTACTATTTCAATGGCTTCGGGGGTCAAAAATATTTGATTCGAGTCGAGGAAGTCACCCATCAAAGCTCAGATTTGTTAGATATCGATTTTAGAAATCTATTATTTTTCATTATTGGGAATACGATCTGGTCCAGAACTCAGTCAAAATTGCGTTAAAATTACCACTTGATTTTAGAGTTATTCATCCTTGTCTGTTTGAATAGATTTGGAGTACACATCCAGAGCAGATTACGGCAGTTATTGGTACTCATCTCGAGAACATAACAAATTTGAAAAATCAATATCTAATAACTCTGAGCTTTGTTTGATGGGTTCCTCGACTCGAATCAAATATTTTTTACCCCCAAAGCCAAAGAAATAGTAATATAGGACCCTCTGATCGGATTGTTGTTGTTGGAATCTGTTGAGATGGGGACCCTCTTTACGGGTTGGGTACCTTTAAACCAGTTTGGAAAGTGTTTACATCCGCGAATTACGAAATGTTTTTCAAATTATTAGATAATCGCGGTCAAATGTAATGGAAACAAAGGAATCCAGAATACAATACAATATGAATTTAGAATGATTACGCAAAACGGGATGGAATCGATGTGCTTACAACTGAGAGTGTTGTCTCAGAGTCAGTCAAAGTTACACCGAGTCAGTGAGTCACACTCACAGAGTCTGGCAATGTCCTGAGTGTGGGATTCTGAAATTCTGTTAATTCATGACTAGTTAAGTTAAGAGTCAACAATTCTCTCCCAGACTACCGCAATGTCCATGAAGATAGAAGTTAGAACTCTGCAACACAACATCAGTCATCACATTCACAAAGTGAATGTACACACCAGCAGCAGCTAACCAGCATTGACAATGACATTGTTAATCTGACACAGTGAAAGGAACAGTACAAATCCAGACTCTAATTGTTGAAATTATAATATTACTAGAATATTAATAACAGTATGATTAAATTTATTTCAATCCAAATTAATTCCATTTTTTTGGGGGCGGGGGATATTACTTTAAGATTAATAAGAAGCCCCAAATGTCGGTCACCAACCCCACCCCTCTCAATGCACCATAGTTGGTTTTGTTAAAAATAACTTACTGTAGAAATGTTATTTTTCCAATGTTGTCAATCCGGTCAGGTTCAGCATTGACACAAAATTTAAATTTAATTCATAGGTCTAGTGTCAGTTGTTGAAAATAGTCGGTTGTGGTTATCTTCACTATGTTCAATAGTTGAGTTCAGTCTTGAAGATTTTCATCCCACCCTGCATTAATTAAAGCTCACCAGACGTGTTTATATATCATTCACCGTCACTCAAAACATTTTTTTTTTTCGTGATGTGAATTCCACCAACAAAAAAATTGTCTAGTGCTCAGTGATAACATAATTATTGTTAGAAATATGACAAACTTACATTTTTGTGAAAAATAATTTTATAGTGGAGTGAAATTTTGTGGGACATTCCAAGTTCAACAATGTACAGTACAGTAATGCTCTAAGTATATGATCCGTTAACCACAGCAGAATTATGGGAATTTTTTCAGGATTTAGTCGGAAATTAGTTTATAAAATATATATAAAAAAAAAAATTAAATCTCAAAAAGTATTTTTTCTGGCCAATTCAGGATCAAACAATATAAAAGGGTCAATTTTGTTATTTATAGGTGGGGTGGGGTGATATCCAGGAGGGAAATGTCCAGGGTGGGGGAATATCCAGGGGAGATGACATGTTACTCTGGGTTTGCCATTTGTTCTCATAAATGCACTAGACTTTCAAGATTTCTTCTCAAATACAGATCCAGGGAATTTTAGATGTATATAGTATTTCTTCCTGACCAAAAAGGTGTATAACTTGGCTGATTTAATCCAACATCTGCCCTACAGCATACTGTTACATTACCACTGCAGTAGGCAAAATCCTATAAAAATCACCATACAGGTATGGACCCAGTGGCTATTCACCTAATCTAACTGTATGTTTACCATGATGGCCCTTGCTGGTCAAAAGCATGGATTTTCATGATATTAAGCTGGATCATTGTACCAACTATAAGCACATTTGGTGGGCTAAGATCTCATTTTGAAGATTTATCCATATCAATTCACAAGACAAAGAACAATAAGATAATATAATATAACAACCACCTATTTACTCAAGTGACACCTAATTATTAAATTTATGCACAGGACATCCATCGTTTCCCCAACACCAATAGAGAAAAAACTGCCACTTGGGCCTCCAGTCAAGCCATACACAGTTGACTTGTGCATGGATATTATATAGGTTTAGCACTATGGAGGATTAACTGTTACATTGGTGTACACATATAACAGAGTATGCTTGGCATGTGAGAGTATTGTACATTATTATGGAGGATTAACCGTTACATTGGTGTACAAATATAACAGAGTATGCATGGCATGTGTGAGTATTGTACATTATTAGCAGAAACTAAATCTTGAAAAAATTCCCGCTGAAGGGGTCACTCTCACCAAAAAAGTGCTGAAGGGTACACAGGATTTTCAAAATGTGCTGAAGGGTACACAGGGTTTGAAATATCGTTCTAAAGGCATTCAGTTTGCGTATCTGCCATGATTTCTGTTAGAGAATAATTGTTTACGTTCCAATGAATATTAAAATGTACTGAAAACAAACTGCTAATGGGCGCCAGACTTTCATAAACACAATTTAAGTAATGGTGTTCCTGCCGATCACAAATCCTGTGTACCCTTCAGCACATTTTCAAACCCTGTGTACCCTTCAGCACTTTTTTTGGTGAGAGTGACCCCTTCAGCCAAATTCTCCAAATTCTGCTGTGGTTTAGAGGTTGATTATATAGGACATTACTGTAGACTCGGTGAGAAACAACTCATTTTATAAGTTTTGTTGTGTTATTGTTATTAACTTAAAGATACGGTTGGCCTTGGCGGTGGGTATCCTGTAAAAATATCTCCACCCGTCAAAAACCGCCACAAACAGAAAGAACATCAAAATGTAGATAGACTTTGTCCGTATACAAATAAGAAAAATCGCATCAACAGTATGTTATGGTCATATGTTTGACCATTGTTATGTAAATAAAGGCATAAAAAGTAACTTTTCTGGTGTTTGTTTATATTATTATGGTAAACATAAAGAGCGTTCTTTCTTGGTGAATACCTTATATGGAACTAATAAAGAGCGTTTATGCCATTTGTGTGTGATTAGCCAGTATAATTGTGCTGTCTTATGTAACACACCCAGGCTCTTGCTTATGTAAAATATAGTAGGTCTTTATGATAACATGCTGTTTACGCGATGGTCATGGTATATATGAACGGAACTGTATGCGTTTTAATGTTTTTCTGTTTACGGTGTTTGGAACAAATATGAATATTTTCGACAATTAAGGCCGCACGTGCCTTTAAGGGAAAACAATAGAAAACATCAAGTTATTAAATCAATTATTCATGGTGTCTACTTTGGGGACAATAGTGGGACAAGTAGTTGGGTTTGGCCTTGGGGATTATCCATGCATGCAGGATGCAATATTTACACTACCTGTAGTTAAATTGACTAGCTAGTGTGAATGCATTTATTGATACTCATTCCTATCAGTAGCTCCTAAATTACTATTTCTTTGGCTTTGGGGGGGGGGGGGGGGGGTAATCAATATTTGATTCAATTTGAGGATCCCACCCATCAAAGTTCAGAGTGAACAAATATATATTTTTTAAGTTTGTTATTTCTCGAGATGTGTAATAATATGTGGCCCATAAAGTTGGCATAAACACATGGTCAAACAGGGTTGAAGATGGATAACTCTAAAATCAATAATCATATCAAAAACATTTTGCTGGACATTTCAGGATAAAACAATATCAGTAATCACTGAGTAAAAAAAAAATTCTCACTTGGAAAAAATCCAAGATGGCCGCTGGCGGCCATGTTCTTTTACCAAATGATCCCAAAATGACTCATTCCCATCTACATGTTAAAGGCAACAGCCATGACAAATTTCATAATGATCCGACCAAAGGTACGACCTGTAGCGCGTGCTAAAGTAAATTGTTGACGTATCACGCACATACACACGCACGCACGCACACACGGATGACAAAGCCATGACAATAGCTCAAGCTTAAAAAGTAAAGTTGAGCTAAAAAAATTCAAAAACCCAAAATGGTGGAAGGCTGTACATTTTATGCCGGAGTAAATTGGCCCAGTTTGTACAAATGGATATGTGCCATTGACAATAAAAGGGATTTAATAATTATATTATCAGATATGAGCAATACAGAGGATTCCTCATAAGTATAGACGATATGTAGGAAAATTGGTACACCATATGGTTCACCTGACCAGGGGAATAAAATGGAATAGGCAGTATTAGGCACCTTTGACCTCAAATGACTTAAGCGGGACTAATAAATTATACTAACATACATGTAGATGACCTATGGAGAATTGTTGTTATCAGCTCCATGGTTTCATGGTATAGGTGTCATTGACCTAAGATTAGATGCACTAATAATTGGCACTAAAGAGCGTTTATTAACTTCATTATCAATTAAAAGATAGTGTTCGAGAAAACTTTTTCTGG
The DNA here is from genome assembly GCA_032622095.1 of Siphonodentalium dalli. NCBI lineage: Eukaryota > Metazoa > Mollusca > Scaphopoda > Gadilida > Siphonodentaliidae > Siphonodentalium > Siphonodentalium dalli. Next base: position 119,649,113 of record CP136062.1, on the reverse strand, counting down.
AGATTAATTTTCTTCAATTTTTTGTGTAATTTTTTAACACTTTGTTCAATCTAGTATATATAATGTTAATATGAGAAAAGTAGAGCATATGGATTTCAATTATTTAATTTTGCTCTTGCTTTTAAAATACTTTACCAGAATATGTAGAATTTGGCACATTCCCACAGTTTCTTTCTTTAAGTTGACAATAAACGCTCTTTATTTGTAATTATTAGTGCCTCTTTAAGTCATCTGAGATCAATATCAACTATCCCATGACACTCCCTATGTCAATTTATCTCTGTGTGCACAAATTATCCCACATATCTTCTGAGCTAATAACAAGCGCTCTTCATTGATCATCTACATGTATGGGTTTTTTTACTTTAAAAAAAAACGCATTTAGTCCATATAGTATAAATGCAAAAATAAATATCAGAAAATTTTCGACTTATAGTTAGTTTGAAATATACCAGGTATGAAATTCCCAACTGTTAAAAAAATTGGGTTGTGGTATCTAGTGGATAAACCCCACCCCTATCACCAATTCACCACATTGTTTAGTTATGAAAGGGTTAATTCCAATGGAGTATTAAGTACTATTTACTGAAAATGAACAAGTCATTCACATTATTTACCTTATAATTAAGTCTAGTTTGGACACCAGTGAAACATATACATGTATGTACAAAATAACAATTTTGCTATTTAAATTTGCTATTAATTTATATTCCCAATATTGAGCCAATATGGTCATTTATAATTAACCATTCCATGATTGGGACTTCTTGAATTTTTTTGAAAAACCCTGTGCCAATGCATTCTCTTACATATATAAAGATCCTGTGTCAGTGCATTCTCTTATATATGAGTCTCCCATAGGGATCCTCACATATATGAGAGCATACCTTGACCTAACAATATTTACCTCAACCTTGTAAACCAGTGCATTCTCCCTATGGGAGACACATATATAAGAGAATGCACTGGCACAGGATCTTTAATGCTGCAAGCGGGTTAATATAATTTATCTTGGCAAAATATGGACAAAACTGATTATAAGTCTTCAACAAAGATACCTTCTGATATTCTCTGTATCAAGATTGGCTGGTACCGGTGTACACGTACCACGTCATCTGCCCCTGTTTATCTTTCCCAACTCTGTATATCTCCCCCCCCCCCCCCACCCCACCATGGAAAAAAAATTCACATACACAAATATTTTATATATATTTTGGCTAGAGGAGTTGATGAAAATTGGTACACATGGGCAAATTGAGTGTCATAGGATAAGTGGCATTGACCTCAGACAACTTAAAGGGGCACCAATAAATAATTTTAATTAAATAATTAATGACAAACCCAAACTAGTTGGACCCTGGTCACTTGAAATTGGTAAGGTATGTAGGGATAAATTGACCCAGGATTACCATTGGATAGGTGCCATTGACCCTAAAGGCAAACTTTAAAATTATATTATCATATGTGATGAACAATAAAGAGCGTTCATTATCAGCTTTGACGATATGTATGAAATTGGTACACAGGGGTCACCTGACCATGGGCTAGGCGCTTTCACCTCAGGTGACTTAAAGGGGAACTAATAAATTATCTTAACATATCTGATCAATGAAGAGCATTTATTATCAGCTCAGAAAATGTGTGGGTAATTTGACATGGGGAGTGTCATGGGATAAGTGCCATTAACATCAGATGACTTAAAAACGCACAAATATAATTTATAGCAATAAAGAGCATCTGTTATCACCTTATAAGATAGTGGTAACTTTGTTTATTGTCAAGCAATGGGTGATGTTTACCTCATGTGATAATTAATTGAAATGACTTGAAGGGGCCGTAATAAATTACTCATTCTTTACCCGGTGCAACGCTTAAATCATTTTATCTGATGCATATATAGTTGGAATATATATCTACTCCTTGTGTATTTATTTGTCTAATTAATCCTTGCTACATGATATAAGCAAACAATTACCAGGTTCAAGTTAGAGCCTGAACAGTGAAATGCTTCAAATTAAAGTACAGAAGAAATTGTAAATTTGTTTCCCAAAATTGTTTTACTTTTACTGTAGTAATTATAGTATAAAAACATATCTGGTTACTGGTTACTGGTTAGTGTGTTGGGACTCTCAATATAATATACATGTTTAAACCTTCTCTTTTGAATTTATATATGTAATATGTATGCTTCGTGTAGGTCTCCAAGGTTATGCTGGATTGATTTTATGGGGTGGCAGTCAAAGAAGAAATTATTCATTTATATGGATATCTACTACATCATATCATATAACATGTAGTACATGATTTATTCAACAATTGAAGAATTTGGTCAGTCTGATGTTTCATTTTGACAGTCCATGGTGACGGTCATTCTCAACAGTGGAACTCGTATTTGTTGAAGCTGAGTGAATGGTGTTGCATCTTTTCCAATGATGAAATAGAACTGAAAATCACTGGATTTATTCATCAGGCAGTAGTGGTACTGGTACTGTGGTAGTACTAGTAACTGTAAATAAACTATTGAGTCTTTTGGCACTTGTACACCCATAATTCCATTGCAATTGAATATGTACTCCAGCTTGACTTAACACCAATGCAGTCCAAATCTTATTTATAATAGTATTGTCAACTTCCACAGTGTAGTTGGTACATTTTCATTCTGTTGGCGTTGCTATAGCCTATACACACTGTTGTCAGTGTTGAGACTTGAGTGTTGCTGTTGTTGTGTTCCAGTAGTCACTTGCATTTGAAAACATTAGTAGATCACTTGTGAACACTGTGGTTTTCTTCTTGTGAGAATGTTCGCTGGTGTACAAGGTTGCTCAATTTCTCTCGTTGAGACCCGAGTGTTGCCGCTAATAAAATTCAATCAAAAATGTCAACAACAATGTGAATGTCAATATCACGATTCACGGTCATCGTCACTGTCACTCGAACTTCGATTCAATTCGAATTTTTAACCAGTTCATCAGCCAATAGTCGTTGAATTCATATGGAAGGATGTAACGTTCCCACTCAATACCACATTCAATTTCGGTAAACTCTGATAATCGTATTCAAATACGTGTTCTAATCAATTAAGTTTGAATTCAGCAAGATGAAAAACTTTGTTTGCTTCATTTTACTAAAGTACGAAAAATTGCACATAGCGCATGCGCGAAATATAAATTTTACTTCCGTCACGAAAGGTCATGTCATGTCAAGGTCAACTATCGAACCTTCCTTAGCCGGCCGGTAACAACTGCCTACCTTGATTGACAGCCGTCTTGTTCCTAAAGTGTATGCTTGGCGTCAGGTAAGCCCTGGTTAACCTATGGGGCCATATGGTGGCCGCCATGTTGTAATAGAATTGTCAAATTAATAAAACGAATTTATTTTACTTTATCGATCAGCCTCCCTATAGCAACACTATTAAATTTGAAAAACAAAATCAACCTTATTCAAAATTAAATGCTTAATGTGGATTTAGCTGACGCGGGCGCATAGCATTCGGCAAACCTCGCCAGATTCCGTACCGTTACAGTTAGAATATTACGTCCCCTGGCAGGCCATAGCAACGTTGGAAATGATGACGTAATTTCGTTACAAAATGGTGGCGCTCTCTTGTTTGCGAAATTTGAAATGGAATTGCTTGTTATTGTTATCGCTCGTATTTTAAATGTACAACGGTATCACAGCACGTAAGCGTTGAGAACAAACGAGAAAGCACAAGCGAAGATAGCACTACCATAGATGAAGGAAGGATAGATACGTCACTCGACGTCATTTGATGGGTCAATCGGTAACGCACTCCGATTCTGTCCGCCATTGCTAAAGGTAGTTCAACTCGGATTGTTCTAATCAAAACAGTGCTTTCTCATCGCAATAAAAAGAGAAAACTCTGGCGTCTATTGCAGCTGAATTAATTGTACACCAACTGTCATGAATTATCAGAATCTCACGTTTCCAATGGTGTCCGTTGGGGAGTCAGAAAGGTGAGTTTTTATGCCGTTTGAGACCATTTTTGTAATAAACAACACGACATTCTGGATTCTATTTTTGTCATTTTCACCTGGATGAAGACTGAAGTTATGTTAGTAACGACTTTCAAAATGAAATTAATTTAATAGATCTCACCATTCATGGTTGCATTGGTAATTTGAATATCATGTATACCGGGTACCGACCCAAACGTGTTTTACGGAAGAAATATTTCAATGACAGCTGTCATATTTCAAGAATGCCATGTGACTGCCAGGTGTGCAATAATTTAGAAATGAACAGTCAAAACAATTCACCAATTTGGCAGTTTACATGTCCTACTCCTAGATTCTAATTGTAATGATCATACTATTCATAGTTTGACTTGTTTTCATGTCCACTTTTTGTAATATATAACATTTGTTGATAAACATATTTTTCATAATGATAATCATAATTCATGTGTCTTTTGATCATTAGACTCGCATAGTATACTCACATTCATAATGTTAATAAATGACATTGAGACTGCGTGGGAATTAATTATAATGTATACAAGTACTGGTCAGCTATGTTGAAACATAATATCATTAGCCTTATTTATTATTATATTAGCAATAATATTATTTTTGTATAAGTTATACTGCTATCATAAAGAGGTATGAACAACTGAATATTACATGGTTTGCCAATGTAGGCACTGGTGAGTGGTGTGTACTGCATGGGAAATATCCCAATATAACATATTTCATACCTGTAACCTGTAAATTAATTTATAATTAAAATTAAATGCTTCAAATTCTGTATTATTTCAGGAAGTGGACAGATCTATACCGTATGCCAATGGCAACACCTTAATGATATTGGTGGGTCACAACGTGATGTGTGCAACATGCATGAGCCGAAAATAATCCAGATGAGACAAAATGAGATGCAGAATGCAAGGATGTGTTCAAGATAAAGAAGGAATTGAACTATACTTGTGCGAAAATCCTGGATAAAAAGTAGCTGATGTCTCATTGACTGTCAAGGAAAGAGCCACAAATGATACATATTTATAAGTTCATCATTAAATTAATTATAGATTTCAAACATTGTCTCTCCATCACATGGTACTTATCCATACTAAGGCAACACCCAGGTTCATTTGCAGATTGTGTGTCCCTCCAGTCTGAAAAAAAAGTATCCTCTAGGCTAGTAGCCCCCAATAGCATGCATGATCCCATTCAGCTTTAGTAATCGTAATTCTCCAATGTAAATGGACTATAAGTATGTTATCTTACTAGTATATTTTACAAATTGTACCATAATCATTAACTATTTTATTACTGTATGGATTATCTCGCTCAGTTTCAAAGTACCTGTAGCCTATACAATTAACTGTTCTTCGTTGATATCTATTTTAATATCATGGTGGACAGAGATACCCTTTATATTCATGTTTAGGTTAATTCATATAACAAGACCACATACACACCTGTTTGTTGAAACACCCTACTGTGACCAAAATATACAAAATAATCATGGAACTCAAATAAATAATAATTGGTTATTCATTTATGTATATAAACATGATATATATGTCTGTTTTTATAAGATGAAATTAATTACTATGAGATATTAAAGGACATGTTTATAATACTCGTATATGTTAGAATACAAGATAGAATGAGGTGCAGTGGTCCTGTGACATTTATTTAATTTTACGGGAAATTATTTTATTTTTATATATATAAAGGTATATATAAAAGTTTAAAAGTTCCCGGTTGAATCGGGCTAGTGATTCAACTGTGGAGGACATGAGACTCATATATATCCATTGATTAATTTCATCAATGTACGTGTGTACGTTTATGAGAAAAATCACTCTGAATTATGTGCTTCGGTATACTGTATACCTCAATACTTATATGTGCGACAGCTGATCTGGGAAAACTACAAAACTAAATCCCAACTACACGTAAGAAATCAGATCATCCAATACTTGCACTAGCTGATCGAGGAAAATTACAAAACTAAATCCCCACAACACGTAAAAAATCAGAGTAAATAAACCTGGACGCAAAATACGCACAACTTGCCACAAGAGAGTTTGATTTAGCGCAGTAATTGACGTCGAATTACGGACACTTTCCATTCCAGAAAATGCATATCACGGACCAAATCGTATTTAGTGGCATTAATTCAATGTCACATTGAAAGCATTATGATTAAAAGTTAATATAAAGTACTTTATTACGAGTATTTCATCACAACCGTACACGAACCCTATGTAAATATAACGTAAAATTATCTCCCCCTACTTTTCTGAACTACCTTAACGCTTGAGGGCCAAAGCAATGGCGACGTCCAGTAGCGTTACAGATTGATAACCACGAGTGCGACGTCTATCCTATTTTTAGTCTATGGCACTACGAGCCAATTACTGGAATGACTTTAGAGTCAAAGCAGTCTAAAGAAGAAGAAGAATAACAACAACATGTCAACAACAACAACTTGTTAAGTTGTTTTGAAGTTGAAGTGAACTGTGTTCAAAGTGAAAATCAGTCAGTCGGAAAGAAACTCAATGACGAATCTGTGACTGAAAAAAATATGAAAATGAAGGTAACTGGAATGGAATGTGGTCTGGTCTGTGCAGACTGCTCACCACGGCGATTTGACTTGTTCTGTTATTGTTCAATTTAAAGTCTGTTTTCACCTGTCCAGACTGGTTTAGTGGTTAGACTTAGAGTTTCAACTGCAAGCGGCAAATCGTTCAATCTACAAACTACTTCTCTAAATAGTAAATTTAATTGTTAATATCTAACACTGTCATGTCAAACCTCAACTTGGGTCAAGGAAATCAGAAAATGGACATTTTAGAGCTGACTGATTACTATACACAGTATAGTTCAGTCATGAACCGTTGAACGTAGCGCGTAGCTGGAACTTGTGCCAGTTGTGGACGCAGTATTCGGTGAAAGCGTTCATGTGGCTTACTAATCTAATAATATTAGGATTGTATTCAATAGTCAATTTAGTGATTACAGATTACTAAATTTAGTTATCAACGACTTCAGCCTCACCCACTCACTGTGAATGTGACTCAGGTCCAGACTGGTTTAGTGGTTAGACTTAGACTTAGACTTTAAATTGAACAATAACAATAACAGAACAAGTCAACGTAGGGAAGTCGGTAGCCGAGAGGTAGCGTACTGGTCTCTCGTGCTATCGGACCGGGGATCGCAACCTGGTCAGGGTATTCTGACAAAAATCAGAACTCGGTCAGATACCAAGTTTGTCAGGCTGAAAAGTCTCATTCGAGATCACTGAATCAAGATCCGAGTGCAAAATGCCGACTCCCCCCCCCCATTACAACACTTGTCCAGGTATGTTGTCGTGGGTGCAGTACGCTGTCCGATCGGGCGCGGACATTAATGGCTGACCCGTGTACACGCCTCGGTGTGTGCACGTTAAAGAACGCTACTGGAGTCACCACAGGGTTATAAAGTTACTCGGCCGTGGTAGCACCTGGACCTCCACATAATCCTCATCACATTGAGGGCGATGGAGTATCAAGTAGATGTGTAGATGCAGGTCAAAAAGTCGACAGACTCGACACACAGATGTAACAAACATGTGAAGCCCAGTGAATTGGTGACTAACAAAGTGAGTCATTTATCTTCTTGTTGAGTGAAGGAAAAGAAGAACATCTCCCAATCCCACTTGGTCTCGGCACACTGCATAGTTCATGCAGTGACTGGTGAGAGGATATGCTTCCGGGCCAACTTTCCATCTGTGTGTATGAATTCTGTTTCCTGTGATGGACACATCAAGTTAAATTTAATAATTATATTGCACGGTGATTAGTTTTAGCATTCTCACATATTAAAGGTACTCAACCCGTAAAGAGGGTCCCCATCTCAACAGATTCCAACAACAACAATCCGATCAGAGGGTCCTATATTACTATTTCTTTGGCTTTGGGGGTAAAAAATATTTGATTCGAGTCGAGGAACCCATCAAACAAAGCTCAGAGTTATTAGATATTGATTTTTGAAAATTCTTATGTTCTCGAGATGAGTACTGATAACTGCCGTCAATTTGGTAACCTGCTCGAGATTTTACGCCAAAATTCTATTCAAACAGACAAGGATGGATAACTCTATAATCAAGTGGGTAATAATAACGAATTTTTGATTGTCTTCTGGGCCAGAAAGAATTCCCGATAATGAAAAATAATAGATTTCTAAAATCGATATCTAACAAATCTGAGCTTTGATGGGTGACTTCCTCGACTCGAATCAAACATTTTTGACCCCCGAAGCCATTGAAATAGTAATTGAGAGGAGTTTTATCGGGTTGAGTACCTTTAAATAATTCATGATTTTAACACTGTGTTCTCGATTTAAACCTTAAGCATACAGCGGGAGCTTGATCAGCATGGCTAGCATATATATATTAACTAGTGGCTATTTGTGGGAAAAATATTAAATATAGCCCTGCGAACTTGCTATTGTCGACTTGACACATTGGGATTGGAATAATATGTATGCTAAACATAATAATTCCAGGCCAACTTAGTTGAACTGTCACGACCTTCTAGTTATACATGTACATGACTAATGTAGTAATGAGGCAATCATATAAATGTTTAATCTAGTAGCATTTTCTCAGACCATGCCATGAACATCTATGTATCTATGCCTGTCAAGAATAATGCCATTCCTCCCGGGAATTTATTAAAATGTTCATATACTATCAGATGCCTATTAACCAATAGTGTCAGCATGTGTCGCATGATTAGTAATTTTAGATGAAATTCTCAACGATCATTAAGTTTTTTGGCAAAGAGACGTATAGAATTAAATTGAAATAGAATAAAATTTCCATCAATATTGTTAATTTCAGTCTAGGTCTCCGCTATCACTATTGTTGACCATCACAATGATTAGACATCTGAGAGTACGATAAAAGCTCACAAAAGTCACGAACAAGCATGCAATCTCGAGCTGGGATCACCCTTAATACTTGTTTCTTATCATCTACTTCACAGAAGTAGTAACCATATAGGAAATGCACCAAACATATCACTATTGCACAATGACATCAGTTTGTTTGATCTAAAATATGTATCCACTCCAGCCCCAAAACAATAGTCATTTGGCAAATTATCTCATTCATTTTTGAAGTGCCTATCATCTACTGAAGTTGGATCCTACCACAGGTCATACATTATGTCTCATTGAGTCATTGTGGCCCATCCACGTAACCCGTTTTAATAAAAATGTATTCAGTATTATATGTAAATTTATCCAATAAAGATATTTTTCCCTTAAAGGTCCTCAATCCGAATCAATAGTCCCCATATCATCAGATTCCAACAACAAGAAGATTTTTTGAAATGCCGCTTCGGTTGACAGAATCGATTAATTGCTAAAAAAAAAACTGCAGTTAATTATAGCATAAAATTGACAAAAACTTGTAATTTATCAACTTTTTGCTCAACGAATATTGCTGATTTGTCAAACATCTGACAAACACACAAAAAAACAGTTGATTTTAGAATTATCCATCTTCATCTGCAATTTGGTCAGAAAAAGTATTCTCGTCTGCTGTTTGCTGGGCCACTACAAAATTGAAATGACAGATTTAAAAAATCGGTATCTGATCACTATGCGCTTTGATGTTGTGGGTTCCTCGACTTGAATCAAATATTTTTCACCTCCGAATTCAAGGAAATAATAATCTGCGAGGGTTAATTTGGATTGAGTACCTTTAAAATTGCAAAAATTAAATTAAAATAATTTTGCCTTGAAAATTCGTCGCTTGGCCAGATTCAACCTTCACCTGATGATTGCATTTTGAAGAAATATAGTAAAATGTGCTATATGGCTAATATCGCTTGACTGGCGCCATGGATATTGGTCTGGAAATTAGAGAAATGTTAGAGGCAATATCTCACTCTGACCCATGTCTAACTGTGGCCCACATTCCTCTATATCTGGTGCTGCAACATATTCTCGTGCAAATAGGTTTATTTGTACCTGAATATTCACATATCTTCATATTTTTTTTATTCATTTAAATTTGTTTAAATCAAAATTTAGAAAAACTAACGCCATTATACACTCTGCCAGGGCACCATGAGTCGCCACACCAAATTTCGTTGAAATCTGGACACCAAAATTAACAAAGACATGTTGGTCTCAACTTTACTCCAGTCTTATATATGTATATATAAACAGTCCAATGAAACATGTATACATTTATTGATGGACGTGTCATGGGCTCTTCATACAGGATCGCGTTCATTATTTCGAAGGTTCCATATTCGCTATTCCAAAGGTTCTTATTCAGACATCGAAGGTTCGCTATTCTGAAGGTTTGCTATTCTGGGCGTATTTAACCAGAAAAGATGGACAACTCTAATACCAAGTAGTTATTATTACCACGATTTTACAGTTATCCATCTTTATCTGGAAGACCGCCCATTTGACCTCGTCCTTCTGGCACGATCAGGCCCAGAAACAATAAAAATAGCAAACTGCAAAGATCGATATCTAATTACTCTGAGCTTTGATGGGTGGGTTCCTCGACACTAATCAAATATTTTTTTCCCCACCGAAACCAAGAAGGAGTAATTTAGCAGCGTCTTATCGGATTGAGTACCTTTAAGTTATTTCCTTCATAAAAAGAGTCTTATGATAAAGAAACCTCTCAAACTTTAGAATATAGAATGAAACTTCAAAATAAAAGTTATAAAAAACCTTCTGAATATCGAGGAATGTAGAGAACCTTGGGAATGGCGAAATTTCGGTATAATGAACCTTGGGATTAGCGAACCTTTGGACACAGAGTGACATGTCGCCGTCCTACGGTCCATACGTACTGGCGTGATCGTATATATCCCAAGTTGGCCAGAAATACAGGCACTCCTATGAAACATACATTTTTCATTTTATAGATGGACGTACGTGTTTTGGGGTTGTCCATACGTACTGACGTAATCATATTATAATTTATGATTTATAACTTAAGCAACATTATTTATTAATTAATGGCCACTTTAAAATAAAACTCACCCTTGATCTACAACTTTGGAGCTCATTGTTAGTGAAATCACAGGCCGAAATAACGCAGCAATGAATACCTATCAGATTAACCTTAAAATTGTTTAAACTGCAAATCAAGCAGACGATATCAGTACATGAAGTGTTAAATACTACTTCCGGTGCATATGTCGAAACAGAAAGTAGAAGGTCAAGGTCATCCCCGGGTAAAGTCATTTTGTTATTGTTTGTCAAAACTTCAAAATCGGAATAAGAGATGACTTCGTGAGAATATTCAGAATTAAGGTGGGTAGCGACATACAATTTTCATAACATACGGTTGTTTCTCACTGGACTTCAAGCCATCGACCTCGGATAAGAACAAATAAAAGGTAAGAAACTTTGGCAGTTTGTGAGTAATCCGAATATCGGAATATTCCGAATAACGAATATGCACGAAGATGGGTGAACGCATATTATATAATTAACATCTCCCATCTGTATTGATCTGTTCAGATGTTTTCAATGGTATTTGGTAGTTCTCTAACTATTATGGGAAAGGTTAGTGTAAAAGAAGATCATTACCTTATTTTGCTGCAAAAGTTTGTTGTTCTGTGAATTAATGACTTGATTCATTTTCTGCATTGCCATTGGCATGATTGGGCATGATTGGCATTGAAAATGAAACAAGGTCTCTGCATGGTGCTTAAAAATTTACATATCACTCAGTAAATTAAAAACTTGTTGCTGTCCTTGGTACCCCGCTGGACAAAACAAGTGTCCATTGGCACCGCGGTGTATTTGCCGTTCGGTCGCGGTGTCAGAGTTTTTAACTGCAGTTGAGCACCGCGGCCGAACGGCAAGTACACTGCAGCCGAGCGGCAAGTACACGATGGCCGAAAGGCAACTACACTGCGGCCGAATGGCATGTACATCGTGGTTAGATTTCGGGTTTGTATCATCTTTTTTCAGTTTAATGAACGTACACCGCGGCAACTACACCATGGCCAAATGGCAAGTACACCGCAGCCCAACTGTTGTTAGCCGGTGGAGCCGCAGTGTAGTTGCATTTCGGCCGCGGTGGCAACGCTAACCGCACCGCGGTTAAGTGGACACTTGTTTTGTCCAGCAGGGTACCGGTACCTCAAATGACGACTGAATGTTGGTGCAAAAGTGACGACTGACATAGAAAGTTTAGAAAATTGCACTATGAGTCTGACGATACAATATTATATTACAATTAATTTACATTGACTAATTTACATAATAAGTCATAATATAATTATGTTGTATCATCATAGTGTATGGCTATCAAAACTTTACATCTCAGGTCAGGATGCTAGGACTATGTTATCGGGAACGGGACTACCCACCCCTGAGACAACCTGCCTGTCTGCTGTTTTCGGGGCGGGTCGTCCCAGATAAACACTGGCGGGTTGTCCCGAAATTGTTAATAATAATAGTAATTAAGGTTCTTTTATGTTCTTTGATAATATATTACCGGTATTAAAGATTTTGTCCAACAAAACATGTATTTATTCATTAATTATGTCAATGCGTGGACTGGAATGACATGATGTTTTGACAATTTTACTTAACGGCACTTAAGGTTAGTGAAGAGTCTAGTGTTGAAACGATTAGCGTTTTTAAGGAATCGACTAGTCGCCAGAGGTAATCGACTACTAGTCGGACCCCTTCTAAGAGTTCCCGTTTCTATGTCTATGACGTATAAAAAGGGCCATGTGGCATCGCAGTTTTGAGTATCCAACTCTTCGTTTCAGAACGTTAAAACAGAAAGCACGTGAACTATATAATCTCCCGTTTTGGTCGTAAGTCTCCCAATTTGATGTCTTAAACCCGGCTCTCCTGCAACCTCCATATAATCTCATGGTTTGGGGAATGCAGGTAATAAAACATTTTATATAAACAAAATTGTCGCCGGTAACCAGGAAATAAATAGGCAAGCCTCGTTAGTAAGTCTCGCTAACGAGATGTCTGGTGTGTTCTATTGTCTCTCTGAATTGGCGCCTCATGTCGCGGGGGGGGGGGGGGGGGCCCGGGGGGGGTATGGGTATTAGAATGATCTAGGATCTATTCAGTTACTGAGTCGACTTTACCAGCTTGACATGTCGCAAATTATGTTTTGTATATCATTGAAGCCATTTTGTTGCATCATTACTCTAGAAGTTATCACTGGTCAATTGCGTCCCATTGAACTAGACAGTGTTCGGTCGGCAGCGACACTTTTGTGTCTTTGATGATCAACATAAAAGAAACCGCGCATACCGGTACATGTGCATACATTGGGTTCAGTTCAGGTCATGGAGTTCACCGTTCGTGCATGACTGGCAGTGGCATCGTTAAAGGAACAATTAATGCAATAAGCTCTAAGAAGTTAATATGTATTAACTGTTACAGATTACATGATAATATTGCCATGCAAGGGCACTGCTGTCATGATAGCACTTAGGTAGTGCTTTTTCTCGACTAGTCGACTAGCATATTTCGGGATCGACTAATTTAATAATCGTGTCGATTTCGACTAATCGATTAATCGTTTCAACACTAGTGAAGACTAATTAAAAGGGGTGCTTTCAAAACAAAAATTTGATGCAAAGGATTCATTATCACAGCTTAGGCTTCTACACCATGGTGCCCCTTTACAGACATAGGCTCTGACAGTAACTACCAGAGTTACATGTACATCGGGAGGAAGATACGCAAGTTCTGGGAAGATTGCATGTCCACACACCACAATCTCAAAACATATCTGCGCCAAAGATTTCCGAACAAATATATACGTCGCTATATCACTGAAAATACATGCTTTATTTCTTATATTTTTCGTTAAATTTGAGATTGATTCGTTTGGACCAGTCAGCGGAAGAAAATCTATGAGTTTTCGTCGCTCTGAAACATTTATCATTTTATGGTACTACATATATATGATGATTAAAAATTACGGACTGGCTAGAGTGTAGTATACGGTATTAATCTAGCCGAACTGCTAGAGTGTAGTATACGGTACTCTAGTCGAACTGCTAAAGTGCCGTATACGGCACTCTAGCCAAACTGCTAGAGTACCGTAGATTATTTCGTTGCTTGGCACGCACGCACGTACGTAGAATGGTGTCATTAATTGCACGGGTTCGTCACAGAATTATCTGCATATTCACATGCCAACCAAATACTCCGATCAAACACGGTACTTAGCAGTATGCTTTGTAAAGTATCGTATGGATAAGGGCCCAGTACTTTAGTAGTTCAGCTAAAGTGCCGTATACAGTAATCTAGCCACGGCCTAAAAATTAAGAAAAAGATTGTGACTCTGATACCATTGCCACTGACAATCTATGTGAAGAAGCTGATGATACGTCTCAACGACTGTCCGACGCCACAAACTTCCTTTTGTTTTTAAACTTCGTTAATATTCATATTATACTTCGTTACATTTATTAAACTTCGTTTTTAATTTTTGTTTTTAAACTTTGTTCATTAAACTCGAATAAATATTATCGTTGATACATTTTTTTTGTTCATAAGTTATATTATATTACATGTGTACATGTATATTATTTATTGTATATCAAATAAAAATCTATAAAGAACAACCCAGTTTCATTAAACAAACATCTCATAATCCCCTCACACCTCCTAATTAGCGGGCGGGTTGTCCCCAGGCGGGTTGTCTCGGAGTGAAACAGGCGGGTCGTCTCGGGGGCGGGTAGTCACGGACCCATGTTATCACATGCAAAATCCTAAATTAATGAAATGGTATACATTCAAATGCCTTTTGATTTGGATGTTTTGGTGTTACTCTCGGGACCCAATTTAAAAATCCCCCCTGTAGTCCTTTACGGTGCTTATTTGGGACCCTACGATTATTAATTTCCCACTAAAAATAACTCGCTTGCAAAAACCGAAGCAAAATGTGTAGATTGGAAACAAAAGTCACCGACCATTAATACCTTTATTGTGAAAACAATTAATGTTGGTCTAGCTACCAGAGCATGTGGTTCTACCTGATGGCGATTCATTGGTTATTTACTTGCGGAATCGGTTCAATTCCATTATGACTTTATGTACCCAATGATATGAGTGGTGTTCACATAATAGTAGCAAGGTTATGTGTATTTCTGTGGACTCTTAACACATACACATATGTTCCGTACATTGGGGCCTCATACATTTAGGGGTGATATCAGCAGGAGCTATATTTTGTTCTATAAATACTCAGATAAAAATGAGTCGCTACCTATAGATGATCCGAAACAGCAGGTTTGAAGCCACAATAATTATTGCAGGTTGACCGAATATGTCTATCAATAATGCTGTGAGAATGTATTAACTACAGTAATGCCCTAAATAATCGACTCCTTAACCACAGCAGAATTATGGGTAATTTTTCAGGATTTAGTCGGAAATATGGCTTGTTGCCATTCATCAGAAAGCTCTCATTGAGAGCTTTCCGATGAATGGCAACAAGCATATTTCCGACTAAATCCTGAAAAATTACCCATAATTCTGCTGTGGTTAAGGAGTCGATTAATTAGGGCATTACTTTATAAGGACACTGTTCAGGAGATGGTTGGGGAATTGTACATATACATGTATGTTGAGTAGTGGCCGGTAAACAATGTTCCCCATAATAACTTAGAATTTATATGACTGTAACTTGAGAGAAATAGATTAAAGCATACAGTATTGTCTATAATTTCTTTTCATAACTAATGACTAATCATAGTAGCATACTAGTAGCTTAGTCCAAGTTTGCTTGTAGGTAAACCAGCTACTAGTAGTTATATTGGTAGGCGAGATGCTGTTTTACGCATCTCGTCTACCAGTATAACTAGTCGGTTTACATACGAGCAAACTTAGACTAACTAGTACCTCTGTTGCAAGGTTATTATTGATTTGAAAAAGCAATATTGTTGCATAATTTCCTTGGTGAAATAAGTTTTTGCATAATGCTGATTTCTTCACCTGGGCAAATATATTGCTTAGCTTCCTTTTCCACATTACCCAGGGCTGTACATAACTTTACATTAGGGCCCTGCAAATCGGGGGTTTTCATTTCGAATCAAATTGGACCCGTAAGAGATTCGAAACGGCTTTGAATCTCGAATCTAATCGTTATGCATACAATTTTCCTCATAAATACTCAGTCCTTCCCAGGAGGAAAACACAACAAGAACACTTATTTGCTCCTGCAATTCATAAGACTGGTGTAATTGCACCCTGTTATATAATCACAAGTTGGATGTTTCTCAAACAAGATGTCACAATGTCTACATGTAGTCACACTTTCACATGCCCATAATTGAATTGAAACAGAAAAGATCAAAATAAACCTTCAAATAGTTCAATATTGAATCAACGATTACAGTTATCATAATCATTTTGACAAGAGGGACAACTGCACATTTTAGCACCTGGGAAGGACTGAAAACTGATGGGTGTGAATCATTGAATGTGATGAGTGGTGGATGGGGAGTAACTCTGTATAATGTCCTTTCAAACTTTAATTGTCTGCAACACTCAATGATCGTGTTGTACTGAAATCCACCATTTAAAAAAATATATATTCTGAATTCCTTGAGTTTGGCTGTAATTTCATTGTGACATTCAACTTCTCGACTCCCGGAGTCATGTTGGGTTTACGTCATTCTTAGTGAGATTATAATGAATGTGTGGTCAGGTCACTACGTTTTCAGATGTATGCTGTTTTGGACCAGGAACCATTTTATTCAACAAGAGATGTTGAGTGCATTCAAATAAACAGACATGGGACTTGCAGAAACAATGACAGACAGGGTCCGCGCTGGACCAAAATTTACTTTTGCCAAATATTTTGCCAAATGAAAATATTTTTTGCCAAATTATTTTAGCAATTACCAATTGCTATCCCTGATAGTTTCATTTTCTGCAACCTTAAGTCTTATGTTTCGACAATCACGGTTTGAACAACTTTTGATATCGATAGAAAAGCAGTTTGTTAATAATTAATTATACACGCATCTCTATTGTGGTTTATCATACAACAATAAGCCAATCACAAAAAATACAATGGTAGAAGGGTTTCTCAATCAGAAGGCACATCACAGGAGGATTACAGTTACTCCCTCCAAACATCAGTACTAATGCTATGAGATTAACGGCATCTTAATAGAGGTGTTAACTTTCCCTAGACCTTATAAAACACCACTAATATAATTATGTAGAAAGAGTTTCCTGAAATTAATAGTATTGATTGACCAATATTTTTCAAATTGCTTGAGGAATTAAAAACGTGATTTGCCAAAACTTTTGCCAAATGAAAATATTTTTGGCCAAATGTGAATTATTTTTGCCATTTTTGAAAATTTGGCAAGTGGCAG
Organism: Siphonodentalium dalli; assembly: GCA_032622095.1. Taxonomy (NCBI): domain Eukaryota; kingdom Metazoa; phylum Mollusca; class Scaphopoda; order Gadilida; family Siphonodentaliidae; genus Siphonodentalium; species Siphonodentalium dalli. Next base: position 119,631,745 of record CP136062.1, on the reverse strand, counting down.
CATGAACCCTGATGACAAACGACAGCTAGATAGCAAATTTCATTCACTTAGCAATTATATTAAGTTTGAGATGCTAATCTGTTATTAAAATGTGCTTTTGTGAGGTAGAAACTTAGACAGTTGTTGCCAAATTTTGTGCATTAGACTGGTCCTTGGTCCAATCAAACCAGCCGATAGCCACCTAATTCATAGTTAACTGACCCTTTCTGTTCTAGAAAGGGCTGCCATATTATTAGCGAACGGTAATCTACCCACTACGATTTTCGGGTACAATATCATTCCTGAGCTTGTTACATACTGACCATACTGCTTTCCTGTGCTCCAGTACTGCTGGGCACTGATGTCAAAAGTCAGATTTTGTTTGTGTTAATTGTTTAGTAGCTTATCAGTTTGCAAGACACTGTGCAGCTAATTAGCTGTCTCGAAATTATGTGTTTCCTAAGCGCATGTCCATTTTCTAGGCGCAAGTCCATTTGTGTTCATTATTTAGAACACTATGTATCACATACACAAACTTGTAAGAGTGGTCAAATATATTAAGTAGAAGTTAGTGTATAGAATTATGTGGCACCTGGTCTAACAATATCTGCATGATGACTATGTGACCAAGCTATGAAAGAGTCATAAATGCTGTTAGCGCATGTTGTCCAACTATCATATCATCTTAACTATAGTAATTCTCTAAATAATCAACTCCTTAACCACAGCAGAATTATGGGTAACTTTTCAGGATTTAGTCGGAAATATGGCTTGTTGCCATTCATCGGAAAGCTCTCATATTTCAAGCCATATTTCCGACTAAATCCTGAAAAATTACCTATAATTCTGCTGTGGTTAAGGAGTCGATTATTTAGGGCATTACTGTATATATCATTAATATCAACTTAAACTATATCAGGCAGCCAACACAACCACATTATTATACTTAAGTTGATTAATTACCTGGATGCTCTGATCTATTTATAATAATTATATATTGTTTCTTATTAACATACCGTAGGACAATTTAAGTGCACTTTTGCTCAAGGAACCTCTGCAGAAGAGACTGTTCTACATTTGTTATATTAATGTAAAATCATTGGAACCTGTTCCACACCAGCTTCTACATTAAATACTGTTATAATCTCTACAAGTAGTCTTCGAGTCAGCTGGTCCAGATCAATTATGTTACAGAGAATTTAACATTTAAAACATTGATTTATGGTCTATCACCACACCAAATGACACCATAGCATTGGCATGATCTAATTAGTAATTCTTTAACAATTAATCGAAAAACATCATAGCGACAGTTTTGCCACTAACTTTTGAAAGAGCAGGTTTGCATAAAAATTTAAATCCAAAACTTGAGGTCCATAATGCTGCTTGGCCATAGCATGATTAACAACTCACACAGTTGTGATCAAGCCTGCAATTAGCGTGTCTGTCATTTGCAGAATGAGGTCCCCAGAGGGTGAATTTAGTGACGCTATCCCGCATAGTGGGCTAGCATCACTAAATTCACCCTCTGGGGACCTCATTCTGCTTAGGCCTCATCTTCTGGGAAGTATCTATGGTATCAAATTAACATTGTTTTTAGTTACATTTTCCCATCTGGGAAGTTTCTATATTCCCTAATTTGCAGAAGATAAAATCCATAATCGAGGCGCCCAATGGGTGAACATCACCAACTTCAACTGGGGAACTTCAATCTGATCCTAGGTCTGCCATAGCAGTTGAGGGCCTTAGTAGAATGAGGTCCCCAGAGGGTGAATTTAGTGATGCTAGCCCGCTATGCGGGATAGCGTCACTAAATTCACCCTCTGGGGACCTCATTCTGCAAATGACAGACACGCTATTTGCAGGCTTGGTTGTGATAAGGCCACCAAACAAACATAATGAAACATTACTTGTTTTTCATATGAGTCGGAAGCGTCCGCCCATAAATTTTGTCATCTGTAGCAATATTATTTGTTGTTGGTATTTCTCAAAATTTGTTAATTTATATCACCTTATATGTCCCGAAATGCTGAACATTGTGTGTCAGGATGGACCACTTTATTAGCAAGATGACTAACATGTGTTTCAGGAAATGCACAGTGATCGTCTAAATCGGAATCACCCATTGAATACATTAAAAATAAACTTGTGATGTAACACTCAGTGAAATAAAAGCATAACTTCTTAGTTGTTTTTAAGAAGTAGAAAATCAATAATGTATTCATGGTGGTGGAATTATTAAGTGATCCCAAAATTCTAAAGAAGTGAAACTCTATCATTGTATGGCATGTGAATGAAAAATAAAATAGAATTTTGTTAATTCATTTACCTGGTATGTAGGGGTTTTATTTTCACCATATTTGAACAGCCCTACCTGGATATAAAAAGAAACAAAGCCCCTTCTGTCCCAGTTCCAGTATAAAACCTATGACAAACATATCTTTGTTGAATGGTCTTACAGTAAAATTCTATTTCTAATTTCTCAGGCTTCTCTGAAAGAAAATGGAGATCAATAACAACTCTGATGCTACTGGGAGCAAAGTTCTCACTCTAGAATCAATGAACCCTCGGATTAAGGAGATGAAGTATGCTGTTAGAGGACCAATCTTAGTCAAGGCCAACAACATCGAAAAGGAGTTAAATGAGGGTGTCAAGAAGCCATTTTCAAAACTTGTCCGAGCCAATATAGGAGATTGCCATGCAACAGGTCAGACACCAATGACATATATACGACAAATTGCAGCGTTAACTGCGTACCCAGAGTTATTGAAGAGTGGAGACTTTCCCAGCGATGCCAAGGAAAATGCGAAGCGTCTTCTTGGTGGCTGCCGTGGGCAGAGTATTGGATCATACACGGAAAGTTCAGGTATCGCTGTCATCCGAGAAGATATTGCGAAGTATATTTGTGAAAGAGATGGTCATCCTTCTAGTGCCGATGACATTATTTTGACAACTGGGGCCAGTGATGGGATAAAAACCATTTTAAGTCTCTTGTTGACTGGAGGGACAGGAACAAAACGAGCAGGAATAATGATTCCTATTCCTCAGTACCCTCTTTATTCGGCTGCAATTGTCGAATTTGATGCTCTTGCTATACCTTATTATCTCGATGAAGATAATATGTGGGGTTTGGATAGCGCGGAACTGAAGCGATCTCTTAGTGCTGCTCAAGACAAGTGCATTCCCCGAGCAATCTGTGTTATTAACCCAGGGAACCCAACGGGCCAAGTTTTGTCTAGAAAAAATGTTGAGAGCGTGGTTAAATTTGCGAAAGAGAATAATTTATTCATTCTTGCTGATGAAGTCTATCAACACAACATCTATGCAAAAGGTTCAGAGTTTCATTCGTTAAAGAAAGTTCTCTGTGAAATGGGGCCTGAATACAACTGCGTTGAGCTTGCATCATTCATGTCTGCTTCAAAAGGATTTATGGGCGAGTGCGGTTACAGGGGAGGTTATTGCGAGATTACCAATCTGGATCCAGAGGTCAAGACGATGCTTCTAAAAGGTTAGTCTAGCTACTTTCGCCCATGCCACTTCATATTTTCAGTGTCATTTAAAATTTGAATAATCTTGTTATGGGCTTTCATGGAACCTGACCTTTATAAACATGATTGTGAATTTTCAGTCAACCCATGGATCACTGTTGCCTCATATTCTGATAATTTTATTGAAAGAGATTCTAATAAACAGACTTCTTTTATTGACAAAGAATTTACATCATTGTAGCTCATTTAACTGGATCTGACATCTAATTTATAAATTGTATTTGGGAAACCATTCTGTGACTGCTAAATTGTATCTAAAACTGACCAGATCATGATGACTGCTAATATTATATTTAATTTTAATATTGGTTTTATTGACGTCAAGTCTCATCAGTGAAAAGTTGACGTCAATAAAACCAATATTAAAATTAAATATAATAATAGCATATAAGGGAAATTATGCAGAACTGGACACAACCACCAAAATTTCAAATTCATTTTCATGTCATGTAATCTTCTTCATAGTATAGGGAAATTACTGTAATTTTATGACATATAATGGACTTAAGCCTGGTTTGAGGCTGAACAAATTCTTGCCTCTCAGTAAATGATGAGGGTAATTCTCAAATTTTCCCCTATTATCCTATAATTTAAGAAGCAGTGAATTTGTTCCATTTTATAATCTTTACCAATGAATTGTTACCAAATCGATGTGATATTCGAATGGGCCAGTCGATAAGATAGAATCAACCTGGCGGCATGGCCGTTTGAAAATTGTCAATTTTGATGTAACATCAGTCACATATTTCATCTATATTATCCTGCCTGGAGAGGATTTTAAATATACACCATCACCCATCTAGTAAAACCATGTCCTTGTAATGCAGAATAACACATAAGGCTGGAATTATCAGATCGATCAATGTAACTTTCAGTGTGTGGCTTCAAAGTATGTGTAACGTCAGTCACTTGTAATGGCGAGAAATTAACTTTATATGAGCAAAATTTGATAGAGTAAGAATTTGGGGTGGGGGGAAGATACCCAGGCCTGAGTATCTTCCCCCCCCCCCCCCCCCCCCCCACCCAGCACCTACATTTTATTGCTTAATTTACTTTATATATAGTCATGAAATGGCGAGAAATTAACTTTATGTGAGAACAATTTGATAGAGTAAGAATTTGGGGTGGGGGGGGGGGAAGATACCCAGGCCTGAGTATCTTCCCCCCCCCAACCCAGCACCTACATATGACAAAAAATAAACATATGATTTTATTGCTTAATTTGCTTTATATATAGTCATGAAATGGCGAGAAATTAACTTTATGTGAGAACAATTTTATTGAGTAAGAATTTGGGGTGTGGGGGGATACCCATGCCTGAGTATCTTCCCCCCCCCCCCCCCCCCCCACCCAGCAGCTACATATGACAAAAATTAAACGTATGATTTTATTGCTTTAAATAGTCATGATATGGTCAGAAATTAACTTTTTATGACAAAAAGTTGATAGAGTAGGAATGACTATATAAAGCAAATTAAGCAATAAAATCATATGTTTAATTTTTGTCATATGTAGGTGCTGGGTGGGGGGGGGGGGAAATACTCAGGCCTGGGTATCTCCCCCCACCCCAAATTCTTACTCTATATCAAATTTTGCTCATATAAAGTAAATAAATTTCTCGCCATTTCATAACTATATAAATCAAATTAAGCAATAAAATCATACGTTTAATTTTTGTCATATATAGCCACTGGGTGGGGGGTGGGGGGAAATACTCAGCCCCCCCCCCCCCCACCCCAAATTCTTACTCTATTAAATTGTTCTCATATAAAGTAAATTTCTCGCCATTTCATGACAATATAAAGCAAAATAAACGATAAAATCGTAAGGTAATATTTTGACATATTTATGCTGTTGTGTGAGGGGTTAAGTTAAACTTCAAAATAAAAAAAATATTTTTTAAGTTTTCTCAGGGGGTCGGAAAAAAAATTCAGGCACGTATGGCATTTTTTCCCTTTCGATCATTTTTTGTACCCACCCACCCCCACCGCCAATTTTTTTTTCCGTTTTCGGCAGTTTTTTCCGACCATTTTTGGACACCCACCCCCCCTTTTAACACTAAAACAGAGATTTGCTGGGGGAAATTCACTGTAAACAGCTGTATATGAATTTCTGTGCATACTATTTATCATGGATGTTAACATGGACATGTAAATAGGAATGAGTCATTTTGAGGTCATTCGGCCAAAAAAAACATGGCTGCCAGCGGCCATCTAGGATTTCAAAATTTGCAACAAAATACAACACGATAACTGCCTGCAGTCAGTTTACTGTTAGAATTACATTATTTCTGTCATTCAAAGTGGTTTTGAAGCCCAACTCATTGCCAAAACACTAAAAAACAAGCAGGAATTTTTTTTTTTAGTTGGGGAAAAAATTGCTTGTTGGTGGCTTTGACCACCCACCCACCCCGGCATACGTGCCGGAAATGTTTTTTCACCCCCCCCCCCCCTGGTTTTCTCGGCATTTCTTACCATAATAATATCAAATAAGTGAGGAAAAAAAAATGTATGAGTGGGTGGGGAAGATACCCAGGGCGGGGGGAGGGGGGGGGGAGATACACAGGGGGGGGGAGATAAACTGTTACACCGGTATGCGTGTGTGACTAATCAACAATTTCCTTTAGCATGGGCTACAGGTCATACCTTTGGTCTGATCATTATGAAATTTGTCATAGCTGTTGACATGTAGATGGGAACAAGTCATTTTGGGGTAATTCAGCAAAAAAACATGGCCACTGGCAGCCATCTTGGATTTCAATATTCAATCCATTAGCCCGGGCTACAGGTTGTACTGTTCGTCTGATCATCATGAAATTTGTCATGGATATTAATATTGACATGTAGATGAGAACATGTAATTTTGGGGTCGTTCGTCCCAAAAACATGGCTGCCAGCAGCCATCTTGGGTTTTACTCTTTGCATGACTAAATCCTTTGGCACGGGCTACAGGTCATACCTTTTGTCGGATCATCATGAAATTTGTCATAGATGTTAACAATGACATATAGATGGGAATAAATCATTTTGGGGTCATTCGGCCAAAATAAACATGGCCGCCAGCAGCCGTCTTGGATTTTACTCTTTGCATGACTACTAGTAAATCCTTTGGCACCTGTAGGCTACAGGTCGTACCTTTGGTCGGATCATTATGAAATTCGGCCAAAAACATGGCCGCTAGCAGCCATCTTGGATTTTACTCTTCAAATGCATGACTAAATCCTTTGGCATCTATAGGCTACAGGTCGTACCTTTGTCAGATCTTTATGACATTTGTTATGGCCACTGGTCGTATCTTTTGTCGGATCATCATGAAATTTGTCATGGATATTAACATTGTCATGTAGATGGGAACGAGTCATTTTGGGGTCATTCGGCAAAAAAACATTGACACTTTCATTTCAAGGATTTTTTGGCACTATATCTAAAAAATAAGCCTTGCAAGGAAAGAGTTAACCAATCTTAAGTACTGCAGCACTCATGGCCCGAACTTGCTACATATTAATCTTGGCTTGAGTTGACTTGCTGTAAAAATTTACCTTTGTCTGGTATCAAAATGATGGCCATTTTATAGTGCAATTTTAATGTAATGTCAGTCATGGTAACGTCAGTCACAGATAAAAAGTTCTATTGAAGAGTATCCCCATACCAATTTTGGCGAACAAAAACTAATTCCAGAATGACTGTAGTTTTGGAGAGAGGTAATCTCTACACTGGTGCTCAAAATCCATGTCTATTTTGTGTAATGTCAGTCATGACGTCATTTTCCAACATCTAATTAATCATGAAGGGAACTAGCACATTGGTATTATCACCTTGAAGCATCGCCAAGAACTAACTTTATGACTATTTTACAAGTATGAAGAACATATTGTTTCAGTTTTATAGGCTAATGAAGGAATGGAAAATTCATGTCGTAATGTCAGTCACATGTGGAATTGCCCATAATTCTATTACAGGCAATTTATGCAACATGCTACTGTAGTTGGCATGTCATACATGTAGGTTAATATATAATATGATTCTCCAAAATTATACTATTTGCTTACATGTGTTGGCAACTTTGCAGAAACTGCTGAATGTTTAGATACATACCAGTACATAAAGTAATTTAAGTGATCTTGAATTCTTTTGTACACAAATGTAGTTCATTATACCACCTTGGCACAGATATTTAGTACCTAGGGAACCTGTGCACCTGCGATTATGAGGTCCATCTGACTTTTTTTGTGTGAAGTTAACCCCCTTATTCGACTCAGAAAATTTTCTCAACATGCAGAGCTTTGTCTGAGCTTCTATTCCTACATTTTCCTGGCAATTATTTAAAAACTTGGCACAGAGACCATTTGGGCAATTTAGTTTGCAGTTTTTCTCGACTGCCACGAGGGATATATCCTTAGCCCCATTAGGACAGCCCACCTCTACATGTAGTTGTTTTCATCACTGTCTCAAGATTTATTTAGGGTACACCTAATGCTAAAGCCAAGAAATAATAATAGGATCACACACACATACAGGCCTTATGGGCCGGGTGTTGTTGCGATTATTGTTGTGTGTATACGCATTTATAGATATAACACAATGTCACTATAATAAACAAATATTCAATTCAATTCTAGGGTCCTGCGAATTGGAGATTTTGATCGAATCGAATATCGAATCGAATTCAGGAAATCGAATCGAATCATATCTGTGTGTTGCATTTTCAATTGGGCATGTTTTGTCAACGATTAGATGATTTGTGAAACGTTCTATGAACTACATGCACGAAGTTCCATCATAACTGATGTGGCGATGAACCGTCCTTTGCAATACTATTAACTTCAATTGATAATTGTTGAGAAAAAAACAGATTAAAACGTCCATGCGGCTGTCACGACGATTAATATATAACCACTAAACGGATTATCGGAACTAAAATCACGCGAAATTTATAGAGTTTGCATGTATATGCAAAATTGCAAATCGACATTCAGAATCACCTGTTGTTATAAACTTGAAGATGCAGCAACAGTCGCAGGGTAGCCTGTTTATGTAGTGCTGCATGGATGCTTCTTGGACAGATGATTCCATAGATGGATCATTGTCCCAGATGCTTGCGATTTATACACCATGTTGCATTCATCACACGTGTAAGTCCCTGCACTGCCTGCAGCTTTATCATGTTTAAAATAAACATGAATAACGGACGACATGCAGTATTGTCAAGTGTCAAGGAGCGCTCCGAAACTGAAAGTCGTCTTCTAGGGTCCTGCGAATTGGAGATTTTGATCGAATTGAATATCGAATCGAATTCAGGAAATCAAATCGAATATCGAATCGAATCATATATCTGTGTGTTGCATTTTCAATTGGGCATGTTTTGTCAACGATTAGACGATTTGTGAAACGTTCTATGAACTACATGCACGAAGTTCCATCATAACTGATGTGACGATGAACCGTCCTTTGCAATACTATTAACTTCAATTGATAATTGTCGAGAAAAAAACAGATTAAAACGTCCATGCGGCCGTCACGACGATTAATATATAACAACTAAACGGATTATCGGAACTAAAATCACGCGAAATTTATAGAGTTTGCATGTATATGCAAAATTGCAAATCGACATTTGGAATGACCCGTTGTTATAAACTTGAAGATGCAACAACAGTCGCAGGGTAGCCTGTTTATGTAGTGCTGCATGGATGCTTCTTGGACAGATGATTCCATAGATGGATCATTGTCACAGATGCTTGCGATTTATACACCATGTTGCATTCATCACACGTGTAAGTCCCTGCACTGCCTGCAGCTTTATCATGTTTAAAATAAACATGAATAACAGACGGCATACAGTATTGTCAAGTGTCAAGGAGCTCTCCAAAACTGAAAGTCATCTTCAACAGAAAACACCGCCAAAATGCACTTTTTGATACCGTGTTGTTTAAATTCTCAGCTATATTACATAACGCAGAATCTGAGATGGATAGATGGCGAATAACGCTAGCGGTTGCTCAGTCTCATAGCTATTATAATTTACGCGCGATCTCCGAGCTTTTGGCTACCTTGTTCAAAGCTAGAATTCAGACGTATTTAGTCGTCCTATAGTGGTTAATTGCTGGCTATACTTATATTTAATATATATAATCGCGACGTACAATAAGAATTATAAGATGCATATATACATAATTTTCTCTAACTAAATGGCAAAAACTGCTAAGATCGACGTGTGTACTTGTCCGTAAACAGCCTACTTTTCCATCAGTGTATATTCGAAATTTCGAGTTGGCAATTCGACTCGAATTCAAATCGAATTTGACTTTCGAATCGAATCTCGAATCGAATATTCGCAGGACCCTATTCAATTCATACATCTTTCAACCTGTACCTGTGTTCTGCTCAGAAAGCTTATAATAAATGCTATTATAAATACATTTCTCTTGTAGGGATATCTGCAAAGTTGTGTCCACCAGTTTCGGGACAGATAACAATGGACTGCATTGTGAATCCTCCAAAACCTGGTGACCCTTCATATGCCTTGTTCGAGAAGGAGAAAGCCAGTGTACTAGAACAGCTCAAACAGAAAGCAAAGTTGGTGACAGACACATTCAACTCTATCGATGGCATCAAATGCAATGAAGTCATGGGTGCAATGTATGCCTTCCCTCGCCTATTTCTGCCACCCAAATGTGTTGAAGCTGCAAAAGCTAATGACCAAGCCCCAGATGAGTTCTATTGCTTCCAATTATTAGAGGAGATTGGGATATGTGTTGTACCTGGTAAGTCAGCTACTTTTTAATTATTATGATTCTGTTTGATCTCAGTCCTTGACTCCTTGTAAAAGCCTCTGCAGACGGTGTCGCGAGCATTTTCTGACACATTTTCTGCATTGTCGATTTCAAAACATGATTTCAACACATTTCAAGTTTTTTGTCAGTGAGTTACATTGTACATTGGGCTTTGTGATTTGTTTGTATTGATTGTGTAAATGTGCTACCCATGAAGGGTGACAGTTATATTTTCAACAAAGTCATGCTATTACACGGCCGGGATCCTACATCATAATTTGATCGAAAATGGTGGCAAGATGTCTCACATTGAAGTGGTTATTCATAGTTTTCTTCACCTATTGTATTAACTCCATCAAAAAAGGTCATGAATGAACTATGTATAAATTTTTGCTAGTTCCTTATGAATTCCGTCAATATCCAAACATGACTTTTGAGAAGATATAAGAGTTCAAGTGACTCTTGTCACCATTTTTCGAGGTTGTGTAATTTTAATGCCAAAATCTCTTTAAAATCAAATCTGTTCGATGTCATGTTTCCGACATAAGTTGACAGGATAGCTCATTACTCTAATAACTTGCTAATATGTTGGAAACAGGATTCGTGCTGCCACTTGCCAAATTTGCCAATGGCAAAAATAATTCACAGTTGGCAAAAAATATTTTCATTTGGCAAAAGTTTTGGCAAGTCTCTCAATAAAGTTAAAAATATTGGTCAATCAATAGCATTCATTTTAGGAAACTATTACAATAGAATTATATTAGTGGTGTTTTATATGGTTTCGGAAAAGTTAACACCTCCATTAAGATGCAGATAATCTGGTAACATTATTATCAATTGGCAGAGGGATTACCCGTATTAAGTGTGATGGTGGTGTTTACATATCGGTAGCTAATCTACTTGTGATGTGCCCTTCTGATGAAGCAACTCTTCTACCATTTTATTGTTCAGTGATTGGTTTATTGTTGTATGATAAACCACAATAGAGACACAGGTATAATTATTAACTAACTGCTTTCCTATCGATATCAAACGTCGTTCAACCCGCAAGTGTCGAAACATAAAACTCAATCAAGGTTGCAGAAAATTATATTATCAGGGATAACATTTGGCAAATTCTAATAGAATTTGGCAAAAAATATTTTCATTTGGCAAAAAGTCAATTTCGGTCCAGTGCGGACCCTGGTTGGAAAATATAGAACAAATGAATGTTGAAATTGCCAGGAGTGATACTTTGCCACTATTTTCAAGCAAATTATGACAAAGTTTCTCGGCCCTGTATTCTTCTAACCCAGTGCTTGCATACAAAATCTTGTTTGCGAGTGACAGCAAGACAATCAGAGAAAAAAAAAAAATTAGACTCAGTATGTCACTGCATTTACATAGACTGTAATACATGTAGGTGCATAGCCTGTACTTATTGAGGTTCATAATGCGATATTTACTCTCATCCATGCATTCGTGCTGTGGAACTTGAATGCATGTCATTGGTTAGTTGAAATCTTGTCATGTAACATCACACACCACCTCAAACTTATTTATGTATTGTATGAATGCATCTTGCAACTCACCATCATAAAATTGTTGAAAATGGGTACTATTAAAATGATCTTTTAATTTGCTAGTTGAATGTAAATGTAAGGATTGGATGTTGATTAGTAGATGGTATTACCATTTTTAAAAAGCTCGATTTTTTCAAAATAACACCGAGTATATGGGGTTATATTGAATTTATTAATATGAAAGTGCAAACATTCCTTTTTGTTCCGATGTGAGAAAACAATCAGTCTCATGCTGTTATTAATGTACTAGCTGAATCAGACTGGGGGGGGGGGCTTGCAGATCCTTTGTGCATTATTAGGGGCCTGTGAAGTGTACATTTTGATCTTAGACAGAGGCCTTATTCTTTGTACGCACATTTGATCGTTTAAACATTTTGATATTTAAAAAAACAAAATATTTAAAAAAATTATTTTTTTAATTCAATTTCTTTTTAGATTGAGCTCCTTGTTCAATTTTAAAAATACAGATTTTTTTGTGAAAAAATTAAATCTCTCAAATTAGCTAAACAGTTTGACAATCTGATAGTTATGGTATTCAAGTTATTGAAAACAGTATTTTTCTCTCTCATATTCATTGTTTTAGTGATGAAAGCTTATGTCATTGTTAATCCATTTGTGCTTCTAAAATATCTGACCAAAGTGGTTTGTAAATAAATGAGCAAATAATAAAAATTTCTTAAGTTTGGCCTATACTATATAAGTATTTAAATGAGCAAATAATAACAATTTCTTAAGTTTGGCCTATACTATGTAATTATTTAAATGAGCAAATAACAACAATTTCTTAAGTTTGGCCTATACTATGTAAGTATTTAAATGAGCAAATAACATTTCCTTCAGTTTGGCCTATACTATGTAAGTATTTAAATGAGCAAATAATAACAATTTCTTAAGTTTGGCCTATACTATGTAAGTATTTAAATGAGCAAATAACAACAATTTCTTAAGTCTGGCCTATACTATTTAAGTATTTAAATGAGCAAATAACAACAATTTCTTAAGTTTGGCCTATACTATGTAAGTATTTAAATGAGCAAATAACAATTCCTTAGGTTTGGCCTATACTATGTAAGTATTTAAATGAGCAAATAACAACAATTTCTTAAGTCTGGCCTATACTATTTAAGTATTTAAATGAGAAAATAACAACAATTTCTTAAGTTTAGCCTATACTATATAAGTATTTAAATGAGCAAATAATAACAATTTCTTAAGTCTGGCCTATACTATGTAAGTATTTAAATGAGCAAATAACAATTTCTTAAGTTTGGCCTATACTATATAAGTATTTAAATGAAGTTTGTCCTATACTATATAAGTATTTAAATGAGCAAATAATAACAATTTCTTAAGTTTGGCCTATACTATTTAAGTATTTAAATGAGCAAATAACAACAATTTCTTAAGTTTGGCCTATACTATGTAAGTATTTAAATGACCAAATAACAATTCCTTCAGTATGGCCTATACTATGTAAGTATTTAAATGAGCAAATAACAACAATTTCTTAAGTCTGGCCTATACTATTTAAGTATTTAAATGAGCAAATAACAACAATTTCTTAAGTCTGGCCTATACTATTTATGTATTTAAATGAGAAAATAACAACAATTTCTTAAGTTTAGCCTATACTATATAAGTATTTAAATGAGCAAATAATAACAATTTCTTAAGTCTGGCCTATACTATGTAAGTATTTAAATGAGCAAATAACAATTCCTTAAGTTTGGCCTATACTATATAAGTATTTAAATGAGCAAATAATAACAATTTCTTAAGTTTGGCCTATACTATATAAGTATTTAAATGAGCAAATAATAACAATTCCTTAAGTTTGGCCTATACTATGTAAGTATTTAAGTGAGCAAATAATAACAATTTCTTAAGTTTGTCCTATACTATATAAGTATTAAAATGAGCAAATAATAACAATTTCTTAAGTTTGGCCTATACTATATAAGTATTTAAATGAGCAAATAATAACAATTCCTTAAGTTTGGCCTATCTACTATATATTTTGAGACTTCCGTATATATATATATGTGTGTGGGTACTTTATAGAATCAAAAACGACTGGTCGGATCGAGCTCAAACTTCGTATATAAGGGTAAAAACCCACGGGGATCGTCCACGTCGCATTTTGGACAAGCTCTGAGCACTCATTCTCCACTCCCAATTAATAAAATCACCGCAAACACGGCGGGGGTTAATCAAGTGATAATTTAATGAGCATTTGTATATGACGCGTCGCTATAAAAGAGTGTTAAAGTGTTTACAATTCAACGCAACGTTATCGCTCGAAATTTAGCATCGAAATTTTTTAATTTCTTTTGTCAAAAACATAATTACGTGTTGGACTCTGTCATTTTAAGAATATGTAAGTATTACACACATACACACCAAGTCTCAGCTTAAAATTTTGAAAAATAAGAGTTTTATCGACATAACTCAATTTTAATGGGAAATCCTATGTTAAAGTTTAGCATCGAAAACATTTAATTTCTTCCATCTAAAACATAATTACGTGTTGGACTGTGTCATTTTAAGAATATATAAGTATTACACGCAGTCACACGAAGTCTCAGCTTTAAATTTTGAAAAATAAGAGTTTTATCGACATAAATCGATTTGAATGCGAAATCATGTGTTAATAAATTTTGGGGCTCAGCTGTTCTTTGTGTTTTCTAAGCTGCTTCATATTGGGCCACAGGGTTATTATTTTCGATACACTGTTAAAAATTCTATGGAAGCAAAATGGTCAACTCGGGACGGGTCAACCGATTGAGCCCAAACTTGCTACCTATGGGTACATTTGTCCCGAAAGTGTCACGGACGGGTCAAATCGTGACCCTGATGTGACATTTACCTTCAAACTGGTCAATTCAAGGTCAAATTGGGTAAAACTGGCGGATTTCTGTACTTTTGTCCGAGGAGTGTTTTAGACGGGTCAAATCATGACCACGACCTGACCTTGACCTACAAAATTGTCAATTCAAGGTCAAATCGGGTAAAACTTGCTGATTTCCTCGAAATTTGGTACAAATGTAGCACAAGTGTCTCGGAACCTGTTGCAAAAGCCATGGGACGAATGCCGCCAGTGGCAGGCTAACCTGCTAGTCTCCTATATATTTTGAGACTTCTGTATATGTGTATATATATATGTGTGTATGTGGGTACTTCATAGAATCGAAAACGCGTGGACAGATTGAGCTCAAATTTGTATATAAGTGTAAAAACCCACAGGGATCGTCCACGTCGCATTTTGGACAAGCTCTGAGCACCGATTCTCCACTCCCAATCATCAAAATCACTGCAAACGCCACTTCGGGGGTTAAGGCATCAACGATCTTTATATTGACCATATACGGAATTGTTAACGACGAACGCTCTTTATTGCAATCGACTTGGCTAAACGACTAGCCCCATGCGTCCGAACTACGGATGCGGGACGAAATGCAATTATCTCGATTAAAAAGGCAGAATTGATCTAAGAAGCGTTTGTTTACAATTCAACACAACCTTATCGCTCTAAATATTATGCAGAGAGATTTCACGACGGGATTAATTGACTGTCTGCTCTTTTCGGGGACTACAGGGAAGTTTAGGACGGGTACCATGAATTAACTCATTGAAAAACAAAGAATGCGTTGTCTGTCGTTCCTAGGAAGGGGGGATTTCATCGGGTCAATTAGAATAAAAATTAAATAAATAGGTCAATTAGAATAAAAATTAAATAAATATTAAAAAATTAAAAAAAACATAAGTTAAATTTAAAAAACATTAAATTAATATTAAAAGATTAAAAAAATATATATATTAATTTTTTTTTTTAAATATAAATAAAAACAAAATAATTAAAAAAATGTCATGTTTCTGACCAACCACACCAGTGGCGGGCTAACCTGCTAGTCTCCTATATATTTTGAGACTTCCCTATATGTGTATATATACATGTATTTGTCCATTATAGAATCGAAAACGGCTGCACTGATTGGGCTCAAACTTCCCATCTAAGGGTAACATCCCACGGGAATGGTCGTCGCTGCGTTTTGGAGAAGCTCAGAGCACCCATTCTCCACTCTCAGTCACAAAACACGGCACTGCGGGATTAATCGCGTTGATAGTTAAAGAGCGTTCGTATCCGCAGTGTCGCTGATAAAGATCTTCCATATTTGGGTTCGTTAACCGGTTAACGCTCTTTATTCCCTTCGGCTTTCGCATACAGTTTTGTTTACGCTATCTGGAACTCGCTTCTGTGTGATTCTTACGTACTTAGGGCTTCCTAGGAACGGGGGACATTTTCATCGGCTCAGTTTTTCAGCCCGAGGTGATCTTCACCTTGAAACGTGTACCCACAAATGATATATATGTGTGTGTCCTTTATAGACTCGAACCGACCATCCCGGGCGCTTCGCGCCCATCTACTCACTTTATTTATACTCGAACCGATTGAGCTCAAACTTGCTACCTACGGGAAGTGTCATGGACGGGTTAAATTGTGACCCCCACCTGACCTTGACCTTGAAAATTATCAATTCAAGGTCAAATCGGGTCAAATTGAAAAACAAAAAATTAAAAAGGCACAATTAACTCATTGAAAAACAAAAAATTAAATTAAAAAATTTATTAAAAAAGCCAGTAAATTAAAAAGGCACAATTAACCCATTGAAAAACAAAAAAAATCGGGTCAAATTGAAAAACAAAAAATTAAATTAAAAACATTTATTAAAAAAATTAATTAAACAAATTAAAAATTGTCATGTTTCTGACGATTGCCGCCAGTGGCGGGCTAACCTGCTAGTACTATATAAGTATTTAAGTGAGCAAATAATAACAATTTCTTAAGTTTGGCCTATACATGTACTATATAAGTATTTAAATACTAAATAGTTAGATTCATGCTATAACACATTTTATGTTGATATTCCTGTCCCTGATGTCCATTTGAGAAAAATCGGTTTTCAGAAAAATCCATACAGGCATACTAGATGTAATGTCAGTCACGAAAATACTATCATTCTGGTTATAAAATTCTAATGCATGACTATTTAACAACAATCTTAGATACACTCAATATACTTGAGCCTGAATGTCTGTATTCAAAATAAGTGCCCTTCTATGTCTAAGTTGACCTCTAGCAAGAGTTGAATATGTAATATCAGTCACGGCATGTAATGTCAGTCATGTTTTGCGATTTGTTTCTATTCTGCTAGACGACATGAAAATCTTGTAAGAACATAATTAGATTTGTAAACATATGCAAATGCATA
This sequence comes from Siphonodentalium dalli, assembly GCA_032622095.1. NCBI lineage: Eukaryota > Metazoa > Mollusca > Scaphopoda > Gadilida > Siphonodentaliidae > Siphonodentalium > Siphonodentalium dalli. The sequence continues at coordinate 119,614,614 of CP136062.1, read as the reverse complement.
TAGGTGCCTCTGCTACTAGTAATTTAGAATACTGCTCTCATACATTGTGAGCATTGCATGTACATGTATGCATATTTAATACAATAAGAAATGCTTCAGGACATAGCTATATGTATGATTCAATAAAAGATTGTCGAATTCTTAGATGCGCATTGTGTTCTGTCGATATGCACACCACCTTGGTGAAATTTCTGCAGTCTATGATCAATGCTTGACAGGCAAACTTAGAGTTTTTTCAAGCTAAGCCTATGGAATATTAGGGTCAATTGATATCCTATTGTTTGCATTTAAAAGAAAACTACAAGCGGACTGAAAATATTTCAGCCACATGTAGGTCAACTATTCGGTAATTCAAGTCCCCAGGTATAATGAACAGCATGCTCAGACTTTTTTATTGTGGCTAATGAGTTGTTCAATTTTGACGAGAAAGTCCACAGTATTTTGCTCATCATTTTTCCAGGAGGCTGCCATACAATGGCGATTCTCATCCATTTATTTATTTAGTCAACTTATTATGTAATTTATAATGTAAACAAACTACCAGTTTCGGTCTAAAATTTCCAACAGAAATGTCAGGCATGAAATATCAGTGCTGAAAAAATTGGCCAATCCAAACCATCTCCCCTTTTTACCATGTCTCCAAACATAGGGTAATGTTAGGCACAAAATCAATTATGTAATGTCAGTCACAGACAGATTGGTCGTTGAAATACTAACTATAAATAATTGAAAAGAGTTGTTCATATTCATTCATATTAGTTCATTTGAATTTTTTTTTAAGACAAATCAGCGATGTATATATATTCACGTCCATTAAATTAAATTTGAAATCAAGTTAGCATATATCTTTGATAGTTTTGTGTAAAGTCAGTGACACTAACATTGTCATGTTCATATGCTGTATATGAGAATAAAGTGTATTAAATGCATTTAAACCCCATAAAATATGATTGGTAGGGCATAATTATTCATATTGATAGGAAACTGTTGGAAATATTTCATCTATTTCATAGAGTAATGTCAGTGAAAAAACTAATGTAATGTCAGTCATGCATTGTTTGTGCAACAAAAAATAATTCATGTCAGTTCTAAGCTTAAATTTTTCATTAACATTGTTTTGAAATATCTGCCATGAAAACCATACAAAAAATGATACGAGTTTCTGTAAATTTAAGATAAATTTTATTTGAAAATAAGTTTGCACATTGCCTCGATATTTTCATGTAATGTCAGTCACGCAAACATTGAACGATGCCATGTTATCATCGCTGGACTAAATTCGGAACAATACACATATTTGTGTGCACCCTGGCACAAGACAAAATCACACTTATCAGTAAGATTTTATATTTAGATTTGTAGCTCGTATCAGCACAATAAATCTGGAAAAAGTTCTTTGAATGTAATTTCAGTCACATGGAATTGCCCCAGTGCATTCTCTTATATATGCAAGGCTCCCTATGGGAGACTCGCATATATAAGAGAATGCAGTGACTTACAATCTTTAATGCTGCACCAACGCACATATTAAAAAGTAAGAATCGTGGTTTCAATATATTGAATTTTTATATCATACACGGTTTTAATTTGGTTTTTATACGCCCTTTTTGAAAAAAGGTCGTATTATGTTATCAGTCTGTTCGTCAGTCTGTCCGTCCATCTGTCCATCCATCCATCCGTCTGTCTGTCTGTCTGTCCGTCAGTTAATATTTTTGGTTTCCGATCGTCAACTCCAGTTTGGATTATTTGATCTGAACCAAAGTTGGTATGTGTATTTCCCAGCTAACGATACAGGCCAAGTTCGAATATGGGTTCCGTCCAATTATTTTTACATGAGTTATGGCCCTTTTTCGACTTAGAATTTGACCGTCTGTTAACATTTTTGGTTTCCGACCGATAACTCCAGTTTGGATTATTTGATCTGAACCAAAGTTGGTATGTGTATTTCCCAGCTAAAGATACAGGCCAAGTTCGATTATGGGTTCCGTCCAGTTATTTTTACATGAGTTACGGCCCTTGTTCAACTTAGAATTTGACCAATTTCATAACATTTTGGTTTCCGACCGATAACTCCAGTTTTGATTATTTGAGCTGAACCAAAGCTGGTACAGTATGTGTATTTCCCAGCTAAAACTACAGGCCAAGTTTGAATATATAGGTTCTGTCTAATTATTTTTACATGAGTTATGGCCATTTTTCGACTTAGAATTTGACCACATTTTGGCATTGAAATTAGGGGTATATCAGATTTTCTTCAAATGTAAGCTTAAAGTATTATCTTATTTTGCGATAGTACAATTCGAAATGGCTAAAGGCGTATTTTGCCACGCCCTAGCGATGCTCTTGTTATTTCAATACCAACTATATTCAAAATATTGAAATACTGCCAGCTGCTACTTATATGTGCCTAATGATCATGATGGCCTAATAATATGATGGGTGGGGATTTAGACTGATATTAATAATAGTGATGGTAATTTCAATCTGTATCTCAATGCCAAGTACTTGTGATCATTGGGAATTTCCTTCAAAATTAATAATCATGGTGGCACCTGAGAGTAATGTTGATTTTTATTGTGTCCCATGGAGTATGAAATTATGGATGCAAGTTGGTCTAACATTTTTATGTTTCCCTATACCATAGTATGGTACCCATAGTGTCGATGTCCGGATTGACCACTCGTCATTCGTTCATCCGTCTGTCTCTCTGTCTGTCCGTAGACACTTTATGCATGGTGCGATAACTAAAATATTTTCTATCTGATCGGAACCAAATTTTGTATATGAATTTCTCAGCACAAAAGACAGATCGAGTTCGAATATGGGTTTGATCCGACTATTTATAACTGAGTTATGGGCCTTATGGCCCTTTTTCGAAAAAATATTCACTCTTAAAAAAAAAATAAAAAAAATTAATTGAGTTCCTTGCTCAGTTTAAAAAAATATTTTATTTTTTTTTAAAGTTAGCAAAATTTGAAAAACTAACACCATTATAACTCTGCCAAGGGTACCCCGAGTCACCACACCAAATTTGGTTTAAATCAGTCTAAAATCTTGTGTTATGTGCTGGTAAATTTGTTTGGAGCGACATTAAACCCAATTTAACAATTCCATCCCATGCCTTTGGACTACTTAGCTATTGATAAGGCTATATTATTTTCTGATGTCTCTTAAAGAAAGCTATGGTATCTAATTTAAAAAAAGGTTTCAACAATACACATCACATGATATTAACAGTAGACTAGAACATCTGTGTTGCATTGCACAGCTGAGTATACATACCACTCTACAAATGGTCTGAGGTAATTATAAATATTATTGGTTTAATAGAGATGCCAGCCTTCAACATAACAATGCCTGTGATTTGTTGACATCTCTGCTATATAATTGATATTAATGGGTCAGCAGTGAGGTGTCTTTATCTTGATGGCTGTTGTTGGTAGAATTTGATACATTATCATTTTAAACTTAAATTTGACTCTCTTAACCCAAGTATTCCATGTCCAGGTCACCTTTTCACATTTAACCCAAGGCTGTGGTGGTGCAGCATTACAGATCCTGTACCAGTGCATTCTCTTATATAAATGCGAGTGACCCATAAATTCCAATAATTTGTGCTATGTACATTTGTCTATAATAGTACATGTAACAGTATACTCTATAATTCAACATCAAAACTCTTATTTATGATTCCGATCATAGTAATTTACTATTGTTATATGTGGAATGCTTTTGCAAATCAACATCCGTTTCTTAAATTACTTTTTCACAGGTAGCGGCTTTGGACAAAGAGAAGGAACTTACCACTTCCGTACCACTATCCTGCCACCTCAAGAGCAGATGATAGAGGTGCTAAAGAAATTCAAAGGTTTCCATGAGCGATTTATGGAGAAGTACAAGTAGAAAGCACACTGCAATGACAGTTTATGTAAGTATCATGTATTTGAGATACACAGTTTACTGCTACCAGATAATACAAGTCTCAAATTAAACATAGTAATACATACTCTACATGTCATATTGATATTTCTCACCTTGTCAGCCATCATGCATTATTTTAAGAAATAGTCTGGCCTAGTGGTAGTTAGTGGTGTGCCTTCCAAATATTTGAAATTAATTGTGAATTTTACAGGTCCCATGATTAAAATCTAAATGGTTTCTATATCCCCAACGTGTTATGTGGGTGAACTGTGTCCTACTAGTAGCTTCCATTCCAAAATTTTATGGTCATATGTTTTGAATTTTTTTTTATAAAATTCCAGGCACAAATGTATTTACCACCATGTTAACCTACTAGTATGGACCTGCAATGTTATGTCCGCTGGATTTACTGCCTCATTTTTGACTTTTTAGCTCAATTTGACAAAGTCAAGTTTGAGATATAGCCATGGGTCCGTGATTCTGTCAACAATTTCCGTACAGCACACCCTACAGGCCACGTCCTTCATCCGATTTTCACCAAACTTCATATTGATCATTGGGGTGACCTCTAGATGGGAGCTTACCATTTTTTCCCAAATTTTTTTGAGAACCATGTCTGCCAGCAGCCATCTTGAATTTAACTTTTTAATCAATTTGCACACCCTGCAGCCCATATTTATTGGCGGAATATTTTGAAAATTAACATGCATGTTTAGGATCACATCCAGATGGGAGCCATTGAATTTGATTTTTTTTTTTGAAAAACATGGCCAAAGGCATCCATCTTGGATTTTACTCTTTGTATGACTAAATGCTTTGGCACATCCTACAGGCCATATGTCATCTGATCATCATCAAACTTCATATAGATCTTTGGCCATAAATTTTTCCATAAATCGTTAAAAAACATGCCACCAGCAGCCATCTTGGATTTAAAATTTTAATTCATTGGCACAGTGTGCAGCCCGCATATATTGGAGAATTGTTTGAAAATTTACAGGCATGTTTAAGATCACCTCTAGATGGGAGCCATCAAATTAAAAAACATTTCGATGAAAAACATGGCAGCCGGCAGCCATCTTGGGTTTTACTCTCTCATGACTAAATACTTTAGCACACCCTACACTGCCTATAGACCACATCCCTCATCCGATTGTCACCAAACTTCATATTAATCTTCGGTGTGACCACTAGATGGGATCTATCACATTTATTTTAATGGCCATCTTGGATTTTACTTTACATATATCTCTTCATGTTAACATCTGGTATTACCTAGTCTACATTTCCTAATCACTCCATTGACTGTAGCACTTGAAATTATCCCCAATTAAGTTGAGCTACAGTGTCATTGGCACTTTCATTTTCAGTTGTTTCGAAACTTGGCATGGGAGCCTGTGCGATTGTGAAAGTGTTGAGTCTCATTCTAGAACGGTTATTTCCCTTTTTCCACCTATAAACACTAAATATGGTTAGTTGTGCTAGACCAGTACATTTGGGAGGTGGGTACTATTAATCCCATTGAGACAATCAGACTTCCAGTTTGTTGTTTTGCATTGAGAAGTCCTTAAAATAACAGTTTATTAGCAAAGCATAAAATTCAGCCCATCAATCAAAAAGATAACATTGTAGCCATTTTGGCAGCTTCTTTAATTGTTTGGCAAAACATTTGATTTGGCAAAAGAGAACTTTGAGCAGCTAGCATGATCCCTGGTTTCCAGACTATGACAGTTTGACTGTATAATCTGTTCATCCTTGATTAAAGATCTTCTTATTTTTCAGATACTAACCAGATTTGAAGAAAAATTAACCACTAATGGAAATTATTATGAAGTACCAAAGGCAAGATCACTGGATAATCTTGTTCTTTTTATCTGTTTTGTTTAAAATATTTACTAACAGTTTAGTATTATACAGAACCAAAGTTTATTCTTACAATGTAGTTATTTTAAGAGCCATCTAGTCGCTCCGATTTATGAAGCTTTATTGTTTTAATATGTACCTATACCAAGTATGGTACACATAATGCCAACGTCTGGAACAACCATCTGTCGTTCGTTTGTCCGTCCATCCATCTGTCTGTCTGTCCGTCTGTAGACACATGGTATCCGACGTGATAACTTGAGTTTTTTTTATCGGATGTTGTTCAATTTTATGTGCAGGTTTATGACGACACACCCTTCACCTGTATAGTTTTTGTTATAGTGATGTTCCAATAATGAAAAGGCCTCTTGGACCGATTTCCGATTATCTGGAGGCACAATCAGCGGATGCCCAATTCCGAGGTTTATGTATGTGGTCGTTTGTTTCTCTACACACTCATTGAAATCCCTATCACAGTAGACTTTCAAATCCAATTACATCAAAGAGAGATATACACACTGTTGTAAAACTGCTTCCGCTGATATCAGCTGCATGCTACTTTTGAGAGTGGTTTTGATATGATAAAGATATCACAGGTGCCGACTCAAGAGTGGTGACTACTGATTAGTTCTTGGTGTAAAAGTCTTTGAGTTATGATTGAATACTTGAAAGTTGCGACGACAATGTACGAAATGGCGATAATTATTAACTAAATTTAGATTGGTATATATATAATCGGAATTGGCCAATGGCAGATATTGGCCAATAATAGCCCGTTGGATAATAATCGTATCCATCGTTTGAACATCAGCTTTTGATGATTGCCAAAACAAAATCTGTTAAAATATCTAAGTGAAATATACATGCTTTAATAAATGTACTCCCTAAAACTGCTTTATTGCATGTAAAAAGCAGTTGTAACAGTCTAAAAAGAGTTGGCATCGTCCAAATAGTCTGAAATTTTTCCCCAAATCATAAAAAAAAGTATAAAGCTTATTATTTCTTGGTTTATGATCATGTTGACTAAAATATTATGTGTCTGGTGTAGAAAATAATTCGTTTCTTTTGATTTCTTCTTTTTCCTTCATTAATAATTAAAGGTACTCAATCCGATTTGATGGTCCCCATATCATCAGATTCCAACAACGTTTTTTTAAATGCCGCTCCATTTATCAGAATCGATTAATTGCCCAAAAATAATGCTAACCACAGTCAACTATAGCATAAAATTGTCCAAACCATATGAACATTTTGTTCAACGAAACTTTGCCTGTTTGTCAAATATCTGACACAAAAAAGCCACTTGATTTGTGCAACACAACTTTCAATACCACAGTCGAACATGTCATACTTAACTGTACAAATAACAACCTGACCGTAATAAGGAATGACACGTGGTATTGCATCCTTAGTCACTTCGGAATAGACTGCTTCTTTGCTGTCGATGACTTGTCTAGTGACAAACAGTTGTTGGTTTTTCTAGCATGCGTGCCCGATGCCGTCACTCACCACGTAGAATCTGATATTGAATTTATCACTTTCCTAATCAGAAGGGCGTTCCTATTATGGACAACATACATGGAAATGGTAGAGTAACGACATGTCTACATGTTCAAATGCAGTCTGGCAAAATTTCAGTCTCCAACTTAATCCGGATAGCGAATGTCAAAATTGTAGCTTGTGGAATAATACTACACCAAACGTTCTATAGAGCAATAACGTCGCCAGACGACGTGACTACCCATGCGATCACGTCCATAAAACAGCTTACTGTTATGGGGACACACCTGTGTTGGGAATGACACACCCATCGCACATACTATATAGTTCACGCGCATGCAAATGACCATGTGCGCAGTATACATGAATCTCCCTGATAGCTTTTATATATATATAATTTTTTTTTCTTCTTTTATTATACACATATAGGCATACTTTGAAGCACCTTATAGTTTGGGTCTTAATTGGATCCCAAAATACTGTGTGTCGTCCTTAATTCTTATATTTATATCTATCGTATCGTATAACTTTTATATTATACCTATGCAACCATATATGTATTGTGATTTGTAATGTATTTGCATGTGTTACTTGCTCTCCGGTACTGGAGGAAATAAAGGAATATATATATATATAATCGGAATTGGCCAATGGCAGATATTGGCCAATAATAGCCCGTTGGATAATAATCGTATCCATCGTTTGAACATCAGCTTTTGATGATTGCCAAAACAAAATCTGTTAAAATATCTAAGTGAAATATACATGCTTTAATAAATGTACTCCCTAAAACTGCTTTATTGCATGTAAAAAGCAGTTGTAACAGTCTAAAAAGAGTTGGCATCGTCCAAATAGTCTGATATTTTTCCCCAAATCATAAAAAAAAGTATAAAGCTTATTATTTCTTGGTTTATGATCATGTTGACTAAAATATTATGTGTCTGGTGTAGAAAATAATTCGTTTCTTTTGATTTCTTCTTTTTCCTTCATTAATAATTAAAGGTACTCAATCCGATTTGATGGTCCCCATATCATCAGATTCCAACAACGTTTTTTTAAATGCCGCTCCATTTATCAGAATCGATTAATTGCCCAAAAATAATGCTAACCACAGTCAACTATAGCATAAAATTGTCCAAACCATATGAACATTTTGTTCAACGAAACTTTGCCTGTTTGTCAAATATCTGACGCAAAAAAGCCACTTGATTTTAGATTCATCCATCTTCATCCACAATTTGGTCCAAGATCGTCTTCTCGTCGACGTTTTACTGGGCCACTAAAAATTATCGGTGGTGAAAAATAATAGATTTCAAGAATCGATATCTGATCACTCTGAACTTTGATGGGTGGGTTCCTCGATTCGAATCAAATATTTTTGACCCCCGAAGCCAAGGAAATAGTAATTTGCGAGCGTTAATTCTGATTATGCATCTTTAATAATTAAACTATTTCATGCGAAGAAATACCTCAGTTTATATTTCATTTGATTCAATCATATAAATTGATTAAAACATAACTGTCTCAAAATTCTTGTATGGTTGCAATGTTTATCAATTGTTGGGTGATGAATATTTTTTAAACTATTTTTTTCCCTACTGCATCTACTTTTTTTCGACCCAAACGTTCATAACCAAGCTATAATAAATTACGGGGTGTGGCCTTCTGTTTAAAGATTCCTCATCTGGAAAAATAAAGTATATATATTTAATTATTAAGGATTAACCACGTCTTACTGCTCAGAACATTTAACCCTTTCATCACTGCAGCGTCCTGAAATTTTGCACAAACCCTTTGCCAATGCATTTTCTTATATATGCGAGTCTCCCATAGGGAGCCTCGCATATATAAGAGAATACATTGGCATAACAATATTTACCTTGACCTTGTAAGCAGCCAGTGTATTCTCTTATATATGTGAGGCTCCCTATGTGAGACTCGCATATATAAGAGAATGCACTGGCACATGATATTTAATGCTGCACCAGCACAGCTCCCGTTATGAAAGGGTTCAATGTCATTGCGCTCAAAATAATGTTTGATGTATATGAAGATAATGATTATAAAACTACACCTGATATGTTGAGTTATGTTATCGATATTTGTTGTATAACTTAGATATACTTACATATTGGAATTCATCTGAGTCATAAAACCAGCCCTTTCAATTAAATATTTCTGCTGCAGCACCGTATTGCTACATCATTTGCACTCACAACAGCATCTTGTTTTATAATCATTCAATTATTTGGCCATGGCACCATAAGGTGAAATATAATCATGACCATTTGTAATGAAAAAAAATAAACTTTTTGTTTTCCAATTTCTACCAAAATAAGAAATTTAGAGTAAAATTAGAAATGTTCATAATTTTGATTTGGAAATTACTAAATTTTCATTAAATCATTAGTAAAAGGTGCTTGTGGTTTAGAATTCTCAAACTTCCAATATGAAATAACTCATCAATAAAGGTTAGGCGACACCAATTTTTAAGTCTGGTTTACGAACATGTGGGGAGAAAAAAAGTAGATGCAGGAGGGAAAAAAATAAAAATAAAAAAAATTGTCCCCCCAATTTATATCAAGTAAATCGTGGAATTTTACATAAATTTTACAAAAATTGTGAAAAAATGTTTTTGAATGAAATTCTGAACCAAACAAGACATTTCTTGTCATGAAATACATGAAAATATGGATCTGTAAATGATCATAAACAGAACCGGATGCGACAGCAAATGAAAATCAGTACGCGTGTAAAAAAAATTGGGAGAAAAAAGTTTTATTTTTTTTCATGAAATGGAAAAAAAGTTGTAGGAGGTGTTCGTAAACCAGGCTTAAAAATTGGTGTCGCCTTAACTAGCTAAAAAAAAATTATTCAGTTTAGAACATCTTCACATTATTCTAACATCTCACTTCTGTAATGAAATCCACGTAAATATTGGTACGACTGTGATTATATTGTGAACTTAAACCACATATACTAGTCTCTTGTATAATTTGTGGTTAAACTATTTTTGTCTACAACTTTGAAAAAGATATACAAACTTTTGTTTTGTTTTAGAGTAAATATTTTGTATTGCACTAACAAAAATAATATTGTTGAAGTTTTATTAACAGTCTATACTTGCAGTAATGTGTATGTACAATCTGGTCAGAAACTATTCAGAATAGATGGACCAACCATCAGTCATGTTATTTCTTTATGTTCCTTTATGAATTATATCTATTTTTAGTCTAGTTTGCAGTGATTTATATATATTATACCAGATTTTATTAACTTTTTCATATACATTTTGTATTGAGCTTAATGTTGCCTGCACACACTTGTCTAGAGTAAGGCCAGTATTCACATTTTTACTGTTGTGCTCTGAAGTACAAAATGCAGACATCAATCCCACATGTACACTTTAATATGGTAGACTGTCCAGAGGATTCGATTATTAAACAATGCTTATGGTCGGTGAAATATACAAAACCAAGAGTCCAACACTATAACTAATTAGACTGAAAATTGACAGCCTTTGTCAGGTTTATTAGTGGTCAAAACAATAATTGTTGGCTTCATGAATGGTAGTAGATATTCATTCATGTAGCGAGTAATGAAATTTTACTGTGGTCAATAAAAACTTCCACCGAATATAGGCATCATTTTGAATTAATACTGGCATGTTACCCAGCACAGAGTTAACCCTCTTTACATGGAGGCATCATTGCAGGACAAGTTTGTGTATTTTCATTTCCCATTATTTGGATTTCTTCATGCTTGAGGAATATATATGCTTGTGTCGTTCTCAGCTTGTTTTTGGAAGTTCACACATATTGTTATTTAAAAACCCCATCTGTATTTGATGCATCCCAGTCTCCTTGACATTAGACCAAAATTTCATTTCAATCAACACTAGGTCTAGAGACTCTGGTACTAAATTTATTTCAGAAATGAACAGGGAATCCCCAGCTTGTGACAACTCGTTAATATTCATGTTTCCAAACAAAGCACTGTTCACTGTTTTGATATTTAACATGCAAGAATGCCCACATGATTGTGTTGGTAACAATAACATTTCACTTTTGAAAACCTCTGTTAAGTTGGTTCTGTTGAAGAAAATGGGAGCAAACTGCACTACAGAATTTAGCCTTCACAGAATTTATCATAACCTCAAACGGCAATTGAGAGTATTGTCAAAATGTATAATAAACAATAAGGAAATGGTTTGCAATAACTAGGTGAGACTGCAATCAAACACTGTGGGTGTGGTTTGTCCTCCTGTTTGAAATAATTTATTCCATGGGAGACTCTAGACCTACAATAATACCCTAAATAATCGACTCCTTAACCACAGCAGAATTATGGGTAATTTTTCAGGATTTATTTGGAAATATGGCTTGTTTCCGACTAAATCCTGAAAAGTTACCCATAATTCTGCTGTGGTTAAGGGGTTGATTATTTAGGGCATTACTGGAGTTTATGTTGATTAAAATGAATTCTTGGTCTAGTTTCAACGAGACTGAGTCCATCCATGTGCCAGTATACAGGAAGCCATCACACCTGGTTAGACACTTCCATTGATTACTAACCGCTTCTACTGACTACTAACCCCTTCCCTTACATCCCTTTACTAATGTGAATAGTGTTGAATTATTATTATTTATAGTCTAGATTTATTGTCCTCATTTGTGTTGGGAACATTTTAGCTTTAATGATTTTCTTTCATTTCTATTAGTTTATTTTTTATCTTATTTAGCAACAGTTTTTTATTCTTTCTCTCCAAGCAGCAGTCATTTAACCCTTCCATGACTGAAGCTTCCTGAAATTTTGCGAAAACTCTGTGCCATTGCATTCTCTTATATATGTGAGTCTCCCATGGGGAGCCTCACATATATAAGAGAATATTTTGGCCTAACAATATTTACTTTGACCTTGCAAGCCAGAGCATTCTCTTATATATGCGAGGCTCCCTATGTGAGACTCACATATATAAGAGAATGCACTGGCACAGTGTCTTTAATGCTGCACCAGCGCAGCTGAAAGGGTTAAACTAGATGGGAATGATTTCTGTCTCTGAACTTGAGTACATCAAATTACTGAAAATAAATGACCTTTCAGATTGGTGAGCTTTCATCAAGACTATATATTGGCTTAAAGGTGGATTATCTCTTTGTAAACATGTATTATATAGTTACCGGGGTATAAAATATTAGATTTGAATCGAAGACTCCTGTCGGGAAATGCTTCTATCGATTAATATTGATTTTATTTCGAATATTTTCTGGTCTAAAAAGGTGTGTTTGTTCAGCTAACGAACAATAGTGGTTACTGTTAACAGAGACCAGAAATTATATTGTGCAATTTTTTCACAAATAAACGTTAATTATACTCATTATCGCTTATATATGTGGAACAAAACAATACAAACAACCAATCTGTGACATTTGACATTCGTCGCGTAGCAGTAGGAACAGCTCAGTGCTCTATATCGCAATATGGTATCATCCGAATGATCGGTTCTAAAAATAGTAACATAAACGGGCCCGATTTAATATTCGAAATAAAATCAATATTAATTGATAGAAGCTTTTCAGGACATAGGTCTTCAGTTCATATCTATTATTTTATACCCACGCAACTATTTAAAATTTGTTATTTAAAGAGATAATCCATCTTTAATAGTGTTATCAGATTTATGGAGGCACAGACTTAGTTTGATTGTTCATTGCTTCAAATGTGCTTGCTTTAGTGAGCGTGAACAAATTCTCATTTCTCAAAATGGCCATGTATCGATCGGAATGGCGCATTGAGATGTCCCTCAACTCAACCTTGTCTAGCTGACTAATGAAATTGTATTAAAGACCCACTTAATTTTCGAATGACCAGATTACATTATACACAACATATCCCATATTATATACCATTTGGAAGAGGAACCAAAAATATATATATTCCACCAGAATATTGAACAGCTGTGACCTTGGTGTGTCCACCAAGTGATAGAGGTTCTCAGATTCATTACAAGACTTCCCCCCTTGTTAACCCAGAATGCGTTCAGAATTCAAATTAAGAGATAGAGTTATTCCCCTTCCATTGAGAATAATAGAATTTATAGTACAGTCTGGATCTAAATTAATCACAGAACACACCTAGCTCATACCTCGACAAAACCAATGTTCCCAGTTTATTCGACCGGATCAGTTGATAATACAATGATTTGGAGCTTCCTCTTTCAAATGGTATATAATATGGAATATGTTGTATATAATGTGATCTGGTGGTTCGAAAATTAAGTGGGCCTTTAACAAACTAAGTTTAAAATTTTTTTATCAGTCTTCCAGATGTTCAGTTACAACAACATACACAATCTAATTCAGCAAGTGCTCGTTTCGTAATTTGTTCAGCTGATAAAAATGTTTAAGTCCAATTATACGGTAACAACTAGACCTACAGTAATGCCCCAAATAATTGACTCCATAACCACAGCAGAATTATGGGTAACTTTTCAGGATTTAGTCGGAAATATGACTTGTTGCCATTCATCGGAAAGCTCTCACTGAGAGATTTCCGATGAATGGCACCAAGCCATATTTCCGACTAAATCCTGAAAAGTGACCCATAATTCTGCTGTGGCTAAGGAGTCAATTATTTAGGGCATTACTCTCTAAATATATCTCTATATATATATACCGGTATATATATATAAAAAATTCATTTTGTTATTGATTAGCAAAACATCAAAACTACATGAAATCAATCGATATAAAAATCAATATCAAATATGATGTCTTTCAGGTGGCACTTTTCATTCCAAACCAGGCCGGAGAATATGGTACCGGACATTCCCCAGAGGGTGGATTTAGTGCTGCTACCCCATCCAGCGGGCTAGTGTTCCCAAATTCATCCTCTGGGGACCTCATTCTTGCAGCCACTCATATTTCTTTCCTGACACTCATGAGATATTTCAGTATTCAAACAAACTCTTTTTATTTTTTTCCACAATATGGGAAAACAGATGTAGGAGTGGTTCGTATACCAGGCTATTAAATTGCAGTAACCTTATACTAATTTAAAATATGATTAAAATCAATACTTCAACAGGATACCCATACTTGTGTCTACCAAGTGATTGAAATATTTCTCTTCAATGACAAAAAGACAGGTTCTCAATTTCTATGAATATTTCTAGTCTTTAAAACATAATTTGCCTGTTTATAGAGGAACTGTTGCTCTCAGAACATAGGACAAACATTCTCAAAACACCCTGATATGTTCACTGTATTATTCAACATGGGGGCACAAATCGAAACTGATTTTCAAGCTTTATCTGAGTAGAGGGACATATCAATGTTGTACAGACGATCCCACTTATTAACATAACGGATAAAAACATATCCCGTTTATAACCATATTTTGTTCCTGCACCAAACCATTTATACTGTATTATATGTTAATTTCTACCCTCTAATAACATAAGATTTTGATAGACCATCGGTTATAAACATAGAAATATGCAATAACATGTTAGCCACACGGGTGAAACTATGCACACATGTCAGTTAACATACACGCTTATTAACATAAATTCCTCTTGCACCGAGGCTATGTGATAAAGCGGGATTAACTGTACATTCCAATCGTAACTTGGCCATTTTGATAAGAAGTGATAATTTATTTATGCACATTCAGAATGAAGCCATGAACACATCATACTGAGCTACATCAAACACTCCACCCATTCAGATATATTTTATACCAACCTCTATCCAATGTTTTATTACAAATATTTTATTCATGTAATTAGGACCTTGAGCACTATAAACGGCATTAAATCCATGATATATAACTAACATTGTACCATCGCATTTATTTAGTGGTGTTGTTTACCAAAAAAACTCTATTTTGAAGTTATCAAGCTTGTATCTTATAAGTATCTAGATTATTTGTTTTGGACGTTTCGCAGTATAGTACAAAACTTTTGTCTGAAGCGTAACGTATGAGTACAACTAAGTCGTTGTCATTGTGGATCTCATGCTAAAGGCATGTGGTTAGTGTTAATGAGTGATTGAGTGTAAGCCGTGGTCGGGCTTACCGGGTGAGCTAATATTCTGGTCACTTTAGCCGGTCTGGTCTCGCAAGATGCACGTATCAAATTTTAATTTAAATCAAAAGCAAAAATTCACTTTAGCAGCCAGCGGCTATCTGCTACAAATGTGTTGTCTTTGTATTTGTACTTAGTCTAGCGCAGACGTGATATTTCATTTTCTGTCTTGCTAGGTCTTGTTATTATTTTTTAAATAATACTGATATATATTTTATGTTATCCTCTCTAACTGCCAGAGTGACAATCATCTACTTTAAAATTTTGATCTGGTAAAACTACAGTCTAGATTGAGGGTAATTGTTGAACAATGAATGCTGCCATATTGTGACATTAAGGTCTATATTTATAAAGAGAGAGGTCAAGTGATCAATTTTGATTGTTTTTTTTTTTACTAAATAGTCATTGATGAGTAGTTCCCTTAAGAATTGTTCAGATAATGTGGATATTTCCCACCAAGGAATAGGAATCCTTCTGCATCTGTATTATCTTTTCATCTGACTGTCTTTATGAAAACCAGTGTCCTGTTGTCTGCTTTTACTTCATGAAAACCAGTGTCTGCTTTTACTTCATGAAAACCAGTCTTGATGAATAATAAACAATTCCAATAAATACTTTTATAACTGAATGGATAAATCCATTTAATAAAGAAACAGTTAATTGGGGATGTACAACAATCATGACATTTGGTATATCCTTCATGTAAGAATACACGAAACCATGCACCCCCTCCATTCTCCATATGTGTTAGGGTCAGGGCTAGGGTTAGGGTTAGGGTTAGAGCTAGGGTTAGGGTTAGAGTTAGGGTTAGTGTATTCTTACATGAAGGACATACCTGGAATTTCAATGATTTAAGCTTGGGTGAGGTGAATTATTCATTTATGAGAATTCACAAGATAAATATATGTTATTAACAATGGCATGTAGTCAGCCTTAGAAACATATTTCCAACATTTGCTCTGGAGATTTGCCATTATAGCTCATGAATGGAAATGTCCACTAAAACATTGTCACTTGACTTCCCTTAATTTTATAATTTTAAATTTTAATATACCCCCCCCCCCCCCTCCCGTTATAATGTTATTTTTATTACCCAGATTTAACTTCTCTTAGAGGTTTTTGTTGATATTTTGTTTTATTTTTCTCACCCCTCATCCTGTGATTATATGTCAGTCTAGTTCATTATGTATATCTACAGGCTGTCAGTCTAGTATATATATATGCTTATCTACACAGCACTATTTGTGCACAATTAAACATCTTAAGTAAACAGCATTTGTATTTGTGTTAGTTTCCTCCTCTGGTTTATCAAGTGCATTGGTTCCTGGTGCAACAGCATACAATAAGTTCAGAAATACACAGTTATATCTCTGGACAAATACTTGACCTAAATTCTTATGGCTCATGTAACAGGGGCGGTGGGGACTGTTTAAAAAAAAGGAAAGGGTAACCAATATTCCAAACATGAGTGTATAGTGTATACATTTGAAATTGTGAACTTCATCTTCACAACAATGATCATTGGTTAAAGGGTCCCAATGTACAGTAATGCCCTAAAATCCTGAAAAGTGAGATCGAGCTTTCCGATGAATGGCAAAAAGCCATATTTCCGAATAAATCCTGAAATGTTACCCATAATTTTGCTGTGGTTAAGGAGTCAATTATTTAGGACATTACTGTACTCACAGTGGGTAAATGTACAAAAAATATAAAAGTCTTTAAAAACATCACAAAGAAGAACATGGAGAAACATATCAACTTTGTTCTTATATTCATTATTGATAGTTCCCCAATAACTATATATTGAGTGTTGAAACCATTGTTATGTAAACAAAACTGTCACAGTGAATTGTCAACAAATATTTTAGTCTGAATATGATTTTTAGAATATTTTTCAATGATTTGACCTTTTCCTCTGTTTATACGGTCAAGTTTTTATTACACTTTTTGTATCTTCTTCTAATTGGATTTTTATCGGTAATTCCACTGCAACAGTAAGTTGAGTAACTATTACATAACAATGGTTTTTACATGCAAAATCTCTCTATTGGAGAGTTATTAATACTGAAAATAAGAATGAAGTCAATCCATTTTTTAATGTACTTGATTAGATCATATCATGAATCTCTACTCTACGTGAATCTCTTATATTATTATTTGTCTTAGGGTGATACAATTTAATGTGTTTCTTATAAAAGTTTATAATAATTTGAAATAAAAGTGGAAATTCAGGGTTTTGAACACAGAGTTCCTTTTTTTTATTTTCAACTTTTTGATAACTGGAACACACTGATGTGACAAATGTGTAGGTATTACCGTCATTCCTATTGTTTAATTTAAAGGATGGTCATTTAATAAGTTCAACATTGAATTTCTCATAATCATTTGGGAATCACCAACACGACCAATCAATTGGAAATATGAGCTCACGTTTTATATTTTTCACTGTACATTCCCTGAAATTATATTGTCTTCGGGTAATAAGTAATAAGGAGAATTTTTATGGATTATGGGTCACATATTAATGTCTAAAATATAATCATATCTTAATACATCCTAGCAACCACACATTTTGCTGATAGTCCAGTTGATTATTATGTGTCTAGTGTGTCGATGTATGAACGTGGTAATTTTTAATGTATTGGAATTGAATGTCTGTGACTGCTTTATTCAAAGACGCAATGTCACGGAGGTATATTTAACCAAGACAAGAGCACGGAAACAGGGTCGTATATAATTCATGTAAAATTCATTGGACCGAATCCATATTCGAACTTGACCTGTATTTTTGGCTGAGCAACTTGGTTTCTGATCAAATAATCCATAATAGAGAGATTAATAGTGTTATCGGTCCGAAACCAACACGTATGTCTGATAAATTATATATAGTGTGTATATGTTCACACGCCCGGCTATTTAAAAAAAAAAACCTGAGTATACGTACCAATGTACGTATGTCGGCCTATCTTTATCACAATTAGACGAATTAGTGCAATACTGATTAAGCGTACGAAATTTCTTCAGCCACCAAATTACCCACCGTAATTAAATTGTTTACTACAAACCTAATGAAACATGCTTGCGTGCTACTATAGTTAGACCCTCTACCCTAAGTTATAATTATAATAATTGATTATATATTCTTGGATCTTAATGTAAAGGGAATTTCAAATTAAATATTGTTAAACCACAAATATGCTGTTCAGATTTTATTCTTACAATATTAGGCCTAATACATCGGTTAGCCTCGAAAGCGGTTTTTTTTGGTGGTTATATATATCTACTAGCTCCCTCTATATATATAAATTGCGAGCAAGGGAATAAATGAACAAGAAGTATAAATGTGCCAATATATATAGTCTTGAAGATCTATATGCATAGATACATTCTATGAATCAGTAATGAGCCTCGAAAGCGGTTTTTTGGTGGTTATATATATCTAGCTCCCTCTATACATATAAATTATACCCCCAACTATTCCCTGACTCGTTCGTTAGCCCCGTAGCCCGTACGTACGTCGCATCAACTGTTGAATTACATCAAATAGCCATTCACAGTCGATGTGTATATCTGGTAAAGTCTCTTTAAAAACCCGATAATTATCTTTCAAATTAGATACAGCTAAATACCCAATAAATCCCAGCCTGCCATATTTGTATATTCAGTTTGGCTTTGACTGTACACACACTACCAGTTGCTTAAACTGGGCGCTAATTCTCCCAAAGCGAGCGCCTCGACTCTGAGAAGTCCCGTTACGAGATGAGCTATTGGGCGCACTTGAATATGACTTGTGCTGATATGGCTTGATAACGGTACTTCAAAGTACTTCAAAGGTTACAGTGTGTATAATATTGCTCACTGTCATGCGCAGAACTAAAATGAATTACTGGCACATGCAATCGATAGAGGAACAGCAGCTATCCTTGACACAGTCCTTGCAGATGTAGAATCTTAATTTGTTTGCCAAAATGCTATTTATATTCCAAACTTAAAGAGAACATTGGATGCAAAAGAGAACAAGAAGATGTAAAATTTATTTTGCTGATTGTAGTTCGAATAGAGTCAGGTAAGATAATGTTTTATACTGGTTAGGTGGTTGATTTTTACGATAATCTGGGTGATAAGATATGTCCTGGGCGAACGCCACAAGCTGAGCCGGACAGCCACATGGATACAGTCACGACCAAAACGAGTGACAACTCTTTCAATAGATGAAATATCAATTGGTCTACTCGGGTTGATCGTGAGCCAATATATTGCAGTGCAGGGGGAGGGGTGTTGCTAGAAAATGTACCAGTATTTCTGAAGATCCATCTGGTGCAATCTAATATTATATTGGGGGATGGGTTCAAAGGCTCATGAGTTGTTTACATGAATATGAGAGGCCGTTTTCACATTTATTTCAATTTAAATTATTTTCATATAAGCGCAAATGATTTGCACAATTATTATCAGAGTTTCTGACGTATTTCTATTAATTGTAAATCATAAATCATTTGCCCATAACTTGCCTTAAATGCAAACAGGTTTCCATTTTTTTGTAAAACCCTTTCGGATTGAGCCATTCAGTCATGTGGTGATGGGGATATCTAAATGGCCAATCTATCCTTAAGTGTAATTATTTTATTTGCGCGTAGTATATCAAATAATAATATGCCATTCTTATATCGGTCTAGCAAGATTCATACTGGGTATACCCCCATGTTGACAGGGACGTGGCTAGAGGGTCTATATTGGGGGGGGGGTGTCCACATTGGAAATTCCAACAGAACCACCCCCCCCCCCCCTGAATCAGAATCAGACCAAAACAAGTTTTGGATAATTCCATTTGCACCCCCTTGCCCCTCATGCAGTGATCGGGCCTAATATCCTAATATTCATAAACCATGGTTCTATATTCCCGGTATGAGAAAATTCATATATTTTAACCTGAAAATTGCGTAGATCCTAACATCTAGACTGGTTGAACTCCAGACAAATGCACACGGCTACAGGCAAGAGACCAGCTCTAAGGAAACACTGGGCCAACGGTGTGAGAAAATTTTGAAAACTATACAAGAAAATCACAAATCCTAGCATCTAGACTGGCCTTAACTGAAGCTTTACTAGCGTACTCCCCCTGAGGTTGGAAAATTCTCCAAATGATAACCATTTCAGTCCACAAGTTTGACCATATGTAGTAAAATATTGTTTTGTTAAACTAATTAGCAGATTTGTAAATTAATGTGTGTTCTCTGGTTTACTGTTTAGATATACATTTGTATTAAAGGTACTCAATCCGATAAAACTCCTCTCAATTACTATTTCAATGGGTTCGGGGGTCAAAAATATTTGATTCGAGTCGAGGAAGTCACCCATCAAAGCTCAGATTTGTTAGATATCGATTTTAGAAATCTATTATTTTTCATTATCGGGAATACTATCTGGCCCAGAACTCAGTCAAAATTGCGTTAAAATTACTACTTGATTTTAGAGTTATCCATCCTTGTCTGTTTGAATAGATTTGGAGTACACATCCATAGCAGATTACGGCAGTTATTAGTACTCATCTCGAGAACATAACAAATTTCAAAAATCAATATCTAATAACTCTGAGCTTTGTTTGATGGGTTCCTTGACTCGAATCAAATATTTTGTACCCCCAAAGCCAAAGAAATAGTAATATAGGACCCTCTGATCGGATTGTTGTTGTTGGAATCTGTTGAGATGGGGACCCTCTTTACGGATTGAGTACCTTTAAAGAGTTCAGTGATCTGTCTGTCTTCTGGTCTGTTTGCAATTTGTGTTCCAGAGCCCGTGATCGATTTCAACCAAATTAGGTGTGGTGCCTCGGGGTACCCCAGCAGATGTTATAACAGCCTTATTTTTTTACTTAAAATTTTTAAACAAATTAATTTTGTTTAATTTGATATTAAAATTTTTATTTTTTTTAGCAAGATTTTTCAATCTAGAAATCTAAAAAGAAAATTTAAAAATGAAATAAATTTTTGTTTTTTAAATTAAATAAAAACAAAATTTAAAAGTTTCAATCTAAAAATCTAAAAATAAAATTAAAAACGTAACAATTTTTTTTTAAATTATTTTTTTTGTTGAACAGCAGATCAAAGTTCAATCTAAACAAAAAAATCAAAAATTGAATTTAAATAATTTTTTTTTACATTTTTTAAATCAAACTGGCTAAAAGATCAAAATTTGCACGACTCATACTAGTACATGGGTCTGTTTCGGCTAGTTAACATAAGGGCAAGTGCTGATGTGTTCACTTCGGAAGTCGATCTCGGGTAACATTCAATATTTATGTGGATAAAGTCTTTTTACTAGTGGGCGGTACTACCGCTGTGGTGTACGTGGCCTTGTGGAAAGCTGCATTCCAATGAAAATGTTGACCAAATGACAATATTGTTTTCTTAAATTAACTAGCAGTTTTTGACTGGCCACGCAGGGCCACGGGGGAGGGACCAGGACACAAGCTTTCCAACTGTTGGAAATTTCCAGCCTGTTCTGAATTGATGACCATTTCATTAAAAAATTGGACCAAAAATAGGAAAATATGCAAATATTGATCCAAAAACAATTAATTCCCGCCAATAAATTGTTTGAAAATCAAACTACAACTAATATTTTGGCAGGTATAAACTTTTGACCAAAGTTGGGGGGGGGGGGGGGGGGGGGTGAGACTCCCATCCCCCAACCTCCCCCTGTCACCACGTCTCTGCATGTTGACTGATACATGGGATTCATATAATGTCCAATTTGACTAAAAGGTTAAATTCAATGTACAATAAGGCTGGTGCGCACGATATAGTACATGTACCCCCAATCTTTTCAAATGTTACTCATGCACTAGCGGAAGAACCCATGACAATATTTTATGAAATTCAATCTCACACCCACCCCTGGTTAAGTGGTCCTGCTAATTTGCTATGATGTTGGTAGGGAAAAACTAAATGTCGTTAGTTTCTCTAAAGTTGTTATTTTCTCATCGGAATTACGTATCAACTTCAAAGAAAAGCCGCTATGTGTGTAAGACATTAAAAAACAAATACATGTATTATCAAATATTCTATTTAACAGCTGCGTTAGTTGTTGCAAACTGATCATAATCATAATAATATTTGATGCATTTATATACCACATTCCACAGTAAGATAGTTTCAATGCGCTTCCATAGACTCCCGACCGGGTATTTAGATAACGGGTGAGTTACTGTTCCCGTGACAATTATGGTATGAGATTGCTTGCCAAAGGCAACCAACCCAGCATTCAATGCCATAGTGTGACGTTTTCAGCCCATGACATTACAAGTCGAGCACTAATTAACCACTGGACCATCGCACCACTACTAATGATGGGTATTGCAGTCATTTTGAAAAACAACAGAAAAATAATTATTATTTTAATATACATATGTTCTCAAATTTTTCATATTGATACTGGGTTCTTCTCAAATTGCTTGGTTTAGCCAAACACTTCGAAAATGACAACTTCAGAAAAAAATAACAACACTTTTTCAGCAACATTTTGCCCTACCAACATCATAGGAAATGAGCAGGAATTACCAATATCACAGCATATTAACAGGATCACTTAACCAGCAGTTATTTATATGTACATTTCTAATTACTGATGATGGATAAGTTATCCTTCAAACCTGAATTCAAATTTACAGGGGTCCATGTAAAACAATGAATTTTTACTACACATACTTTGCATGTACACATTCTAGTAGAAAAACATTCCTATTTCTTCCTATTTTCCAAGCTGAAAATGAAATTACTAAATATATAGTCTTTAAAACCACTTCAGGGCTTTAAAGTACAGGTAATCCTCCATAAAAACAGTCGTTTTTAATTTTATGACTACACATTAAAGTGATGTGAAAAACTCTGGTTGTGTGATCAAATAGAAATGGAGAAGAACCTTGCTCAAAGTAGTAAATTTTCTAAATATAATATCCAAATTTACAACAAGCACCGTCATTCTTATATATTAATTAAATACAGTGACTCTCGATGGTGAAATCTTTTTTGCGGATAGTTGCGTCCCGAATCGAGAAGTAAACATTTACAATTGTGCGTAGTTCAGATGTTGTTTTCTGTGAAGTGGTAAGGTCGATTTGTTTGAAATTTTCCGCGATTTTACTAGAATGCTACATTGCTCCAGTTGGCGTAGCGCCTGAATACCAACTTATTAGTTTCATGCACCCGAATAAGTACATAATATGCAAGGCTCAAAATAAGTGGCCGGTCACGGTCATTGTCCGACGAAAAAAAGATTACATGTATGTCCAGTGCACTTCTGTGTCTGTCAGACATTTTGTCCAATGCAAACTTTTAAACAATCTGTATCTGTTTGGGTACGTCCAAGGAGCTACTACTGGCCCAATAGGACATTGAAAGTAAAATATATATTTTTCAGATAAATTCAGATAAATTTAGATTGAATATAATTAATGTCGTTTGTTAAATTTCATGTGTATTTATTAATCGATGTCAAGTTTTTGAACTTTTGAAAACAAAAATAAAATGGGTTTTTCCCAGGTGGCGATTGGACGCTCACTAAAATGTGGCACCATTGACGAATAATAAGTTGATTGGAAATTTAAATACTGTCTCATACAGAACATCTGGAAATTTGACAGGCACCATTTTGAAATGACCAACACCATCCATTTGGTGCCTGTCATTTTGACAGGCAATAAAATACAAATTATTTGAGCCTTGATAATATGTCTTTAATCTCTGGTAGAGCCAACACATCACCCAAACAAACGGTTAAATTACAATATATCTAAAGTTTTGTTTTGTTCAAAGACCCATATATGTGTACATGTACATGTAGATTGTGTTCCACTTATATTGTTACATTTAGAAATTTTCAGTTCGTACTCCAATAAAGCCTACTCGTTATTTGAATACCAGGCAATCAAAAGTTAAATTCAAATTTTTTTCCTACTTCAATTTTAGATAAACTACAGATATGATGTGAGAGGCGGAGATAGGTGTATAACTACTGTCCTGTTAACGGTAAGCAGTTTTAGTAATGCCCTAAGTAATTGACTCCTTAAACACAGCAGAATTATGGGTAACTTTTCAGGATTTAGTCGGAAATATGGCTTGTTGGCGTTCATCGGAAAGCTCTCGGTAGAGCTTTCCGATGAATGGCAACAAGCCATATTTCCGACTAAATCCTGAAAAGTTACCCATAATTCTGCTGTGTTTAAGGAGTCGATTCATTAGAGCATTACTGTATCTAGTCTATTATTCTTCAGTAGTAATGTTACGTTGAACTCATATAAGTACATGACACCAGTTTGCAATCATTTGTAGGAATGTTCAGCTAAGGCCAAAATAAAAAAGACCTGTGTTTCCGGTGGCCCGCCCACTCCTAATCCGGTGCCCCTGACTGTTTTCATTTTATTGATTTTGCTAAATTAGTACTAGTATGCATCCGATTTTATTTTCTGTGTAAACTGATTCATTTCCATGTAAAACGGACACATCGCGTGTACTGTTAAACCGGAAATTATACCACACTTCAATTTGGTCACAGCCGAATCAAACTTATTTTTTCATGTTTTATTCAATAAAACAATAAATTACACTATATTCTAATTTTATGTATTTAGTTTAATTATTTTAAACAAGGAAAAGCAGCCTGGGGGGTGTTCATATTTATTTTGAGCAAAGTTGAAAATAAAATAAAATGACCCCCCCCCACCCCTAATTTTTTCTTGCATGTCACCAGAAACACAGGTATATATTTTTTTGGCCTAATGAGTTCCACGACCAGAATCAGGCTATTTGTCTAACATATTAGCTGAATATCCCTACAAATAAATAAAGGGGAATCAAGTTACTGCTCATGAACAAGTTACAAATTATCAATGGGTTAACAAAACGGAAGTTCAAAATGTTGAGTTACATCGGCAATTAAGTCCATCTTCAACAAAAGAATTACATGTACTCTAGCATTACAAATAAACGTGCACTAGCAAATGAAAGTGCAGGGTGGAGATCCTGATAAAATTTAATAAATGTGCAGACCCGAATAACCAGGCAGGGAAGTGCAGTTGCCGATCCCAGTTTTTCAATGACTACATTGCACAGGGGAAATACAGTAATGCCCAAAGTATATTACCCTTTAACCACAGCAGAATTATGGGAAATTTTTCAGGATTTAGTCAGAAATATGGCTTGTTGCCATTCATCGGAAAGCTCTCATTAAATCCTGAAAAATTTCCCATAATTCTGCTGTGGTTTGCAGTCGATTATTTAGGACCTTACTGTATAGGCCTATATATTGCAGGACCAAGTATTATTAGTTGCATTTTCAAAAGATTTGGAGTATTTTTCGAAGTTTGAAAGATTGCTAAGGGTTTAAAATTATATTTTTCACCCGAAGTCGGAGAAATAGTAATTTAGCGGTGTTAAATCGGATGGGACATCTTCAACCCTTTCTATACTAAATGGATTCACCCATTCAGTTATATTAATAGATACATTGGAAAAGTTTATTATTCATCTGGATTGGTTTTCAGGAAAAATAAGCAGACACCATATAATACAAGTGCAGAAGGATCCCATTCATTGGAGGGAAATACTCAGATAATAAGTTCAACAAATGACCTATATGGGGTATATTAAATGAAGGTGTTTTGAGATGCGGGTTATCTCTATGAGTTAGAAGTATGATTTTTCACATCTCAAAGCATACTAAGTTTTTGTTGTATTTATCTTATGACAACCGACATTAGAGTAATTCCGGTTTGTGCATGAATACATACTTACAATACATTTGATGAGATCACATTTTTGGAACATTGACAGTGATTTGTCAGGAATAGACAAAATATAGTTCCAGATTTTATATTTAACCACATTCAGAAATCAGAACTGCGTAATTTTCTCAGTCAAATGTCATTGCTCTCAAACAAAAAGGAAACTATTTCAGATCAATTATACATGTAGTTTATAATCTATTGGATTAAAATTGGCCGCAGCGCACAAAATAGTGCAACATTTTCAGCGGGGAAAGTCATCTAAAATGACAGAAAAAAATAATGGAACCTCACATTTATACCTGTTAGGAATTTTAAATCATGTTTTGATGGGATGTAGCTATGAAACTGTTTTTATTTCACTGATTAATTTAATTTTCCAAACCATTAGAAACTCTACTTAATTTGACTCAATTTTAAGCAAGAGTTTTTGTTGATACGTCACTAAGATTGCAATGTCACGAGGTGAAAGGTCATGGTGCACATAGTCCGTTTCTTGAAATGTACTACTCATATGTGGGATATAGCGAAAGTTTAATATACAGTATAAATTCAAACCGGCATAAGATAAACACAATTTTATCTATTAAAGATACGGGCGGCATTGTTAAAATATTCAACTCCATCAAAAACCGCCATAAACAGAAAGAATAGTAAAATATAGACAGACTTTGTTCTTATACCAATCAGAAATATCGCATAAACACTTATGTTATTGTCAATTGTTTTTCCCTTTGTTATGTAAACAAAAGCAAAAAATGTTACGTTACATGGCTTTTCTTTAGATCCGGATATGGTAAACATAAAGAGCGTTATTTGTTAATGTTTTCCTGATATGGAAATAATAAAGAGCATGTATATCATTTGTGTGTGATTAACCAATAGAATTGCACTGTGTTATGTAAACAGAAGCACAACTTCTGTAACGCGAGCAGGCTCTTGTTTACGTACACCATGGTACATCTTGACGACAATATACTATTTACGCGCTGATCATGTTTGGCATATGAACAAACTATATATATTTTAATATCCCTTCTGTTGATGGCGATTTGAACAAATATGAATATTTCTGCAACGAACGCCGCCCATGCCTTTAAACAGAGTTGTTAAGGCATTCTGGTTTTAGAATAGCTCTGACATTGTATAAAATCATTCAGTCACACTCCATTGCAATTCCGATTGAAAATTGTACTATTCTGAATACAGAGTTACAAACAGCTAAATTTATATTGTGGTCACACTGACACAGTTTTAGCAGGTCTTCATAATTCATAAATTTCACATTGGCCTCGATTATATTTCTGGTAATCATATTGGAGTTTTTGCTCATTAAGTGTCCTTTCAACTAATATTTCCATTGCAAAATGATGTCACTCAGCACAGGCCTCTTTTGAGGCCCATTGTTGTAAAATCGGAAAGTGACACTCATATCTGGTGTACTGGAAAATGACAGCAAACAACAGCAATATTAGTGTAGCACATACAGTATATTGTCAGGAGATGAGATACCCTCTAGTTTGATTGATTTTTGTTGAGTTGATTCTACTGATGTGTATGAGACTCCAGCTACCTGTGGAGTAGACATAAATGATAACATATAATACATATATAACACACTCCCATGTCTTTATAAGAAGTTAGCACAGGAAAGTTCATCCTTGTCCGTGTGAACAGAAAATGTTAGTCCAGATGATCAGAATATGTTGTTAGATAGTATACTGTACACTTCCAGTGCTTATTGCTTTGACGAGATTGTGAAAGTTCGCACCAGCTTTAATGAGGCAGTCCGATATCTGACAACTACCCTTTATCCACTGTAGTCGCACATTCCCTTGGTCAATACTTTCCTTAATACTCGCCAGATCTAAACGAAGCCTCTTTTCCACAACTAACTTGGTGGAGTGGGCATTCTGGAACAATGACTTATTGTCTGTGAAGTGCATTATTGGTATGTTTCCAAGAGTTTTGGCAGGCATAATCTCCTGTAAATATATTCCTTCTTAATTTTCTTTGCTGCCCAAGATATACATGTAGGACACCATCTGCCATTGTTTCCTCTGAGAAATATTAAATGTCCTTCAGCGCTTGATACTCTGTCTGATAGATAGATTAGCATGAGAAGCATCTGAATACATGACAATTTCCATCTCACACAATTCTCCTAAACTAGGAAACATAATTGCAAACACATTGTTTTTAGCTTTCCTGACCACTTTATTGACCTTTGAACTAATCCTTGAATCATTCATTTCTGTCGAGGTTGAAAGGTCTAGCACATCGAAACTCAAATCTGGTCATCTCTGTGTTGCAATGAACATATAATACATACATGTATATAACAGTTATAAATGAATTCGCTCTTTCACAATCTTTCAGCCTTAGTCCTTCTTCAGTTGGTATTATTAGACATAAAAATCTCATGATGGCATTCAACGTTAATTTACAAACAACAATGAATGGTGGATACTTCCTGGTCGTTAGGAAGTATCCATTGTTGTTTATAAATTAATGCTGAATGCCATCATGTGAATTTTATGTCTAATAACTATCAACTAAACAAGGCCAAAAGATATAATTTAATTACTCAAGCAATATTATAGTTTGGTGTGAAAATTATTGGGATATTAAATAAACACTACATGTTTACTACTAAACTACTTGAGTTTTGTTCTGCAACTAAGCAATGCTAAAGTCTATAGATTGAATTGCAACTCAACATTTTCTTTCTCTCTATTTTACAGATCATCTGGTAGATCTATACTAACGAATATGGAAGACAATAATATGGAGTTGGCTGCTGAGGGTGTGATGATGAATGGAACGTCAGTCCCTGATGAGACGAGAGATGAACAGCAAAGTACAGAAGATCATCCAGTTGTGGAAACAACCCAACAAGAGGTGACGGAATCATCATTTAATGTTGCCCAAAAGATAAAATTAGAACAAGACTCATCAAACCCTTGTGTGGAGTGTCATACAGATTACTCCGAAGTATCAGAGGAAGAAGATGATATCAAAGGACACATTGATGTGTCGGAGAATGGGATTGAGCTGCCATCTGCAAATGGTGATGTTGAAGATAGAGACCTTTCAGAAAATGGTTTAAATGAGACAATAGATGAGTCTCATGACTCAGAAGAGAATCATGACTTGAAGCCTGATTATGAGATAGACTCACAGAGCATGGTTGACGAGGCTCGAAATGACGATGGGAACACTTCAGAATCTACTATTGATTTTGAATACACAGCTGAAGATGATGTTGACAAGTCAAAGAAGACCAAGCGACGGGCTACACAAAATAATATTTCGTATAAAGTATGTGCAACAGATGACTCTGATGATGGTGATGATGATTATGATTATGATGACGATAATAAAGTTGTGTCAAAGAAAACTCCGAAAAGCAAGTCTAAGGTGAGGAAAAGTAGTTCAAAGTCGACTGGAAAGGTACAGAAGAAAAAACGTAAAAAAGAAGGTTTTAATGAATTTAGATGGGATGAAGTATGTGATGGCGAGGAAAAATCTACATATATTAAAGTCAAAGATAGGGACGACCTTGACGAGAACTTCAAGATCTACTTAGATTCTTTGGCTAAGCCTGGTAGACTAAGGAAATGTAAGCTTTGTGAGTACTCTACAACATCACCTCAAGCATACTATGAACATGAGGCAAAGCATACTGGTGTGAGAAGATTTCAATGTCAAAAATGTGAGTTTGCATCCAAGACAAAGAACGACTTAATTAAACATCAAAGGAAGCATGCGACTGTCGCCAAGTATAAGTGCAAGCATGAAGGATGCAATTTTGCTACAAAGTGGCCACGTAACATGAGTCACCATGTCATGACACACACGACTGAACGTCCATATACATGTGAACTTTGTGGATATACATTTAAAAGAAAACAAGATCTCAGCTACCATATGTTTCGTCATAATGATGACAAGCCGAAAAAATGTGATTTGTGCGATTTCAGGTGCAAAACAAACTTTGAACTTGACAGTCACAAGCTAAAACATTTTGATGTCAGGCCTTTTGCTTGCACGTTTCCGGGCTGTACAAGGAGCACAAAGACAAAATCAGATCTAACAAAACACATGAAATGTCATCGTGTAGATCGCCCAGAGTTATGTCCTCTATGTGGTAAAGGATTCAAGTGTAAACGAGCTTTGAAGAGTCACATGGATCGGCATTCAACAGACCTAATATACACGTGTGATCTGTGTGACAAGAAATTCAAATCGAAACAATCCGTGCGGAATCATCTTAAAATTCACGAGGGTATCAAGCCATATAAATGTGACTTCTGCGACATGATGTTCTTTTCGAAACACAACCAGAAAGTTCACATGGCTGTGCATTCTGAGGACCGACCTTACAGATGTCCAATATGCCCACATCGATCCAGAGAGCCCGACCATTTGCTCGCGCATATAGGAACAATGCACGGACACAGTTACGCATATTTCTGTGAACTTTGCCGAAAACCTTACTCCAGGTACATGCAGCTGAAGCTACATTATCAAAGAATGCACACTGAAGACGAACTTGACACTGTCAGTATAAATTTGGAAAACACATCCATTTTTCTCGCCGGCGTTTCATTCCAGAATGAAGTTACTGGAGAGAAGTACGAATTGAAACAAACTGGCGAGGACTTAGCAGATATCGATCCTGATTTGCTGCAAGTGAACGAGGAAATTGAACGAGTTCACGCAGAGTTAGCTTTAGGAGAATCCATGGACCAACCTGCAGTACAGGAAACTCTGGATGCAAATTCTAGTCGTGAAGAAGAGGGGCAAGCAGCTGATCGGGCAATGCTCGATAATGATGCTTCTGATCATGGAGAAGAGAGTCTAGAGAGGAACGGTGACGCAGAGGTTGCAGAAGTTTCCCAGTCAGATGTCCAGCCAGATCAGAATGATTCAATAAGTACTGACGTCACAGAA
This sequence comes from Siphonodentalium dalli, assembly GCA_032622095.1. Classification (NCBI taxonomy): domain Eukaryota; kingdom Metazoa; phylum Mollusca; class Scaphopoda; order Gadilida; family Siphonodentaliidae; genus Siphonodentalium; species Siphonodentalium dalli. The sequence continues at coordinate 119,583,508 of CP136062.1, read as the reverse complement.
ACTGATAAAACATTGGATGTCTCATCTGAAACAGTCACAGATTCGTCTCCTGATAAAGAATCAAGTCAGTCGCCAGAGGAAAATAGCGAAAATAAAACTTCAGAAGAGCAGACTGGCGAAACGTCAACTAAGGCTGCGCAGTCTTCCAACGCAATGCGACGTTCTTCCAGACCGAAGGCTGCTACTGTGGTTTCTTCTCCGGGAGATAATGATGGTTTTACTGATGTTGACGACGATGACAATGATAGGAACTATAGTGATGGAAGTGAATTCAAAACCGAGCCAGAGGATGAAACAGAATTATCAGATTGCTCAGTATCGTCATTTGTAATCAAAAAGAAGAAGAAACATCTGGATGGGACTGTTAATGGTTTTGGATTGACCGATTTGGAGATGTCTGATGCCATTACATGTGAAGTTGTCAGAGGAGAAAAATTTCCGAATGGTGAGGAAGGGAAAGTGTTGAAAACCAGTCCTTCAGAAAATGGTGAAGCACCGATAATTATCACCTCACCTCAAGATATCTCGGATCAGCCCCATCTTGCAAAATCGTCTTTTGATGCTCCAAATGTCAAGGCCACTCTTGGATTGTACAAGAACTTTAGGCTACCCCTGGCAACAAAAGGTTTCAATTTTAATTTTGACAAGACTGGCAAAAAGCCCAAGACATGGTTCATGGAACCAAAAAATATTCTCAACAAATTCGAGAGAGCGAGACAAATAGCTTACATGAGGAAACATGATGGTGTTGAACGAAGAGGAAAAAAGAAGTTAACATTGGATGTAAAGGCATATGTTGAGCCTAATATGGCAAAGAAAAGACGTTTGAAAAACCCAGAGAAAATAGAACTGAATGATCGGCCACAACGTAGTCTGAATATTGAAACTTATAATGATGATGAAATTCTTGATAAGATGGAAGTCAAACGGGAAAGTGAGAACAAGTCAGAAAGTTCACAGCGTAAACTTGTCATAAAGCGAAAAAATCCTGAGAGCAATCAAGTGGTGAAGAAAAAGAAAATTATAGGGAAAAAGAAGTTGAAAAAACCTGCATCAAAACTAAAATCAAGCAATGTTATGAAGAAAAAAGGTCCACAAAAGCGTTGTGCTGTAGGAAACAAGAAAATTCCTGCTAAATCTCGAAAGGCAATTAAAAATACAAAGAAGATAAAAGTCACAAAGGAAAAGGATAAACCAAAATTGATGTTACCACCAAGAAGTATGATGTCACCTCAGTTTGAGTATCTTTATTCTCCTGGCACTTCTAGAAGACCGACTAATACAGTTATGTCCCCTGGTGGTCAGGTTTTGTCTGTAAAGGTCGAGAGACTTGATTGGTTGGATGATTTATCTGGGAATGAGGTTATTAGGATACCGGACACAGATAACACACCTAGACAATCGACATCGCATGCCGTTTCAACTGTTCAAAAACCTTCAGCATCTGCGAGTGCAAGCAGTACTCCTATATCATCAAGAGGATCATCTTCTACAGCAAATGCTGAAGCTGAGCACTTGAATGTATCATACTCAGTCTTCAGCCCACGACCCACTCACATTATTGATTTTGATGACCCAGCTGATGTTAAGCCCATTATAGACCCAGAGACAAATACAATCATTGTTGCCAATCCGACAGGCGATATACGGGTGGCTTATCAGAATTTGGCAGATTCTTGGACCGACAATCGCTCACCAGCTCGTGGAAATAGTTCAATGCAAAAAGGAACAAAGAAAACACCAGTTAAAAGACCAGTGCAGAAGGGAAAAGTAACAGGTAAAATATCTGTAGACAAGCTAGTGAAAAAACCATCATCAAAATCCAAAGAATGGAAGAAATCAAGCGATAGGGATAAGATGACACATAATGTTCAGAAGAAAAAAACCCCCAAAAAAGTTACTTCAGCTTCAGGGCCCAAAAAGCAAAAATATACAAAGAAAACTCAGAAGTCGATTGATGATATTATTTGCGCTGTGGCTGTGGCTGTGGGATCTCATGCTCCTGTTACAAAGAAATCTGAGAAGAAATCATATGCACCAGTAGCGATTGGGGGCAAATCTCAGACTGGTGAAAATGTTCCAACTAAAAAGACTCAATCTAAAAAGAAAGTAAAACAAAATACTGATGGCAGTAAGTGGCAGTACAAGAAAAAGTCTGTGCAAGCAATGTTACCTGATAGTATATCACGCCAGGTTCAATTGAATATGGACAAACCACAAACCTTCCAGAAACAAAAAACAAAAAAAGTACCGAGAGAGAAGTGGATAAGAAAGGATTCCATTGTGTCTGAAGCGACAATTTCAAATACACTGACACAAGTAAATGAGTCGAGTCCAGCTTTAGCGAAAAATCATTCACTCACAATGGAAACTGATGTTGAAACCTGGATTCAGAATGTGTTACACACTGATGTTGAAAAAGCTCAATCTTCTAAGCGTGTGAAGAAATCTGAAAAAACTGCAGCGAAGAAAAATCAGTCAGGGGAGAAGAAACCAAGAAAGAGGAAATCAGAAAACGGAAATATAAATGGCTCCTGCGAAAAACCTGAGCGAAAATATACAAAGAAAGTGAAACAGACACAAGCGGAGTGGACTACAGGGATCTTCCAATCTAGTGTGGGTATCATGCAACAAGGACAATCAGAGTTTTCAGAAGTCAATCAGGATTTGGATTACACTGTCATTCCTGTGTGTGATGACGATGATGCGTCGTCTGGAATTCATGACATGAGCGATGATGTAGGGATATCAGAAGCGGACAATAACACGCAGACCGTCATCGTCGAGGTACATATTCAGGATCAGCAAACAGACTCGATGGATTCGGAGGACAGGAAGCCAGGAACAGCACCTAGTATTTCCTCTCCAAGCCCAGTTAAAGTGCTAACATTTAACAATGGTTCGTTTTCTGATATTGACTCACAGCATGTGGGCCAGATCAACGGTGGTAGTATGTTGGATGTTTCTCAGAAGATCATGCCAGCTCCATCTGAGCAAAACTGTGATTTTATTGAGCACAACAGGGTACAACAAGCTTTACAGGACAGTGAAGTGAGTGACATTGATGAATGCAGGCAAGGTCATCGAGTCGTTGAGGTCGAGTCTGGGGATATAGTTGCCGTGGAAATGAAGGAAGAACCTCCCATGGATATTGAATACTTGAGGCAGGCTTATGTTTGATTTTTGAATTGCTTTATTGTTTCATACAAACTGAGAATATGGTTAATATTTAAAGAGGGTGTTCAGGGTTACAAACTTCCAGTTGAAATAACAATATAAAAAATCCAATTTAACATCAATAGTTGCTTTATACCACTGAAAATTTGTTAAAAACCAAACATGACATATAAAGCAGATGTATAAAAACCAAAGAACATTTTGTTGAAAAATTTACAAAATAACTATTTCTGTCTTTCTAAGTCATAGAATCTACATGAAATAAATTCATAGAAAATTCAATATCTGATAAGCAATATTATGAAGTTATTATATAATGTTGTGTACTCTATGTGTTTTTCTTGTACTCGTCCAGGATGTGGTGAAAAGTCATATTGGATGAGACACGCAGTGTCGAGTCCAATATAACTTTTCACCACAAACTGGACGAGTACAAGAAAAACACATACTGTACACAACATTGCATAATGACATTTTTATTATCTATCTGTATGTTTATCCAAATTGTGGGAATAACACTTTTGTGGTTATTTTTTTGGCATTTGTTGGCACTTGATTCTCTATAAAAGCCTGTATTTGATCATCAGAAAGCATGATTTGGAACAGTAAACACGGAAGTGAATAAAGAAAACTCAATGCGGAAGTGAAACGGCTGCTTAATACACCAGAATATTGCGTGCGCATCACAATTTCACTGATTCATTTGGCAATAGAGTTACTTCGTGACACCATGGAGTCCCGATAGAAAAGTCATATTGGACTCAGTTTAGTTAAAGGCACAGGCGGCATTCGTTGCAGAAATATTCATATTTGTTCAAATCGCCATCAACAGAAGGAATATTAAAATATATATAGTTTTGTTCATATGCCAAACATAATCAGCGCTTAAATAGTATATTGTCATCAAGACGTACAATGTTGTACGTAAACAAGAGCATGCTCGTGTTACAGAAGTTGTGCTTCTGTTTACATATCACAGCGCAATTCTATTGGTTAATCACACACAAATGATATAAATGCTCTTTATTATTTCCATATCAGGAAAACAGTAACAAATAAAGCTCTTTATATTTACCATATCCGGATCTAAACAAAAGCTAGGTAAAGTAACGTTTTTTTGCTTTTGTTTACATAACAAAGAAAAAAATTTGTTGTTGCAATGTTTGCAAACTTTGCAGGAAATATTCAGCAAAATATTTCAAAAGGTTAATAAATTTTCAACACCAAAAGGCACATACCCTATTTATATGAACCTCAAGTTACCAGAGTTTTCATTGCATTTCTCAATGAAATAAATTTTTGTGATTTAGTTAAATTTATTGTATGTTGTTGTATTTATTTCTCAAAGACCTTGAGCCAAGTCCCACTGATAAGTCTTATGAATCTTTCAATTCTTGCATTTTCCATTCATTTTCATCAAGTTGTTCATACACCACAATTGAAGCTCATTTTCAGTAGACTTAAAAAAAATATTACCCACATCTATTTTGCTTTCAGAATAAGTTTGGCAATGTGCCAAGCCTTTTGTCTCAGTGTAATTGATCAATTGACTGAAAACTCGTTTTGATTGGTCGCATTTTGTTTAACATAATAACCTGTGAATAATTGACACGTGTTAAGTACTGGTGTGTTTCCTACATTTAAATTACATTTAATTATTTCCACTTTTGTCTTCCAAAATTTGCACATGGAACACCTAGTATGAGACACATTATTATAGCTGAAGGAGTCTTCCTCAGGGACAAGCTTAGAAGTTTCAAATTGGGAGAAGTTACTTCTCCCTATTTAATTATTAACCCTTTCTATATTAAAGCATCACTGACGAGTAATTATCCCATAGGAAATGTTCAGATAATAGGTTCAACAATGTTTGTTGAACTTATTATCTAAACATTTACCTCAATAAGTAGGGCTCCTTCTGCACTTTTATTTATCTGTCATCTGCTTTTATCGCCTTAACATCCCTCCAAATCAATAATGGACCATTCCGATGTACATTTTTAACTTGGTGGAAGAATCCATTTAGTATAGAAAAGGTTAAGGAGAAGTGGACTATTATCATAATGGCTCAATTCACACCCAAATATCACCATTGTATGATCCAATAAGTATTATAAGCAATACAATTGCCTATTTAGAAAACAATTATAAGAGTATGGACACCATTATAATCAGTTAATAGAGGTTATATATGCTGTTGGACATATGCATACTGGTATATGACCAAGAAGTCACAATTTAGGGAGAAGATATGTCCCAATTACTGTATGTTATTGATTGGTTGTTTCCATATTGGCCGAGTTATGAGGCCGAGGTCTGTCGTATTGGCCTGAGGCTGCAAGCCGAAGGCTAATACGACAGACCGAGCCTCATAACTCGGTCAATGTGGTTACAACCAATTAATAAGTATTTTATTCATTGGCAATCGTTGTTTCACAGGATGAATATATTAACATATATATATACCATTGTGTGCTTTATTAAATTAACAATTATTCCAGCAATTTTTCTTCATGTGAACTTTGTGAAGAACTTGCAGCGATTTCACAGTACTGTCTGTTTCCACTGGGAATGATATTATACGGATACATGTAGTTCATATCGACCCAATATTCTTTACCGATCGAGCTAAATAGGTATGACGTCATTTACGTTACCATTGACTTATTGGCCGCCTTTCTACTTGTTGGCCGACTGTTTGTTACTTATGATTCGGGCAGTTTTCTACTTATTGCGCCAATAACCTACAGCTGATTAATAAAAAGCACTTATTACAATTGTTAACCAGCTTTTCAAACCCATAACACTTACCCATATACCAGACTTTTCAGCATGGTGATCACATTTCTAGCCATCAAGTCATATTTTTGAATATTCAACACAAGTGATTATTTGAAACGATCCACTTTAAATACTCATGTGGATTTAAAAATTAAGTGAGCCATTTAAACATATCACATTATATACAACATATTCCATATGTTATACCATTTGAAAAAGGAAGCTCCAAAACATTGTATTATCAACCTATCTGGTCAAATAAACTGAACATGTTGTTTTTATCAAGGTACAAACGTGTGTTCGGTGCTTAATTTTGATCTGTACTGCTAAGTCTATTTTCTCAAAGGAAGGGGAATAACTCTATCTCTTAGTTGTGAATTATGATGCACTCTGGGGTAAATAACGGGGGAAGTCTTGGTGGGAATCTGAGAATCTCTTGGTCACTTGGTGGACACTCCCAGGCCACAGCTATTCTGCATTACGCTAGAATGTATATATTTCTGGTCCCACCTGGTCCCACTTCCAAATGGTGTATAATATGGAATATGTTGAAAATGATTTGATCTGGGAATTTGAAAATTAAGTGGGCCTTTAAAAAAGCGGGACGTATGATGTTTATTGGTCAGTCCGTCTGTTAGCGGGACGTATGATGTTTATTGGTCAGTCCGTCTGTTAGCGGGACATATGTTTATTGGTCAGTCCATCTGTTAGCGGGACGTATGTTTATTGGTCTGTCCGTCTGTCAGCGGGACGTATGATGTTTATTGGTCAGTCCGTCTGTTCACTTTTTTCCTTTCCGGATGATAACTTAATAAGACTGAACTGAATGGAATATAATTTGGTTTGAGTTTACCAGCCCAAAATACAGGTCAAGTTCAAATTTGGGTTACGACTGCCAGTTTTTACCAGAGGTATGCCCCCTTTTTTTTGAATGATCACAGACATGTTTTGCCATGCCCTTGCAATGCTCTTCTGGCAGTTTAGATTCACAGCTATCTTCAAAATAACCAACCGGAGTTGCCACTTTTCTTCATAATTTTAACCCTTTCATGATGGGAGCTGCATTGGTGCAGCACTAAATACCACGTGCCTGTGCATTCTCTTATATATACGAGTCATCCATAGGGCGCCTCGCATATGCACTGGCTTACAAGATCAGGGTAAAAATTGTTAGGCCATTGTATTCTCTTATATATGTGAGGTGCCCTATGGGTGACTCGCCTATATAAGAGAATGCATTGGCACATGGTTTTCGCAAAAATTTAGGAAGCTCCAGTCATGAAAGGGTTTAATAATTTATTTATTTTCCAAACCATTCCACTTTAACCCTTACTATACTAAATGCTCATTGATGAGTAGTTTAAGTTAAACAAAAATATAGGTGAACTTATTATCTGAACATTTCCCTCCAATGAATGGCAATCCTTCTGCACCTGTATCATCAGTTGTCTACTGTTTTCCTGAACATCCCTCGAGGGAAACAGTCGAACCATTCTAATGTATACTTTTATAGCTGTATGGAAGATTCCATTTATTAAAGAAAGTGTGAACGAGAGTTATTCCAAAATGAAATGAAACATTCTATTAACCCTTCCATGACTGGAGCTTCCGGCAATTTTGCGACAACCCTGTGCCAATGAATTCTCTTATGTATGCGAGTCTCCCATAGGGAGCCTCGCATATACAAGAGAATATATTGGCCAAACAATATTTACCTTGACCGTGTAAGCCAGTGCACCCTCTTATTTATGTGAGGTTCCCTATGGGAGACTCGCATATACATGTAGTATAAGAAGGCACTGGCACAGGATCTTAATTGCTGCACCAGCGCAGCTCCAGTCATGAAAGGGTTAAGATGGTGCAAATCCTTTGCAGTAATTCCCCCTATTTCTTGTTTGTTTTCATGGACTTTGATCTGTAACTTGGCCCTTTGTCTTGCCTGTGTGGTGCTAGTCAGGCTGCTGTTTATATTGTATTTGAATTGTCATTATCATTTGCATTATACATTTATCACTGTTCAATGTAGTTACTGATAGTTATACATTTATCAATAGACAGTCTGTTTTCTATATTGAGTACTCTTTTCCCCCTCCCCTACTGAAGTGAGGAAACTCATCACGTTGCCGTCAGGTTGTGGGCAGTTCCAACATGTTGGTGTTCATCAGCTATGGTTTGATAGTCAGTAACAAATAGCAAGCAATCCCATTGCTCTAAAAAAAATTATTATGTCTGTCAGCCAACCATAAATTATAGTAAGTCCGATCAGGGCAAATCGGAAGATAGTTCCATGTAATCTACAAGACATGACGGAATTCCTCAAGTGACTGATTCCAGTAAACACCTCATGGCTAAAATAGCATCATAAATTTATTGTCACACTGCTAATTTCACATGATATTGATAAATCTAAGATTCTGACAGCTGATGAAACGGTGATAAACCACTCTAAAATGACCAAATTGACTAATCCAATAACTAAAACGATTAGTACCTAATTATTTAGGATTCCAGATGTGGTAAAATTTCTGGCACATGATATACAAGACAATGCATTGGCCTAACAATATTTATCTTGACCTTGCAAGCCAGTGCATTCTCTTGTATATATGCGAGGCTCCCTATGGGAGACTTGCATATATAAGAGAATGCACTGGCACAGGGTCTTTAATGCTGCACCAGCGCAGCTCCCATCATGAAAGTGTTAAATAACATTGGCGTATTTGGCACACTCCTTCCAAAACATTTCCTGGTTTTCAAGAAAATGGCTTCACCTGAACTAAGGTCACACAAAGTTCATTATCTGTTTCTCGGACACCTTATTTTCAAAATGGGCAGGAAGGTTTTAATTTTTTTTTACACATAAATTACTCGGAGGCAGGTTTTTATTATGAATGAAAGGGAAATATCATATACAAGTTGAATTGGTCTTGCTAAATTTATGGTCAGTAGTTCATTGGGCACCTCGATTATGTATTGTGTCATCTGCCAATTTGGGGATACAGTCAATTCCAGTTAATTGCATATCGTTTAAATGCATATTTCGGCTATTTGCATAAAATATGCATGCACCAAACCATTTTCTCATAAAAAGACTATTTTTTAATCGTTTATTTGCATACGGGTCGGACTCTATTCCGTTTTTATGCATACGAAAATCGCCAAAAATGTTGATGAGAAGGGGTAAAAAGTCACCTCATGGTGCCGAAATTATAGCAATTTGTAAAACTATTTACCTTGAAAAACGTATTTTATGGGAAAACTTAATACAAAGTTGATGAAGATGGCCATCGCGAGCGAAGACGGCAATTTTCGATTTCATAACACACGTGGTTTTCTATCTCTTCTCATTAACAAGCTTCTGTTGACACACATTTCCTGTATGTCATCTGCCAATTTGGGGATACATGTATAGACAAACTAAACTAAAAAAGAATCTAAAAAAAACTTGTCAGTTTTATAATAAATATACTTTCCAGAAAAGATGAGGCCTAAACAGAATGAGGTCCCCAGAGGGTGAATTTAGGGATGCTAGCCCGCTGTCTGGGGTAGCATCACTAAATTCACCACCTGGGACCTCATTCTGCAAATGTCCAGGACCATATTTTTAGGTCTGAACTTCAAATTCAAACTACAATGACTGCATAAGTTGTAGCAATATTATTGGAAGTGTCATCCCAATGGAGGCTATTTTGCAATAAGTTGTGCAGCCATTGAAAACATCGGTACTTTTTCTAACAGCAACGCTTTTGCCAAATGAGCAGGACCAACCAACACAGCATCATAGCTGGACATTTCACCAGATTTGATTACCCCCATATCTGGAACCCTGGGATGTAAATAAGAAAATAACAATAAAATGAAATAAGTCTTGTTATAAGGTCATTTTGCACAAACAAGATAATATATGGTAATAGCAGCTTCATTTCTGGTCAAAGTAATGCATGTTTTCAGAAAAAATATCTGCTAATTTGATCCCATTTGATTGATATTCAGAAATATTTTACCTAGATTCTGCAATTTTATTAATAGCGAATCACAATCATGTCCTCTTCTATATGACTGTAATTGAGAAATATAGTGGCAGAACTTTAGTATGAGGAGAAATGTGTTGACTTTGTGATGACGATAGAGTGAATGCCAGTATATCCATTTGGATCCCATTTGTAATATTTTTAAAATCCACTGTTAAGTCACCCTCTGTGTAGTGCATGGCATGTGTGTTGGTTTATGTAAACAATCTAACTGTTCCATCTGATCCACTAGAGAAAATCCAGGGTTGTGTTGGGTGGAAAACACAGTCCAGAGCACCAAGACCTTTTGTTATGGCATGTCCTCTGAGAACTTTCACTGGCACAATCAATGGATTCTTCATCAAATCACTGAAATAAATAAACATCAGTCATAATAGTTTTAGTCAGTATTGTAATCAATCTATTCAAATTTTCAGTGCTAATTCCAAAAGCTGAATATTAAGTAATTTGCTACCTGGTGAAATGGTTATATAATTTTTATCAAGTTTAATTCTTCGATAGCAGATTGGGACTTCGATAGTGTTCAGACAAGTATGTTGGGTTGAAATTGGATTACAGACAATAACACTAACGCTTTCAGATGGCTGCTGCACTCAAGACAATAATTCTGAGTTGGCTTCGAACCTATGCTAATGGCATCTGGCCTGTGATGTTACGATGTATTCCAACATGCTACTGGCTTAGAAGCTTATTTTGAGTGTGGCATGTAATTTGAAAACTTCAGTTTGAACTTGGGTCTATTGTTTAACAATTATAAAGTACTGTTAGTTTATTATGGAATTAATGTATGCTTTCAAATGTAAATTCCATGATAATTTTATCCAAACATTCTTTCTTTGGATTGGATGTAAATATATACCTGTAGACCATTCCATGACAGACAATAATGGTGCCATCATCCGATGCAGAAGCAAACAGCGGGTATCTTTTATGGTAACAAACCTGCCGTAGGGCCTTCTTATGATGCCTGAAAAATAGTGAACAATAGAATAAAACCAAGAATACACAGTCTTATAAATTTTAAAATTGCAGGAGGGCCATAATTGTAGGCATCAATGTCTTTCACAACCTAGAGACTAACAATGGTGGTGAATATCATATGATCCTGTCAAAGTTATTTGACAAAATATGGTGGTCACTACATTAAATAAAAGGCCACTAGGCCACACGTATAAGGTGGCTTTATATGATTACTTTTTTAGAAATGAAAAATTTGATCAATGACAGTCGATGAATAAAACTTTACTTCCAACCGGAAAACAAACTAATCGGGAAATTCTAAGTCAACAAGGGTCATAATTCTGGTAAAAAGAGCGGACCTCACCCAAATTCAAATTTGACCTGTAGTTTCATGTGAGTCATCCATATCCCAAATTTGAAAACAATCGGAAAATTATCACTAAGGTTATCACTGGAAACAATATTATTGGCAAATTCTAACTCAACAAGGTCCATAACTCCAATAATAAAAATGGGCGGACTTCACTCATATTCGAACTTGACCTGTAATTTCATGTGAGCAATCCATACTTACAACAACCATCTGGGACGGATGAACACCAGTGATATATAGTCCCCTACCTCCCCCCTCCTCCCCCCCCCCCCCCCCCCCCCCCCCCCCCCCCCCCGCGAATATTGTTTTTTGGGGACAATCGGATGATTAATAATGTGTGGGGTAAAATATGTGCATCAGAAAGTCAAAAAGAGTGATACAAAACTAAATAAAACTAACTATTAGAATTAAAGTGAGTAGATGGGCGCGAAGCGCATGGGATGGTCGAAAAGATCGAGTGATCTTCTCCTTCACCCCACGGTTTGTTGTTGTTGGAGATATAGCACACAGAAAAACAGTCATGTCCGAACACGGCAAAAGCGGACATAATGAATTAATGTTATTTCTTTGATTGAATTGATTGGATGGATTATTTGGGGAAGAGCCCACGAGCTTTAATATGGGGTGAGAGGGGTGACCCGATGGGTCCCTTTAATATATGGTTGAGCTGAGCGTGTCATCTAGTGCGCTGAAAAAGGAGCGGGGCCCGTGTTATAGTTTTAAAATAGTGTTAGTTTGTTAGTTGTTTAAAAAAACAACCAACCGCAAGGCAGAGCGTGTGATTCAATGTGATTCAATGCGCCATCATACCGCTATTCTGCTATAGCCAAATGCGCAGAGACAGTATGTTTTGTTTGTTTCGTTGTTTCTGGATGGGCCGCCCTGCATTCCATATTAGAATTATTCTTAGTGCTGAGATAATAATAGTGTTTGACCGGGTTTGCAATTACCTTAGCGTATGATAAGGTTTGGATGACAAATCTAAATCAAACCAGTTGAGTCTGCTGTCATAACTGCCTAGAATTAAATTATCACCTGAAAATAAAGAAACAGACATGAGAGATATTATGTACTGGTATTAACCTTTTCTAAACATTCATTGATGAGTAGTTATCCCATAGGAAATGTTCCGCTGATAAGTTCAACAAACGACCATTATCTGAACATTTCCATCAATAAATAGGACTCCTGCGTTTTTATTATCTGCCGTCTGCTAATATAACCTGTACATACCTCCAAATCAATCATAGACCAATCCGATAAGCACCTTTTCAACTTGGTGGGAGAATCTATTTAGTATCAAAAGGGTTGAAGCTGAATATCTTTCTTGTGTAGGTTTTGCAGATTTATCTGTCATAGGCCAAATTGGCCAATCCCAAATTTATTTTGAAAATGGCCAAAACAAAATTTCATTAGATCAAACTTTTGGCCGAAGTTTTTTGTATTCCAAAATCAGAAAACTAATTCAAAAACCAAAACTGATTTTGTATCGGGAGCAAAATGAGAATGAAATTTATAGTATGATCATCTGCTAATTGATTAGGTGATACAGCTGAACATCTTCACAAGCGTGGAACATCATACACTGTTTGAAACTTCGAGATACAGTTATTCCAATGCACCAATCTACAAGTTCCAATTATGAATAATGTCCTACTGCTAGTGCGCTGCAGTAGGTCCATATGTACTATGCACCATACACTCGATGTGTGCTTTTACGTCTGCAATAGTTACAGACGTCATAGCAACCAAGAGCTTAATGGGTAACAAACGGCATTCATGGCAGTGCACTCAAACTATCAAATGCAATAAAATATTAATGAGGATTAACACTAATAAATCCTTTGTCTGTTATAATGCTGAATTGTGGATGGTGGGTAGTGATAGAGTGTCAAGTAACAATGGTTGGATTAAAGAAGACACAGTATTTGAAGGTATATGTACATAATTATATAGAATGGTAGATGTTAAATAAAACAAAAATATTCATTAAATTTGAGACCAGAAAAATGAGGATTAACTTGGCCAAAGTTTTTGTAATTTGGCCAAACAAAAACAGAATTGGCCAAAAATTTGGCAAAAAAGACTTTTCGGCCCAGCGTCAACACTGGGCTTAAATAAACAGGAACAGAAATTCTACATGAGAATTTTTTTTTTTTTGATGAAATAAGTATAAACAGAATATAGACAGCACCTTAGTTGAGTATTTTTATAGAATAAGTTGCAGATGGCACAAGGATATAATTAACGAAATTGGAGCTTGAGAGTAATGTGACTATGTGCCATCTGCAAAGAGTTAGATAAAAGATTCTAGATTACGATGCAAGTCATGTCCTGGATTTATTCCACACCATTGTGTCAGTTAATTTTAATCCATGATACTACGCAATGAATGATACTATAACTAACTTTATTGTGATTTATGTCTGATGTAAGGCCAGTAGTTATCTGTGCATCACCCAGAGCGAATTGATGAATTTATGTATGTGATCGCTCTTTACAACAACCTCAACACAAAGTAGTTCCAGCTTGTGGTACTTGACAATATGTATTCACTGGCTGGGTTTAATTGAATACATGTGAGTGGGTCATGTGCGGTGCCACACTTGCAAGAAATTGATACATGTAGTTCTGGGACACATTCTTATGCAAAGTTGCTATTCAAGATATATCAGATGCATGTGACACAATTAGTGTTTATTGGGATTCGATGTCCCTTCTCAGTTCTCATCTGTGCACACCTGAAATATCATTTGAGGTGACACCACTGACTGGTATACCACACAAATTGAATGACACTTACTAACGATCAGTAACACATGCAGTTTAACATATTTGACATCACTCTAAAGGTAGCATTGAAGAAATACATCAGGGACAAATAATTTTACTTAGGTAATTGCAATATGTAAATTAAGGATTCTGGGATATGTATATTCAATGAGGAAAGAGTTAAGATATGTAAACAGATGGGACCGAGAGAAAAACACATTCATTTGTTCAACAAATGTATTGAACTTATTAGCTAAACTTTCCAACAATGAATCAATGGGAATCAGGTAACTCCCCTTCACTGAATAGTCATTTCCAACTGTTTGACATATGTAGATCCTCCGTATCTACAACTTTATTCCACACCTGTTCATGCGAGGCACTTCTTGGTACCGATTTTCAAGCTTGATCAGGTTGAGGGACATTAAAAAAAAAGTCGGACAGACATCATAATCGCAGGTGCACAGGTTCCCATGGTGGTTGATGTCTGTGCCAAGTTTCAAGAAAATTGATCAAAAACGACTGAGAAAAACTCCGGACAAATTTGTGTCCACGGTACGACTGACGGACGACGGGCGGACGAAGGGCAAGCTGATTCCCGTATACCCCCCCTAACTATGTTGCGGGGGGTATAATTATGCATCAATGTGTGGTTGTGATGAAACCCTGCATGGTTTAAACTCTTTTACCAATCGGTTCATTGTACCTAATTGCTTTAACAAGGTGAGAACAGACCAGTACACATACATACAGGCCATATATATTATGTATCTGTATGCACCAATCAATTAGTATTGAATTAGAATATCACCCAAAGTACATCCAAGTCGCTAACCAATAAATTAGTTTGAAATATACCTGGAAATATTTTATTTTTCCTGAAAATTGCGCTCTGACCATTAAAGTGGGCTAACATGGTAAACGTAAATTACGTCGTGTCCGCTAAGAAAGACAGCCGTGAAGAAAGAGTTAAAATCCCTACAAGTGAAGACTGGACTATTGGAATGTATAGTTTTAGAACTGAATGGTAGAATTGATTCATCAATGAAGGGGTTAATGATTGTATAATTTTACTGATCATGTACATACCTCCTCTATGAACAGCCATGCATGATATCCACTTGCAGTTTGCTAGTAGTTTCTTTGTTAGCTCCTGTTTCAGCAAATTGTACACTCGGATGCACTTCTGTGACTAAAATATACAGAAAATTAATATTTAACACTTTCATGACGGGAGCAGCGCTGGTGCAACATTAACTAGAGGTGTGACTGTCCCAATGGGACTAAGGATCCCCCCCCCGTGTTTTTAAAAATACTAATATGTTTCACATGTCAGTAAACATTTAGTTAAAATAATAAAATAACAGTTCCCATTGCAGGTGCACAACCCTAACCCTAATCTTAAACCTATTGACCGAAAAATGTAGGAATAAAAGCTCGGACAAAATTATGCATGTTGCGAAAAAGGGGAATAACTCCACAAAAGAAAGTTGGACAGACATCATAATCGCAGGTGCACAGGTTCCCATGGTACTAAATATCAGTGCCAAGATTCAAAAACATTGACCTATAAATGTAGGAATAAAAGCTTGGACAAAATTATGCATGTTGCAAAAAAATTCTAAGTCGAAAAAGGGGGATAACTCCACCCAAAAATTTCGGACAGACGTCATAATCGCAGGTGCACAGGTTCCCATGGTACTAAATATCTGTGCCAAGTTAAAAAAAAATTGACCAAAAAATGTAGGAATAAAAGCTCCGACAAAATTATACATGTTGCGAAAATTTTCTAAGTCGAAAAAGGGGGAATAACTCCACCCAAAAAAGTCCGACAGACGTCATAATCGCAGGTGCACAGGTTCCCATGGTGGTTGATGTCTGTGCCAAGTTTCACAAAAATTGATCAAAAAACGACTGAGAAAAACTCCGGACAAATTTGTGTCCACGGACGGACGACGGATGGACAAGCTGATTTCAGTATACCCCCCCTAACTTCATTGCGGGGGGTATAAAAACCCTGTGCCAGTGCATTCTCTTATATATGCGAGCTACCATAGGGAGCCTTACATATATAAGACAATGCATTGGCTTACAAGGTCAAGGTAGATATTGTTAGGACAATGTATTCTCTTATATGGGAGAATCACATATATAAGAGAATGCATTGGCACAGGGTTTTCGCAAAGTTACAGGAAGCTCCAGTCATGGAAGGGTTTGCTCATTAAAGACGAAATTGATCTGAACACCTGAATGAAAAGTAAAATATATACAAAAAGCTTCTATAGGTTACTGGTACATGTACATACAGGAAGCTTCTAGGTTACAGGTACATGTATATACAAGCTTCTAAAATATATGCCTTAATTCTCTTACATATGCAAGCTACCATTTGGAGCCTTGCATATATAAGAGAATACACTGCTTACACAGTCAAAGTAAATATTGTTAGGCCAATGTATTCTCTTATATGTGCGAGGCTCCCTGTGAGTGTGATGATGGATTAAAATGTAAACTCCAAGATGGTCAATGGCGGTCACGTTTTTTAACGAAATTCAGAAAAAATTGATAGCTCCCATCTAGTGGTCACCCCGAAGATCCATATGATGTTTTGTGACGATTGGATGAGGGATATGGCCTATAGGGTGTGCCGAAGAATTTAGTCATGAAAAGAGTAAAATCCAATTTCACACTAAGTCTCGTAACTCAACAAATACTAAATGGAACTGTATGTAAATATCCTTTACCCCATGGTGGTTCATCAGCATACCAAAGATCATTCAAATCCTACCACTGATGACAGATATTGAGCTCCAAATTTTGGATGGAAAAGGGTCGGATGGAACCACAGACGAAACCCATCAAGATTGGCAGATAACAAGAGCACCGCCAGACATGGTTTAATACGCCCGTTTGCAAAGTAAATAGTTGTCATCTTTCAATTACTATCAAAACTTGGCTTTCAGGTACCAAACCCAAATTCGAAATTGACCTGTATTGTGAGGTTCTAAACTATATATTAAAATATGAGTCCAATAAAATAACGCAATATATCATCTGGAAAGCAAGAATATGGAACATTCTAAGTCGAAAAGGCTCCAGAAAAAATCATCGGCCAAACCAAAATTCAAACTTGACCTGTATTTTGGTGTGACTGAGCCACATACCAAGTTTAGTTGTGATCAAATAATCCAAACTCAAGTTATCATCCAGAAACCAAATGTTGACGGATGGCTAGATGGACGGATGGACGGACGTGCTGATAACATAATACGTACCATTTTTTCAAAGGGCCGTATAAAAACCTGTGATCTCAGGTATCTCCTTCATCACAAAAATATTATTTTTAAAAGTATAATACATTTTTCCTTAAAGGAAGCCTGAACACTGAACTATATGGATATATGTCCTGCTTTTGTAAACCATAGTAGGAAAGGGGTTAACTTTTTGGTCGCCTACGGTCGCCTACATTGGCTTGCTCGGAATCAGTCACGTATGCGCAGTCCCAATATAACTCACTTTACAGATTGAATTTGTCAGTTTATTTTCAACTCAATCAGAAGATTGGCGAGTTGCGGGGTTGGGAATGGCACCGCCATGGGAGGGCCCTATGATAGTTCAGTGTTCAGGCTTTCTTTAAGGATAAATGTATTATACTTTAAATATAATATTTTTTCTGCCAAAGGAAGCCCTCACACTGAACTATATGGATTAGAATGCAAGCCCAGGAGGAGGCACGAGCAATAAAGTTAATAGCCAAATTTTGAGTAAAGGTACTCTTCTAAAACAGATTGTACCATATATGAACTATTTAATGAATCTCTTAGGATTATTTACGTGAAATAACTCATATAGTTAGAGTGCTATATTGCTCAAATGTGTACCATCCCCCTTGTTTTTAAAACAAACATCCCATGATGTGCCATCCAATTCATAGTTGCGAGCAAGTATAACGGAAGAAGAAACTCTTCGTTCTTCTCTGTGTCTTCTTCTTCAGCTGTCGGTTCTAAGGTCCCACCCGTCAAGGTCCCATGATGCAGGATCATGAAGGAAGGAGACTAACTCACTCTCCGCCTTAGCGACAGAACGTCCTGCACAGGCAGAGGCCCACTCCGAAGATGGCGAGACAACCAAAGTTAACTAACTGCTGTTCGCCAAAGAAAAAGGCAGAGAACCTGATGCCAAATTTGTGGCACAGGGATCAGGTTGAGAACCCATTAGGCCAAACGGGTTGTACAATGATAATGGAGTCAAGCCATCGGAACAGAGGGAGCCCCCCCACCACCGCATCTTGCAAGGTGGTCATGCCCCCTGTCGTTCTTCTTAGAACAGCTTCCTTGTTTTTCTTCTACTGATCACATGTCTCTGAGGTACCTATGCATCACAAGATATCAGACAGAAACCCTGTGATACAAATCTTACGCGTATATAAATATATAAAATGATATAAAATATATATCAAGGTGATATATAAGTCAGCAATGAGATCATGTCAGAAGGCCCTACCAAAGCTGTCGTCCATCAATCCAATGGCGGAGCCCGAGCATAGATCCCTAGCATGATCCAATGTATCACTAAATATAGAGATATAGCCCCTCAGAGAACATGGCTAACAGCCATAAGCACCAGGAGCTCAATCACTACTATGATGTTCAGCCTAAATCCCCACACCATTATTAGGCCCCCCATGACCATTATGCACCTGAGAGCAGTCCACGGTCCCAGTGGAATGCCTACCGTGATCTGAATTTAAGAAATTAAGGTGCGCAGACCGTGTCGATATACGAAATAGTCAAATAGTTGGCTCTTTGACAACTGAAATCAGTTCAAATGATGTACAATGTAATCAGATGATAAACACGGGTAAATTGTCACCATACGGAATATTCAGTTCTGAGCCTCTGCCCAGAACATCATGTCACTGTCCCCCCCAAACATGCAGCAGAACGACCTAGGTGTGTGATAGGTAGGTTAGTGTGAGGCATGCAGCAAACTAGGGGAAGAACCGCTCCAAAATGGCTCGCTGATGAAGGAAACAAATGAAATTATCATCCTCCTAGTAAAGGACACACATCCCTTTATAATGTTGTACCTTATTGAATTTTAAGAGCCATGATAGAGAGGAGCTCCCCCGACCTAAGTGGTCCTGTTGAAGGCATGTTTAAGGAAAATAGGACAAATCCAGCATAGATCGAAGCGAGCAGAGTTGTCAGCATGGTTTTAGGCCCTTATGATTGGCGGCTGGTGCCATGTGGTTGGGATCCCCTCATATGGGTTGGTCCCTGCCTGCAAGGAAAGGTCTGTAATGCTAGTCAATGAGCTTCCTCGAAAGCTGAGCTGGACAGCGCAAACGTCTTTGCCTGTTTTATTGTCGAATGTCGATAGGACAAATCCGGCATATACCGAAGAGCGCAGAGTTGGCAGCATGGTTTCAGGCCCTTATGATCGGGCGTCTGGTGCCATTGGGGTTGGGATC
Organism: Siphonodentalium dalli; assembly: GCA_032622095.1. Lineage (NCBI taxonomy): Eukaryota > Metazoa > Mollusca > Scaphopoda > Gadilida > Siphonodentaliidae > Siphonodentalium > Siphonodentalium dalli. The sequence continues at coordinate 119,563,941 of CP136062.1, read as the reverse complement.
CACTCGGACTGGGTGGTCCCCTGCCTGCAAGGAAAGGTCTATAACGCTAGTCAATGAGCTTCCTCGAAAGCTGAGCTGGACAGTGCAAACGTCTTTGCCCGTGTTATTGTCTATTGTCTATAGGACAAATCCAGCATAGACCGAAGCGCGCAGTGCCCTCGTTGTGGCAAGTGACAAGAGAAATGCTTTCCATGTAAATGTGCTTCATTCATGTGTGAAGTCTATTGACCAGTGCGTCAGTCACGGGTCGTATACCTTACCTATGAAATGTATATCACAGGTAAGATAGATCGAGTTCTCGATGAATTTTCAAGACGGTGGTACGAGTGCGCAGGGCGTGCCAGGAGGGCTTGAGAGTTCATAGTTCAGTAGGAAGAAGCCTATACATGAGATAATCCGTGGATAGGAGATCACGATCCGCAGCTTCTGCCTTACCGATGCCAGACTGTGATGACCGAAAAGACCCACAGTCTGACGTATTGTGCGCTGACGGGTCGTCATCGAAAGCCTCAGACGCCATGGGGTGTAAGGATAGCATGTCGCTCCCTGCCCTAGCGTCGGAACGACCTGCAATGTCCATAATGGACGACAAAATACTAGAGGGAGGCCCATTCCGGCGATGGCTCAATCGAGGTGTAAATACCTCCCATGGAATTTTTAAGCTACTAAGTCCAGTGTCGAAATGAAGAATCCCCCATAGCCAAAACTGGTTTCTTCTGATAACCGGAAGGAGGTGGAGCCATCGGACCGGGGTGAGCCCCCCCCCCAATGCAGGTGGTCCCGACCAAGCAGAACGATGGGTAGAGGCCATTGCAGCCGAAACCCCAAGACGGCTGAGAGGCAGGCAAGGCCGTGTCTTTATATAGAGCGTGACCAGGGGGACCTGACTTGCTACCGCATGGGTAGGGCCACTGCCCTATGCCGAAGTCGCCGTAGGCTGCCCAGCCGGTGTCGATACGTTCGGCACACAGAACCGCTCGCGCCGGTGTTGGACCAAATGTCCTGGGGGTCCCAAGTACCCCGGCTTCGCCACCGGTCGCCTCCCCACTAATTGATTGAACGCCGAGGCATAATCGGGGGGAGCGTGAACTGTTCCTGCCCGAGAAGAGATCCGACCGAGAAATACTAGTCGGGAAGGATCCAGAGATGGTGCAAATAAAGGCTCTATATCATAGACTATCTCATCTGATTTTCATGTTTTAGTTGTTGAATTATAGAAAAATTCCTTGAAATAATGGAAAACCAACTTGAATAATTACTATCCCCATGGAATTTGAGAACTTTAGGGTTTCCAGAGTTTGAGCGCCCAAACCTGTAAAACGTATTAAAACATCCCTGGATCCTTCTCAACATTTACAAGCCCACCGGTTCAGACCGGCTTGCTGAACCGGCTGGTGTATAATCGCAGCTATTGTTCATTAGACCTATATACAAGGTAGATTATTAATCGACATACATCTATGACATGGCTGAGATTTATTCATAGTACTACAGTACTACTGTCATATGAAGTTATTGTTATGCATGTGACAACATGTTATGCATGTTATGCAACAACAACTTCAAAGTTCAAACGTGATTAACACATCTGGATCATTTGTATTGAAACATAAAACATAGTATTATGTGAAAGCACGTTGTTCATAACATGATGATAGATAGCGTCAGCAGCGATGGAATTATTGCTAAATAAATTTCCACGCATTAAAAACGTCGCAATTAATAATTCCCACGAAATTAGGATACTTCCGGTAGCGAAGCACGTGGCATTATTCAATCTGACAAATTATATCATACCTTATAGGAGCTATAATAATTCCACAGATGCATTTCTCACAATAATCGATGAGCGTCGTAAGGCCTTGAAATGGCGAAATGTCGATTTGCATAGTCTATAAATCTTTAATGACAAGTCACCGCGCACCGCATGATCGAAAACACGGAACAAATGTACGTCGGAAGCGAAACGGTCCGTGACTTCGAAACGATAATTATAAAAACGAACGCGTAGGCGACCAGTAATTATTGTATCGATAAATTGAATTTGTTGTCTAGTTGTTAAACGACAAATTCGGAAACATACTCCCTTAGACTTCCGTTCGGTTTCGTAGCAGAAAATAAACTGACGAATTCAATCTGTAAAGTGAGTTATATTGGGACTGCGCATGCGTGACTGATTCCGAGCAAGCCAATGTAGGCGACCAAAAAAATAACCCCTTTCCTACTATGGTTTACAAAAGCAGGACATATATCCATATAGTTCAGTGTGAGGGCTTCCTTTGGCAGAAAAAATTTAGTCGGAAATTGCCTATGAATTATAGTTTAAAATTCAGGCTCCCACTTATGAACAATTTAGATAGGTTTCTATTAAAATGTAATGCTTAGGCCAAAAAAAAAATGGTTTTGATTCTCGGGCATAGCCGCGTCTGGAAAAAAGGCCCGCGTTGAACCATTTTATTACGATTTTCAATTTGACTGAACCTGTCAAATGATAACACGAAAATAGGAAACTAGAAAACAGAAATTAGTTATGTTTCAAACATCAAATATGATAGACATACAATGGTGTATTGTTGGTATTAAAAAAACTAGGCAATGATAACTAACCAGGTATATTGTCACCACAAGCTGCCCAAACCCCAAGTTTATTAAGTCAAATGTGTTCAAATATTTCGGTATTTTATCAATTCGAAAAGGTAAACGGTAAACAGTTCTCAGATTTACAATTTCGGGAACGCAAACCGGAAAGAAATATGGTGCGTATTGGCGATGTGCATGCTGGTTTAATATTTGAAGTTTTTATGGCTGGCAGGTATTGAGGTACATAATACTTATTCAGATACGGCAGAATAAGTCATTCTCGACTTTCTATGAAGATCACTATATATATCTTTTCGTTTCAATTGTATTCAATTTCCGTATTTTTATTTGAGTAATTGAACCGGATATTTAGCTCTGTTTGTTGTTATTAAACATGCTTGTTTAAACGAAACAATATCAGAAACGCAAATATTCTCTTCCCAATGTGACAACAGGTGATAAAACGTTAGTAGACTGGTCCATCTACAACGTTGAGAACGATCTTATTATGGTCATTCTTTATAGTGGAATACATTAGTTTATATCAAAACAATGTTCTCCTTACATTTTCTTAACCTGGGAAGGTATAATAACCCATGCTAACTATGGGCATTATCCCCATAACAAAGATAAAAAAATAAAAATAAAACCCTCTCTTCCTCATCGATTCTCAAAATAAATTGCCTGAGAACAAAACACTTTTTTTGTTTGGCCTTAACAGATTGTTTGAAAATTGTTTTTATTTTATTTTATTTTTTATTCCATATAATTTATAAATACACACCAATTGATAATTCTAGAATTGTCTGAAGACCTTGGATTCAAAATTAATGCCTCGAAGAAAGTAAAAAGACAGTATCAATTAGTTATTTGTTTTCACAACTCTTCACCAAAAATCTAGCTGTATGTCGACTTTATTAGTAGATTTTGCAAGTCTAAGTAAAAATTAACTACATTTGAATTTGCGCAATAGTTCATTTAAAACAACAAGAACAATGTGGTTTTTGATTGCTCAATATATTGGTTTGTTGCCTTTCTCAATATTCATTTGAAATTATGAGAATAAAGAATCAATCAATAACATTTCAGAGAAAGAAAGCTGAGACTGAGATATTGTATTGTTATATAATATTAATTGTCCACACCATGTGTTGAACCCTGGGATATAAAGAGCATGCATGGATTGAATAATACTCACTGCAACAAAGAAGAATGGTCTGATGGGGTGGAATAATACTTCCTGAACCAGGCCTTTAGACTTCTTGAAAGGGCTCTGTTAAGAGAAAAGAAAAATTTATAATTAAAACACAAAACCTTTCAGTAAATTGTTTTAAAGACAATATCAATAATCAAGCATCAACTAGAGTCATATGTGCCTCCCAATCATATTAATGTAATCTCAGACAGTCAGAAACATCACTGTCTACTTTTATCATGAAACAAATAGCCTTTTGTATTTTAAAAATCTGTCCCCGACACCATTCTAGTTATGGAAGAAGAATAACTCCATTTATTGTGAGTTACAAATAAGAATGCATGGCTCTGCAAATTTTATAATCATAAATGACAACTGATCCTGGTAATGCCTTCTTTTGTGACGTGAAGAGAGGCAAACTGCCATGATGTGAGCAAATTGTTGGTATATATTTTTGTGGTGTCTCATAAAAAGGCCATTGATGTGAATTCGTGGATCAGATATCATATTATTCACATCAACATGTCCTACAATAGCAGGTTTATGACATTTTTGAGTAGTAACTATTGAGAAATTGGACTGCCAGGTATTGAGGTGCTGGAAGAGATTCATGCAATTAGTGCCCTAATAGCTACTGGCTTCATTTCACACGCTGACAAGGTAGTTGCTATTTGTTTATGTGGCCCGCGCAAAGTGAAGCCATTAGCCTCAGTTAAGAGATCAATTCATTGAGCATTGTTTATGCAAACTATAATAATAGCAAAAAGATGATGTAGTTAGTATATAAATATTGTTTTTGATAATAATTGATATTTTATATAACATTTTTTACATTCCATCTTGACTTCCATGTTTTTCCCCACACTTTTTACGACATGCCAAAATTAGATGTAATACCAAACTCTACCAACTCAAGAGTCAATTGTTATGTTGGATGCTGATTTTGTGGTTGGGCCAAACCAAGAAATCAACGAATAATAGACCCCCACGAACTAAAAGAATTTTATAGTATTCCTGTTTAAAACAATTTCACTTCCATGCAGATCTAGTTTAATAATGTAGCTGGAAATTATTTAAAACTCAAATTCATTGTCTCGCATTAAACAAGACTGGATGTACTGGTATTCTTACCTGAGATTTCTGGGTTGATAGTTGATGAATAATCACAGATTGACTGGGCACTTTTGGTTGAACTGTTGCAAAATAATCACCTTTGCCATGCCAAGTGACTTTTGATACATTCTGTAAAGAAATTTAATGAAAAATATGATATCTACCTCAGTGGCGGTAATGCAGAGATAGGTAGGAGATATATCAGTTCTAGACCATCTATACTCTTCACAGAATTATCCAAGTGCACCAATGAATTTAACTAGAGTCTGCCTAGTTAACCCTTCATGACAGGAGCTGCACTGGTGCAGCATTAAAGATGCTGTGCCAGTGCATTCTCTTATATATGCGAGTCTCCCACAGGAAGCCTTGCATATATAAGAGAATGCACTGGCTTACAAGGTAAAGGTAAACATTGTTAGGCCAATGCATTCACTTATATATGTGAGGCTCCATATGGGAGAAACGCATATATAAGAGAATGCATTGGCACAGGGTTTTCGCAACATTTCTGTAAGCTCCAGTCATGGAAGTGTTAAACTTTAAAGCTATAGTCAGGCCTCAGCTCACAAGGCGACTCAGGCGAGATTTTCGCCTTACTGTCGCTGACTTCGCCCTATCGTCGCTCTAAGGCGAAATCGAAGTCGCCTTCAATTTTAAGTAATTTTTTATTTTTTTTTCTTAATTGTTTTTTCTAGTTTTTTTCCCAGACATGTCCATATATAGATGAATTGTGGCGGCCATCCCAAAAAGAAACGGACGATGCAGAGACAAAGTCCCAAGTGTTTAAAATAAAATATGACCTATTATTTTGTGTTGTTATTCAGTCGCCGTTGTTCCCTTTGCGGCAAATAATGTTAATCACGAATGTTTTGACACGCTGAAAACACGATGAGATGTTAGCAACTTAGCATCTGTGTTGTTATTGACCATCGTGAGTGTCACAAATAATGTTTTAATTAACTTAAAAGACCGCTGTCCCGCATTTCAGATATAAAACAAATACGACATTATTAGAGTATGTACCAGGCGCTTCGGAAGTTCGTTTCGGTAACGCGTTGCACTTTTTGAAGAGACCGCGTCACACTTTTTGACGGAAGAGACCGCTTCCGTAAATAAATAAATGTCAAGTTTATTGCTTTAATCGGATTATACCAGTGATGTTGGCATTAATTAAGGGAGGCCATTAATTAATAAAAGCTTTAGCAATAAAACTAAAAGCTTTTGCAACTCCTTTGTTAGTTAATCCTTATTGTTTATTTTAGCGGACACCCACATTACAGCCGTGACCAAATTAAACTTTCAAAGTTACAACTTACAATTTACATGCATCATGATTCAGACTGTACAATCTGACAATAGTCAATACTACAAACGATTCTTCCAGGTCTGCAGTCTAGGAAATAATACTTCTTCCATTTAGTTAAAAAAATTAACTACAACTGTAACTTGATAATTGTCTTGCTTAGTTTTATTCACAGGCCTTCCAATCAGTGAGTGATACTAATTAAAATATTTTATTTTATTAATATTTACATATAAGAAGACACAGGTATGCATCAAGCAGCCATTTTCCTCTCCATGATACTGGCAACTGGTCATTTTACAGTGTACAAGTCCTCTGTCCATTTCAACACTTCCCATTGTTGACAGGAAGTGGTGAGTGGACACAATGTACTGGCCAGTTGTATCAACAAAGAATTTAAAATTGTTGACAGTTGTCATGCCCAGTGACCACTTCCTGTGGTCAGTTAGCTATTTCCTTTTAAGTGTTGAAATGGACAGAGGAATTGTACACTGTAAAATGACCAGTTGCCAGTATCATGGAGAGGAAAATGGCTGCTTGATGCATACCTGTGTCTTCTTATATGTAAATATTAATACAAAAATTATTTTAATTATTTATCACTCACTATTTGGAAGGCCTGTGGTTTTATTTCTTATTTTATGTTTTTAAATTTTTTATTGATGTTATAAAATAAAGCGATAGTTGAAAATTGTCAATTTTCCGTAGTCTCCACTTCTCCCTGAAGTCTCCCTAAATTTCCTGAAGTCTCCCTAAATTTCCTGGAGGGAGACTTCAAGTCTCCCTGTTCTGAACCCCTAGGCTGAGGCCTGGCTATAGTACAACTTCAGCATTTTCTGGGAGTTACATCTTCCAATTTATTATGAAAGCAAGCAATCTTCAGGCTTTAAAGTCAATATATATTACGAGAATAAAAAGATAACATTTCTATAGCGAGTCAGCTGCTTTTACGAGAATCAAACTAAGAATCATGATTCTGATTAGATTTTAAGCCCTGATATTCAACAAATGATAAGTCAGATTTATAAGATAATTTGTTTTATGTGAATGAACCACACTATCAATTATATTTGGCAGACATAATTACGAGAGATAAAAAAAAATCAGTCATTAATAGATGTTATAGAAAGACACTCCGTTCCCCGGTCTCAGCTCATGTCATATTCTTTCAAGCCGTTCCAAATACGTGTGTGGAATGGAAAGACAATGTAAATAACATTCGCCTCGACAATAAAACTGGAACTTCAAAATAAAAGCATCATCCCACCTGACAAGATCAGGACATACCATGGAATAATTAATCGGAAAACAAAAGAAATGAACAGTAAGAAGTGTGTTACTTGCCAACAGTTTAAACTTCAGTAATCACTGAAGAACCGTGCTATCCTTATGCTATCGCGTTCTAGGTGAGTGGCAAGGACACCATAAAGTCAATAAGAACTCACCGATTGGTGGCGAATTTTAATACGAATCCCTGCGTCGTGATCTATACCAGAGGAAATCTGCCAGTCAACTTGGACTTTGTTTACTGTGGAAGCAGAAAGATTAAATAATTTCACTCGAAAGTATCTGGGACATTGGTGAATTCAAAGTAAATTGGTAAGCAAATAACAATTTGGAAAGGTATTTTTCAGCATGTAAACAACATGGCAGCCATATGTCAAGTGTTCTCCTATGCATACTTTTTTGATAAACTTAATATCTCCCTTTGTTGCCACATCATTACAAGTTTCAGAAAAAGTTCTGTGGAATAGGGGGGGGGGGGGATGGGGGATGTCGAAAAAAATTCAGATACATATGATACTTTTTTACCATTAGCCATTTTTGGGACCCACCCATCCCTTGGCCCTAATTTGATTCCCTGTCCGCAAGTTTTTTCCAACCATTTTACGAAACCCACCCCACCTAGAAACACAAATCAAATTTTTTTTTTGAAGAATATTACAATTTTCACCACTTACTGACCGTTTCCTATCAACTACCTATTACTTGTTGGTGTACGTGATTAACTTGTTGACACGGCAGTGATTGCTTATGCAATGTGGCCACGCATTTTATGTTCGGAGTGACCTAGACTGACACATATACCAGGTATTTAGTAGTTTTACAAAAAGAAACAATCTATACTGGCCAAAAATATTTGAAAAGTGTGGAGGAAATATTTTTTTGAGATGCGGAAAATATTCTTTTCGGTCCTCTTGACCACCCACACACCCCCTCATATGTGCTCGTTAAAAATTATTTGACACCCCCTTGACAGAATACATCCAATTTCAATTTTATCATTTATCAACTTTAAAAGCGACAATAAAAATGGATATTTTTATGAATATTTGTCTTATTCATTTGACTGGAATTTTATTGTAGATTATACTTCCAAGTGATCTACGTACCACAAAACTATCGAACTGTTAGAATACCAGATGATGAAAGTTACAACTTACAACTTTCACCAGCAGAGACTGAGAAGGACTGTATGACTTCATCTGTGTTATTAAATAGTAATTTGTCTCCAAGATGTGGATTGATCAGGATAATAAACTCTTTGCTAGAAACAAAATGAAAATGGAAAACTATCAACTTCAAATCAATAACACTTATTACATATTAAATATCAATTTCAAATCAATAACACTTATTACATATCCTCGGCTTTCGACAACATCGGACCTAATGGTCTTTAATATTAGGCCATACAGAGTTGTTTTAGGAGATATCTATGTTTTGTTTCGTGATTTTGAGTGGTAGACTGCTGGTTTTACTGTTGAAGTGAAAATTTTGATTTATTGGCAACATCTTTCAAGTGAATTCCGCCTTTTCTATGTACCAAATGCCAAACAACCACCAACTTCTCTGCCTTCCGCAATCGACAAAAATAAATCCCATTGTCATTTGGTCAGAATTAAGTTGAAATAGAATGGATGGATGGACAGACGGTCGGTCGGAGCCCTCGGCTATATGCCCCTAACCTCCTACAGGGGTTGGGGGCATAATAACTTCACCTACTGAATAAAGTCATATCAAGTTCCATTCCAGATCTCTTTAAGCTGCAACCTATTTTGTGAAATAAATATACAACAACAAAGTTGTTCGAATGGTTTAACTTAAAAACACTTGATTTTCATGCCACAAGACACATATCAAACCCTCTGTTCTCTATGTAGCATTGTGCCAAAAAACTTATGCAATAAGGTTTATCCCAAAATTGAATTGCATTTTTTTTTATAAAACCACACCCCATATTTTAAGCGAATCAAAGAATTGAAACTCAAGATATCATTCGGAAATAAAATATTTACCAACTCCTATGCCAATACCAGCACAATACAACATGCAGAAGCATTTCATATAAACAAGCTTGGTCTGGATGGGGTTATACAAACTAAACTTATTTTTCAGGGCGCAATAATCCATTTGAATACATATGTAGTACTTATGTTAGGTTCTTACACAGTGACAGCGACTAGCGTGACAGTTGAGCTCGGATTCCATGCTGCACAATTAACAGCTCCGCCCACTTTCAACGTTTTCATACATCGTCCAGTACTTATCTCCCAGAACTTCACAGTTTCATCATCAGAACCTGGAATTGTTGAATGATATAAGAAGATGTAAGCTACACAAGCTATATAGTAAACACTTGCTATACTAAATGGATTCACCGCTTCAGTTACAAAATTTTATATCTCTGGAGGGATGTTCAGGAAAATTAAGCAGATCACAGATAATAAAAGTGCAGAATGAGTCCTATTTACTGGAGGAAAATGTTCAGATAATAAGTTCAACACAGGCCCCACGCTAGGAGGCGACTCGGGCGAAATTCTCGCCCTCGAATGTCCACAAGGCGAAAACGAAGTCGCCTTCCAAATTTGACAAAACTAGCTTAGGATTTACGGTAATTTTACCGGTGAAAATTAGACTCGTTTTGCAAAAAAAAAATATATAGTCTCAACTGTTCCAACGAGGCATTTTATTTATCAATTATACATGGTGTACCCTATTCACATATTCTAATCAGATTGGGTGCTTTTGGAAATGGCAAATTGCGCTGAGCAACGAAGTTTATGATGAGCTACTGGTTCGTTTTAAGGAGACTGGAATTTAGACCTTACTTTGTTCCGTCGGGTCATTTTGTAACCGCAAATTGTATAGCCATACATGGTCACCACTGCCATGCAGTAGCCAATGTGAACAAATAATACTGTCTTTGAATTTAAACTAAAACATATCTATGAATTTTCAATTTTACAAAAGTAGTTTGTGTCGGACTCCGTTTCCCAATCCAACTTTTTTACTTTTTGGAATTGCATATTTGTTATGTTTACAAACAAGAACACGTGCTTGCTTACTATTAAACACAGAGGTTTGAATGTGCATTGAAAGTACTTAATAAACTATTACTATCCAAACTCATTTAAAAGGATTAATTTGTGTCAAAACTATGTGTTTGCAAATTACAATTGTTGTCAATCTATCGCTCAGGCCACGTGCTCGTATATACGTCTGCCAACGGTTGCAAATTAATTGCATGTAGGCCTACTTTGTAGGTATTGAAATAACCTGCTGGTGCATATTATAAGCTCAACTGGTCTCTGTTAAGAACACATTAATCACTACCTATTGTGACACGGCAATCAAACTCGTCAAGTTTATTGCTTTAATCGGATTATCATCAGACATCACTGACCATACGGTCGTGATGATGGTATTCAACAATCAACTCTTTAGAAACAAAATTAAAAGCTTTTACATCTCCTTAATTAGTCCTTATTGTTTATTTTAACGGACACCCACATTACAGCAGTGGCCAAAAGCCATTTCCAAAAAATTAAAATTTATAATAACAATTCAGATATTAAAAGTTATGAAGTCAACAATTAATTTCTTCAGATAAAGTCAACAGTTTAAAAAAAAATTAAAGTTATAAATTTAGTTAATATTTCAGATTATCAATCTATACAAGTGCTATACTTGTGTTGTATCTTGCTAAATATGTTTTATCTTGTTGTTTTAGCTTATTTGTTGATGTGATAAATATTGCGAATTTTGAAAATTAGTAAGTATTTTTTTATAAGTCTCCCTATTTTGGTTGAAGTCTCCCTAAAATCTGCAGAGGGAGACTTCATTTCTCCCTGTTTTCAATCCCTAGCTTGGGCCCTGGTTCAACAAACGACCATGTGTCCCTCATGGTTCTATAAGTACAGTAATGCCCTAAATAATCGACTCACTGAGAGCTTTCTGATGAATAGCAACAAACCATATTTCCGACTAATTCCTGAAAAGTTACCCATAATTCTGCTATGATTAATAAGTCGATTATTTAGGGCATTACTGTATATACAGAAAAGGTATAAATACTAATTTCATTTGGCAGGATGTAATAACTTGAATGAGGTTATGTTGAAATTTGTAAGCATGGTTAACGCCACCCGACAATAAAAGAAGTGAAAACTGTTGAGGTGATGTCGATAAAGGAAATAATCTGCAACTCAATAATAAGTCAAATTCAAAATTGACCTGCATCCTCTCAAATGTGAATCATGTACCAAATATCAAGAAATTCTGTTTAATATTGCTCAAGTTAACGTCCAAACAAGGAATAGGACGAACGGAACGGATGCCCCGATGCACGGATGGACAGACAGAGGCGGCTAATTACAATAGTCCTCTGAAAATTTGGGGGACAAATAATAACATTTCTTCCAGTGTTTGACTAGACATTAAAAAGCCATTAAAATAACACATATGTGTTCTCAGGCAATTAGATCTCAATTTGAGATAAAGGAGGGAGGCTATTTATTTAAAAAAAATTCTCAAAATCTGGAAAACTACGGAAACAAAAAATTCTAACAGAAAATATTGAAAAATTTGTTTAACAAGGGTTTTTAAAAGAACATTTAAGTGACGAATTGTCACGAATAGAACACCGGGTTTGGTACCCAAACACATTCAAGTGATTACAAAATGTGACACAGCCTCCAGGTGATAACTTTCGTTTATTTTTATTTTTTTTTAATATTGATAACTTTATTACATCTGCTTTTCAGACAAGTAACACCACAGATGTCCATGCCATTTCTAAACCAAAACAGTAGAGAACGTTAAAATATAAATGATTATGCTGACCAGGCCAAGGTGACCTAGGGGCAGGCTAGGGGTCAACTCGAGAATGTCAACATTCCAAGTCTGGCCAAACACATGTTTTTAGTAGATTACTATTGATAACTTGATATGAGGAATGGAATCCTGTAAGTACCCACCCTTTCTGAAATCTGCTGTCAGGATCAAACCTGAGGTTAGTGTGCCTGTCATTTGCAGAATGAGGTCCCCAGAGGGTGAGTTTAGTGACGCTATCCTACATAGCGCGCTAGCATCACTAAATTCACCCTCTGAGGACCTATTTCTGCTTAGGCCTCATCTTCTCTGGAAAGTTTCTAATATATTACCAAATTTCTATTGAAACTTAGATTCTATTTTGTTTTTAGTTTAGTTTCTCTATATCCCCAAATTGGCAGACGTTAGATTGAATAATCAAGGTTTCCAATGGGTGTACATCACAATATTCACCATTTGGGAACTTCAGTCTGAGTCTGTCTCCACAGAAGATGAGGCCATGCAGAATGAGGTCCCAAGAGGGCCCCACAGCTAAATTCACCCTCTTTTGTTTTAGCTTTCAGTTCGCATGGCACAATAACATTCTGACCAAGCCTGAGTTTAGTGTGCCTGTCATTTGCAGAATGAGGTTCCCAGAGGGTGAATTTAGTGACGCTATCCCACAGTGGGGTAGCATCACCGAGTTCACCCTCTTGGGACCTCATTCTGCAAATGACAGGCACACTAAACTCAGGCTCGGTCAGAATGTTATTGTGCCATGCGAACTGCACAGTCCTTAGAATTTGAAAATGTAGGTGCGCGATATATCGCTCGGAGCTTTTGGGATTTAACATCGATGAAATGATTACTGAATAAAGACAAACACAAGTATAATGATACACACGTATAATTCCAAGTGTGGCAACAGAAACAGAAATAAAAACATATGTTTATATTGTACAATAGTCCACATGATAATAACATCAACAATCCGGCAATCCCGGTGAATCTGATCACGGTAATTAGTCGACTTCCGCATCTGAGAGCGCATGCCCATCAGACTCGATTAAAGCTTCAAACTCGGAAGTGGAATCCGAATCGTTGCCGCAATCAGATTCTATCAGTCACTATCCGACATGAATGATGATATAGTTAAACCCTAATCTAGTATTCAAATGAATCGGCGAATCCAACATGCCGAAACATCAAACGAGGCCGCCAAAGAAATGACACGCTTTTTGCGGGAACTCGCACGTGCAACAGTTGTGACTAGGTGTCACCCCAATCATTGAGTGCGAAAGACGCCGCTTTAATCTTTGTTACCAGGTTTGTAATCAATGTCATCACTGCTGAAAAAGATACATGGTGAATAGTCTTGTCGGCGTTTAACCATTGGTGTGTTGTTTGTTTAAATCTCGTTCACTGGTTGCAAATTCAGAGGCGCGCATTAGAAATTTTCGGCGTGCACATTTAATAACTCACTGGTTTTTAGTTCCGAGCGCGCCAAGTCACGCAAGCGCAATTGCGCACCTCAAAATCGAGGACTGAACTGCAAGAAAATTGCCCGAAGCTAGTAAGTTTAGAGTAAGTGTCTATTGGCAACAACTTGGTACTGATTCAGTTAAAAAACAAGTGCACCGCTGGGCGGAGGCAACGCCCCCGACTGTACAATCAGAGAGGATTTTTCTTATTTTTGTGCAAATGCTTATTAAATGGCACTTTGTAAAGTTATGTTATTCATGAGTAAACAATCCAAAATCAAGTTATCATCTGGAAACCAAAAAAAGTAGCAGAAAACCTGAATTTTCTAAGTCCAAAAAGGGGCGTAACTCTGGAAAAAATGGGCGGACGAAACCGCAGTTATGGGGAAATCTTGTCCCCCCGGCTGGTCTATTAGCATACCAAAGATCAACTGAATTGAGTTAGCGAAACCAAAGTTATGAGTTGAAACGTTCGTACGGACGGAAGGACGGACGGACGGACGGAAGGACGGACGGACGGAGGGCTCCACTATATACCCCCAAATCTCCATCGGAGATCGGGGGCATAATAAGACACTTAATCATTGAGCAAGGCTTTATTAGTGCAGCCAACTTAAAATCGGTCAGCGCTGTGCCCAAAATATGGAAATGTGCCCAAAATGAAAATAAGGGTGCAATTACGACTACATAGCTATGTTAAATGTGGCAGTGAGAAACACTGAAATGATTTTGTATTTATATCAATTAAAAGTCATCCCAGAATTGATCATTTTAGGAATATTTATCTGTATCTTGAGATTATCCTCCTACCAGGTTGAACCTTGGTTCGTGCTGATGTGCCCAAATTACAGTAATGCCCTAAATAATTGACTCCTTAACCACAGCAGAATTATGGGTAATTTTTCACAATTTAGTCGGAAATATGGCTTGATGCCATTCATCGGAAAGCTCTCACTGAGAGCTTTCTGATGAATGGCAACAAGCCATATTTCCAACTAAATCCTGAAAAAATTACCCATAATTCTGCTGTGGTTAAGGAATTTAGGGAATTACTATACACTAATCTAAAGGCCTGCCTATTATGAAAGGCCTGGATTGGGATCTGGCTTTTTAAAGAAGTTTATATCTCACCTGACACAATCCACTGGCCACAAGGAGATACTGAAACTGATCTCACAATATCTGTATGACCTCGGTAAATCTGTGCAAATATAAATATGAAGTTAAACATTTAAACTAATTGGATTATCAGTATGTGAGACAATTTTAGCTAATGTTATCAGTCAGACACCAAATCCAGACAGACACACATATCTCATTTCTATAGTCCCTGAAATATATTTTCCGGAGGACTATACCCATTGTACGGCTAGGTAATTTGACATGGGATTGTTAGTTATATGCAAAACATAACAAAATTAGCATACATCGCTAACATTCTGGTGGAAAACTCAAGAGTACCCTGTTTAAAATCTGCTTAGAACTGTCGGTGATATTGTATTTAGTCGTATATAAAGAAAAATGGATAGTTTAGCAGGCCTTTAAATTACATTAAGTGTTACTGTGTTGGTTTTGAATATACAATGAAATAAATATGTATTGCAATTCAAGTCAAACATGTGTTGCTAAAACAGGCATTCTGATTGGCGAGAGCTGATAACTTCAATTTTTGCTACACCAGCATCAGTCACTGAAGCATGCACAAGTTTTCAGCAGAGCACGGCGTCATTGACAACGCAATTAAAATATGTCACCGCACTACCAGGAGTTGCGTAATCGAGTCAACTGGAACATTGTTTTCTATAGACGCGATTAACAGGAAGATGTTCTGGTGCTGTTACAGGTAACCACATAGAATGAATTCATAGATTTTATCACCGAAAAAAGGATATCTTACTTCAAAGCTTGTAATGTTGATAAAAAGTGCTTTTCAAGCAGTTTCTTTTAAATTTGTTGATGGATTGAATTACAATGGATATAAACGTACCCTGTTTTGTTGGATATTGGGGATTCAAGTAAGAAAACAGTTTGTAAAGTCGCTGCAAAGCCGACTTGTTAACAAACTGTTTTCATGCTTGAATCTCCAAAAATCCAATTCAACAGAGTACATTATCTCCTAAAAGTAATTCTCCAGTAGTCATACACAATGCATAAGATAGTTTTTGTGATTGAATAACTTCTCTACATAAGATTCATATGGTTAATTTAAAGGCTAATCTCTAGAAGATGTACATACGATTGATAACGAAGTTGGGAATGGCTGCAGGTCCCTGGGTTTTGGAAGATCTGGTATAAGGTCATCAGGATTGACGTTCATCTGAAAAATAATCAATATGCATCATAATTTCATCAGACCATGGCAAATTCCTAGGACCAGAGATTATAACCTAGAATAAATTCCTTTGATACTGATTACATGTATTGCTGCAGTCCTCGAAATTAGATATGGCAAATGGCGATGCCGTAGAAAAAGCCATAGAAGCCAATATAGAAATTCATGCAATTCTAAAGCAATGCCGTAGAAGAAAAATATCAATTTCAAGGGCTGTTACAGCTATGTAAAACTTTCATAATGCTATAATAAATATACAATGAATGATTAAATATCTGATTTCATATTAGTGAAAACTGATAAAATTCCCCTTTGCTCAAAAATACTGCAATATAAACATTTACATTCTGACTGAGTAAACCGTCCTTAACATTTTAATAACTGGATACTCCATGAGAATGTAGTTCATTTGGAGAACATATCATAAGTTCAACAAATGTTGAACATATTACCTGAACCTTTCCTACA
Organism: Siphonodentalium dalli; assembly: GCA_032622095.1. Taxonomy (NCBI): domain Eukaryota; kingdom Metazoa; phylum Mollusca; class Scaphopoda; order Gadilida; family Siphonodentaliidae; genus Siphonodentalium; species Siphonodentalium dalli. The sequence continues at coordinate 119,547,376 of CP136062.1, read as the reverse complement.
AATGAATGAAAGAATAGAAAACTTGTGTTTTCTGCACAATCCAGTAATTGTGTTTATGGCCTTAAGCCAAACAAAAAAAGATATATGATTCTCAGGCAATTTTTTTGAAAATCAATGCAGGAGTGAGGGTTTTTATTTTTTTTTATTTTTCTGCCCACCGACCGGCATAGTAAGCATGAGTCATCACTTTTCAAACTGTATTGTGCTCCGGTTTGCATACACCTTCGATCGCAATAGCATAGCAAGGGGGAAAACTCTATCTTGCAGGTTACTTACTGTGCAAAGGTCACAAAGGTCATTATCCAACTTCCTGCTTTTATCGAAATATTTCACCACATTTGACCACAGTTTATATCATTGTCTATGGTCTTTTGTTGAATGCCCACACATACAACTTGTATTCAGCTCCTATTTGATATTTGAAACATAACTAATTTCCGTGCGACAGTTTTTCAACTACGGTGAAAATATAAAATCCAAAATCGAAATAAAATGGTCCAACACAGGCCGTTTGTTTCAATGTGGTTATGCCTGAGAATCAAAACCCTTTTTTATCGGTCTTACACAAAATTTATATTCCATACCTTCATCTTCTTTTGTCGCGGGCAGAGATAGAGATCAAGGCACCTTTCAAACCTCTCTTTAATAAAGTCGGAGTACCCAGGTACCAGTCGGAGACAGGAATACTTTTGTGGCAGGAAACTGAGCTTACGTTCCTGAGGCTCCTGGCTGTTCCAATCTTCTTCCTACAAATAGCATTAAATTCAAATGTCAATGACACTGTTGACCAACTTTAAAACAAGAGAGAAAAGAGAATGTGAAATATCACAAAAATGGAAACAGTATATTATCAGTATAGATATAAGAGAGAATTGAAGTTTATAAATTTTTGAAGTTTCAGGAAGGGTTCTGACAGCTCTCATGACATTCTCCAAGAGGAACGACTGGTAGTTCTCCTGTAGTTGGTAAACTCTACAGGTTCATGTGTATTGTCAAAGACTGAATGGTTTTTAGTTCCAATTAAACAAAGGAAAATCCATCCCAAAAAAACTGAATGATAAAATCTGTGTGATTGTGGTTAGTGTAGTTATGTAATGTATAGTATCCCAACTTGGGCCTGTCCATCGGATCAATTGAGTTGTCATGAAAGCTAAATGGTCATCCATATTCCATTTCCCGGATAACATATTCTGTATAAAGATGTTGATCGAATTTAGACACGACATGTTGGAGCCCAGAATGTTTATTTAATATATTTAAATCGTGTTAAGTTTTAAAATTAAAAAAATAATATATATTATTTGATTGAGCTGAGTAACACAATATAGGTTTCTCTGGTATAAGAATATCAAATACCGATATACAAATATGTCTCACAAGAAATTCACTCGCTTCTGCAGCTGTGGCCGGGCAAAATCGCCACATTGCTGGTTTTATGTGGTGGAAGAAACCTGCGTGCACTGCGATTATGGTACAACCGTGATGAACACGCGAACCACCACAGACATACCAGCAGGTCGCACGAGTAACCCACCGACCTGCCACGAGTAACCCTCTCTGGGACTGGGAGGCCAATATATATATGAGCAGTGGGCTATTGGACAACTTACCCTGTACACATTGGACCACGAAGTTCCCAGTTGGTCGTGGAAGGAGCCTCAATTTAAGTATTGGGGATATAATTAATGTTTTGTATATATAATGCAGTCTATTCCCTGCGATAAAGGACTTGTATACGATTCGAAATATCCCGAATCACACGACCGCTTTCGAATCGAATCGAATCAGAACGTAAGATTCGAAATCGCATCGAATCTCGAAGCTTCGTCGGTCCCTAATTAGCATCGAAGTAATTGGCTAAGCGCTATATAAAATCATTATTATTATGAACAAGGAAAGTTTGAGTAAGCTGGTTGTTTTGATATTTTATCCAACGAATTTTAGGCATTATTAGAGTTACCTCGTCTTTAGTTAACAGATACTCTGGGGGTGGATTATATGATTCCTCATGACCAGGCAGTGGTAACTTTGGTGCAGGAATATGTGCTCTGTACTTCTTTGTGATAGGGTTCTGAAAAGAGAAAATGAGAAAGAATTGTCAGAATGAGAGATATATTAACAGCTACATTAGATTTCACATGTAGCAAAGTGCCAGCAAATGTCCAATGTTTTATAAATCCTTTGAAAAATATCAAGACTTCAGTAAAAAGAACATATGAAGATTACTGTTCTGTTTCTAACATGCAAGTCCAAACCAACCTGTATATGACTTGAAATACATTGAACTGGTAGATATGCAGTATGTTATGTCATGGAATGTCAATTTCCCATTTCTCAGGCCCACGCCCATTGTCCCAAAACCCATGCAAACTTTTTATTCGTGTACAATCTGTTAGGGAAAATTTTGATTGGTAATAAATAATTGGGGTACATATTTTTTATATAAACACACACGGAAATGAGATCAAACAGACCCCATTCTTGGTTGAGATTTCTGATTTATTACTGAAACTATGTTCAAACAAGTGATGAATGGTGACTACAATTTCAGCAAAAAATGCATCAGCGATACTTGATTGAATGATTCTTGACAAAATAAATCACATGGAAACTACAACTAGCTTTTATGACAATAAAACGGCAACTGAAATTAGACAAGGAGCTATCCGATGATTTGTTGTTGTGCACACAGCCACAAGTTCTATCCTTTCCACAATGGCCATATCAAGTGCCATACAAATGCATTAACACACTCATGTCGATCTGTATGCACATCGCCCTTCCTAGAATCCATTAATTGAAAAATAAAATAAAGACCTACAAGGTTTATTCAGAAACAGATAGGGCTTGTTTTCTCACGTGTGGTGATGGTGCTTTTATTTTATAGTTCTGGTTTCATGGTCGAGGCGAGCGTCATTTATTTTGTGTGATGTCAACGGAATATGTATCACCCATGTGAGTCAAACGGATTTGCAAATACAACATATCAAGAAAACTGTAATTCTGGGAACAAGCGAGTAATAAAATATAAAATCATGCTCATATGCTTTTCAAAAACATTTGGCCTGAGAAACTGGAAAGTTACTTTCCATGGCCCAACCTCTTAATGTTACATCACACTGAATTAGTTGACACTGAGTCTGTCTTCCCGTATACTAGCTACAGTGAAATTATTTATCATAACTGTTCACAAACCACTGATAGATATTCTCTGGAAAAATAGACAGCCGTTAGGCCACATGTCCAGATTCGAACTGGGCCCAGATTCTCAAATTATAAGACCCATAACTTTGGTAAAAATGGGCAGACCAAACCTAAATTTGAACTTGATTTGTATTTTAATATGAGAAATCCATATACCAAATTTGAAAACAAACAGGTGTTCACCAAGTATCAAGAAGATAGCTCAATTTATCATTAAGAGAACACAAATATTATTTCTAAGTCAAATAAATCAAACTTGGCCTCTGTCTACTCAAATGTACCATGTACCAAATATCAAGAAATTCAGTTGAATATTGTTCAGGTTACCATCCAGACAACCCAAAGATTTCTAAGTTGCAAGACATATATGCAATAAGGAACATAATATGAGACCAAAGACTATAACTGTAAATTTGAGTAATGTCAGAACAAAATGCGAACTATTTGTGAAAATATCTTCTATAATGGGAAACGAAATAGTAATTCAAAAATATCTGCATTTCAAAATTGTTCTTTACAACTGAATCGTAGATATATGACCTTGACCCACCTCATCATCATCCTTCCACAGCATGTAGTAATTCTCTCGTTCTTCCTCCTCAGTCTGTTCTGCCTTTGGTTTCATCCAGCCCATTTTAATAGCATGTACCATTTGCCCGACCTATAATTTCAGGAGTGAGAAATATTACTTGCTGTCTTCAAACCTTGTTAATTATGGTTGTCGATCTTTTGAATGCTAGGGCCCTAACCTTTGGCATACACTCCTGCTTACACTTAGTGAGTTTTGCAACTTTGGAATCTTTCAAAACAGAACTCAAAACATATCTATTTAAACTTCACAATGGCAACTATGACGACCAAAGCTAACAACACCTTTACTGCATTGTTTACACTCAGCCTTCATCCTGATTCTTATATGAATTGTTTGATTTATTTCATTGTAGTTATTGTTTGTGTGTACAGGTATATGCGCATGTGTTTGAATGTGTAGGAGCTCTGTCATTTGTTGTATCATTGAGCGGTTTGGGCCTCATGGGATAAGCTGCTTTAAAAATGTTATACATTATTATTATTATTAAATGTATTCTCCCACTCAGTTATAAAATAGTACATTTTAATGATCTATTAATCATTTGTAGGGGTGTTGAACATCGTGTTCAGGACAAATTTGGCAGACAACAGACATGAAAAGATTACACAAGTGCAGAAGGTTTTCTATTAATTAGTGGGAAATGTTCAGATATGATCGTTTGTTGAATCTATTATCTGATCATTTCTTAAGGGAACTACAGTGAAACCTGCTTTGAACGACCACTACCCTGAGCGACCACCTTGCTTTAACAAGTGGGATTAATAAATGACAATATTTTATCCATTTGTAATATGGCCTGGCAGTAAAATAGTAAAGTAATGGTCCTCCTAAGAGCGATCTGTTAAAAAATATTAAGAGAGGATACATTGTACTGTTTAAGAATAAAACACAGTAACCCAGTTTGCATACCTTAAGACGTTCCCATTTGGAAGGCACAAAGCTGCGTTTATGCTCCGGTCGATTAGTCACTGGGTGGATCATTGTGTCGTATGTGAAGAAGTCAATCCATGGCTGTCAAATAAAGCAACATCAGTAAAACAATGCACACAAACAATAAAATAGTACACGAAAATGCAGAATAGCAAAATCTCACAAGACAAAACAAATTTACCCCATGTGAAATGTTACGACTTCAGTGCATTGTACATAAGATAATGATTATTATAAAGTTATTGTCCAATGTTGTGTATGTGTTTTTCTTGTACAAGTCCAGGTTGACTTTTCACCACAAAATACATACTGTACACAACATTGTATAATGCTGCAATTTTGTATAATCAAGTCATCAGAATCAAACGATCCATGTGAAATCCCACAATGAACATGAAAAATATATATAATGAATTAACCTCTGTTGTACTTTCTCCTGTGGGAAGAGTTTTCTTTTGTAACCTGGACACCAGTCTGACATCGTCATCGGTAAGTATCACATTTTGGCCAGTCATCTTATTAGTTACTGTTCTCCTGAAAGCCAATTGGTTACAAGATGTATAAAATGCAGCTGATGTATCAAGCGCAAGTCAAAATCTAAGTTACTTAAGAAATAATGAGTAGACTGTTATAGTAAATTTGTCTTCAAACCTTTCTGTTATAACTCATAACCTCAATCAAAATAAGAGTTATTTCTTATAATTGAATCTGTCATTTCACAGGAGAACCACCATGAGTAGATATAGAAGTAAAACTTGAGTTTATTTCTGACGAAAAAGACAAAAGTTGAAACTGACATGCTGTCACTTAAACATTTATTATCGATTTATCAAATGGCATCATTAATTTGTCACTTTTGATTGGCTAGTGGACAGTGTTCACGAGCAGATCAGTCAGTACACCATAGCATCACATGTGTTCCTGATATTTCGGCTGTAGCTGTAGTTTCAACTTTCATTTGCAAATGTTTGCGGAGTCTTGTTGATTTATCTGGGAATTTTGATGCAACACCGGAATTCCCATTTATATACCGGTAGTTGGAATTATCGAAAAAAAATTCATGTAAATTTTAGGCATGCAGTAAAGGTGGGTCATATCACTCGATGCTGCTGTCAGTTTTGTAGTAGATAGTAATAAAGAAATTAGATTATCAAGAAATATCATCATTGGCTAAATTTATGACAACCAACAGTTTTATAGTATTCGGTGGATTGAAAGCATATGATTAAATTATACGAATTTAAAGCCACAAATAATGTTTGAGTTCCTATTTAGTTTATATATATACTGTATTCTGAATTATGTAGCATTGGAAAGCTCTAAAATATGGGTATATCAAATACATTCGAAAAGATAATACAAGTGCAGAAGGATTACTATTAATTGGTGGAAAATGTTCAGATAATCAGTTAAAAAAATTACCTATGGTAGTTTGTTGAACTTATTTTCTGAACATTTCCAAAGGGAACTACGTGTCACTGACTATTTAGAATAGAAAGTGCTGAAGTCATCTGCTCGCAAAGAAATTTGGAGCTGGACAATAATACCTTGTTGTCAACACTTCAGATAGTGAGTGAATTATGTACAAACTGCATTACTCATGCAATTAGCTCAACATAGTTCAAACATAAGATACTTTGCAGAGAATAGGAGAAAAAATGTGGTCCATTTTTATCTAGTTCAATTGAGTGAGTTCAATCATTTGAAGACACTTCTATAGAGGGAACATGCTAAACATAATTTCCTTTCTTGAAAATTACTGTAACCATACTGAGCTACTCACCAATAATTTGGATCGTCCACTTTGTTAAGAAAATCATCGAGTTCATCACCATGTTTAGGTTTGATCAGCCTTTGACCCTCAACATTGTAACCTATATGAGGAAAATCACGATACCACTCCATCGGAATGTTTCCAACAGTGTTTCGAATATCCTGAGAATATAAATAAGTATAACCTGAGTACAAGATTAATAAAAAGAATAATATTAGATAATAGATATATAAAATAGCTGATGACCTCATAATACAAACAAGAGATCGCACCACCAGTGGTGGCATACCTCACCGAGAAAATTCAAACATGGGCATTGCCGATGTCATCATCTCAGAGTGACCTCTACAATTGACACCTCCATCAGATTAGTCATTCAAATAATGGCTGAAAAACATCAGCAGAATGGACAAAAATTGGGATAAACTTGATTTTCGCATTATTCTAGACAGTGTGGGAAACAACTTGTATTCCAAAAATTATTGAAATTGGTTCATATATGTTTGAGTTATCAAACAGAACAGAAATCAAATTTGAGAAAATTGACAGTGAATGGCCGTAACTCAGGCAATTTATTTTAGATTAACCTGGTTTGCTGACTGAATTGAGATATTGTGGAAAGCAACTTGTATACCAAATATTATTGAAATTGGTTCATATTGTTTGAGTTATCAAGTCGAATGGATGGCCAGACAAAAGAGTCAGAAACAGTCAATCTTCTAGGGCCCTACGATTCTTCGAAGATTCGATTCGGTGTCGACATCAGCAATCAGATTTGGAATCCAAGAAAAATTCAGAAACCTATAACAAGTTTAGGGTCAGGGTTTTTTTGTAAGGTTGGTCAATGTGCAGAAACAGAGTATCTTTTTTTTTTGTTATAACTGGAAATAGGTAGTATTATTGGATTCTGAAAGGTGAAAAACAGTTAAGTTCCTCAATAACAAGACAGTCAATGACTGTGGGGTCGCTCACCAGACTGCAAAGACTGATAAGACTGGGACTCTGGAGACCAAAACAGTCAGCACTTTTCATAATCACTTTAAAAGAAGTAGATTTAAACAGGATATGTGGCTAGAGAGACTTAGCTTGGTAAAAAACCACCTTGAAATTGCCAACTGTACACTACTGATCACCCCCCTCCTCCAGCTCAACAAGTCCCCTCCCAACCGGGATCCAGACTCCCAAGTCTTAGGTTGGAATTTCACAACCGACACCTCAAACTTTCTCAATTGTTGGAAATTTCCAATCTCACAAGCGCCTTTTTCTAAAACCATTTAAACATGTTTGAAGCCCAATTATCCATGGACCCAAAACACAATACATGTATGTCAGACCAATCAGTCAGGTGGTTCCAAGGTAGATGTTTTAATGAATTTGGTATTTCTATGATTTTATTGGACACAAAAGTGTTAACTCCCCATAGACTGCCATTTCTTGACAGGTTGACCTCATTTTAACAAATCTGTATCTCAGTCACTAAAGGATCTTCCTGATTCCTCCATACTATATGTAAGCTAAATAGTCCAAAATCCCTTGAGAAGACATTTTAAGAATTACTATAGAGACATATAGTTATGTCCCTGGTCCCACCCTATTTAACCGGGTGACCCCATCTGAATAAATTTGAATCCCAGACACCAAAGAACCCTTCATACAGATCATAAATATCAGTCAAATAGACCTGATGGTCCTTGTGAAGGAAGCATATTAAGAGGGAAACTGTCCTTCGCTTGGCCCCTATTTGACCAGGTGACCCCATTAAAAAAATCTGAATTGCAGTCAAGGAAGAACATTCCATTCTATATAAGCCAACTTGTTCTTGCAAACATATTTTAAGAATTACTATGTAGTGAAATAGTTAAGTCTCTTGCTCTGCCCTTATTTGACTTTGTGATCCCATTTTCACAAATCTGATAAGGATAAAAATTAAGTTCCCCAGTTGAAGTTGGTGATATTCACCCATTGGGCACCTCATTTATGAATTTTATTTTCTGCAAATTAGGGGATATAGAAACTTCCTAGAAGGGAAATTTAACTAACAACAATGTAAATTTGATACTATAGATACTTCCCAGAAGATGAGGCCTAAGCAGAATGAGGACGCCAGAGGGTGAATTTGGTGATGCTAGCCTGCTGTGCCGGATAGCATCACAAAAAGCGTGTCTGTTCCTACATTGTGTATGCCTGGCCTCAAGCAACACAATGTATTATACAACAAGCCTTGAAATAGTGTGATAGTGTGTCTGTCATTTGCAGAGTGAGGTCCCCAGAGGGTGAATTTAGTGATGCTAAATTCACCCTCTGGGGACCTCATTCTGATAAAGTCCTCAACTGCTATGGAAGACCTAGAATAAAATTGAATTTCCCCAATTGAAGTTGGTGATGTTCACCCATTGGGCCCCTCAATTATGAATTTTATCTTCTGCAAATTAGGGGATATAGAAACTTCCTAGAAGGGAAATTTAACTAACAACAATGTAAATTTGATACTATAGATACTTCCCAGAAGATGAGGCCTAAGCAGAATGAGGTCCCCAAATGGTGAATTTGGTGATGCTAGCCTTGAATCAAGCTTTGAAATAGTCTGTCTGTTATTTGCAGAATGAGGTACCCAGAGGGTGAATTTAGTGAGGCTATCCTGCACAGCGGGCTAGTATCACTAAATTCACCCTCTGGGGACCTCATTCTGATAAGGCCCTCAACTGCTATGGAAGACCTAGAATAAGATTGAAGTTCCCCAGTTGAAATTGGTGATGTTCACCCATTGGGCACCTCAATCATGAATTTTATCTTCTGCAAATTAAGGGATACAGAAACTTCCTAGAAGGGAAATTTAACTAACAACAATGTAAATTTGATACTATAGATACTTCCCAGAAGATGAGGCCTAAGCAGAATAAGATCTTGAGACTCTAGATACTTCCCAGAAGATGAGGCCTAAGCGGAATAAGGTTCTCAGAGGGTGTATTTGGTTATGCTAGCCTGCTGTGTAGGATAGCGTCACTAAATTCACCCTCTGTGAACCTCATTCAACAAATGCCAGGCACTCTGAGAAAATGAAATTAATCTGATTTTAATGACCACTGAGTGATAATGTAAACAACAAGGGTGCTTCATTGATAACACCATTAATCTCATTTAAATTATGGATGACATGAATACACTCCCTGGGGACTCTATCTGTCCTGTCTATCAGTTCATAGGAGAGTTGCCTTGTAATGGGAATTTAAAACAAAACTTTATTTACCTGTGAGTTAGGATATGAGATAGGGTGGAATGCTGTTGGTTGGGGGCAGGGTGGGGTTCTGGGTCATGTGGGGGGGGTGATATTTTTTTTTGTATGTTAAATTGATCAAGGAGTTCCTGAATTTTTTATTATTTTTTGGGGAATTATGGCCCTGGCTCCACCACTATTTGACCCAGTGACCCCATTTGAACAAATCTGAACCCCAGTCATTCAATGACCCCACATACCAAATATAAACTAAATCGGCATAATGCTTGTTGACAAGAAGTCGTTATAAGAATTACCAAGGAGGAATATAGTTATGCCCTGGTTTCGCAACTGTTTGACACAGTGACCTCATTTGAACAAATCTTAATGACAGTCACCTAGGGAACATCCACACCAAATATGATCAAAATGCAAATTTTTTGGTTTTTAGAGTTATGTCCCTGGCTCTGCCCCTAATTGACCCAGTGACCCAATTTGAACAAATCTGATTCCCAGTCATCCAAGGTCTCTCAGTACCAAATATAAGCTAATTCGGCCAAATATTTTTGTAGAAGAAGTCATTGTAAGAATTACTATGAGTTATGGCACTGGTTTCTCAACTAATTGACCGGGTGACCTCATTTGAACAAATCTGAACACCAGTCACCCAAGGACCCTCCATACCAAATATTAGCTAAATCGGCACAATGGTTATGGACAAGAAGTCGTTGTAAGAATTACTGTGGAGGAATAGAGTTATGGCCCTGGTTTCGCAACTATTTGACCCAGTGACCTCATTTGAACAAATCTGAATGAGAGTCACCTAGGGAACATCCACACCAAATATGAACCAATTCGGTCTTCCGGTTTCAGAGGAGAAGATGTTCAAAGAATTGTTGACGGACGGACGGATGGACGGACGGATGGACGGACGGATGGACGGACGGACGACGGACGAGGAGTGATGACTATAGCTCCACCGGAGACTTCGTCTCAGGTGAGCTAAAAAGCATACAAATGATTGTACTTCTGAAAAATGCCAGGGTTATTGATTGGTCCCTGATAAATTCAGTAATCTAACCTCTTCGTCAGATGTGTCGTGTTCATACTCATCAGGTGGTTTGGCTTCGCTGTCCTCCATGTTGAAGCTTTTACCAGCAGATATCTCTGATGAAGGATCATCTGCTTCTGATATAGACTTCTCTGTATTTTCTTCAACCTCATCCTGATAATCAGAACTATCACTCTCTCCTTCGAGACTCTCCACTTCCTGGAATAAATAAATATATGTAGGTAAGTCTATTGAATATAATTACCTATATTCTCATTAGGGCTCTGCGAATCAGGGGTGTTCATTTCGTATCAAATCAGGCAAAATGTTCAAATAATTTCAAAATCAAATTGAATCAAATTGTTGTCTTAAATGTATGAGGAGTGAAGCTAGTGTATATGGAAAATTTCAGAGAACACTTGAATCGGTAAATTCATGTCGCACCAGGGAGACCATTCAATTCAGTATGGTCGCAGTTACATTATGTTGTCAAGAGAGAGAGAGAAAACATTTGCGTCAGTTATTTATGCCAAAGGCGGAATAGTTTGTTCCATTTTCATTTTTTGTGTGCAAATTGCACAAATGCCACATGACAGTGCACAGTCCACAGCATATTTACACGTGCGATAAAGAGATAAATCCAATGTACATAACCAAATGTAGCAAGTCCGACCTGTTCTACCTGTAAACTTAAATAATAAAGGTTATTATTTGGTTAGTTAATATTGGGTGAGATATATCAGCCCTCGGATCACTCGGTAAATTCATTCAGCCAGAGACAGAAGGTCGAATGCTGATATAAAGTTACCTCGGGCTGATATCTTGGCCTATATCAACTAACCAACCAAAGACCTCTAATTATGACACAGATGGTGAATAACCACTCACAGATTCATCAGAAGAGCTCTCTGACTCTTCTTCTAGTCCTGAATATTCACTTGAGTCCTCGTCTTCTGTGTCGGTCAGGTCTTCATCTGATTCTTCGCTATCATCCGAGTCACTAGGAGGCTTGTCTTTGAATAAACTGAACTACAAAGTGATTGAAGAATTAAAGTACGCTCTTTACAATTCTCCTATCACAGAAAATGTCCCTTTGGAATACATTTACAAAATGATTACTAACTTGTTTTTAATTAATGAAGCTATTATTAAATGGATAGTATTATTTCTTGAGAATTTTGTGTGAGACTGACTTTGCTCTGAGGATTTGATGTCGATATTGCAGGTGCAGTTGAATGTTTACACCAAATATTTTTAAATATCCAAAATGTCTTCATTATTGATTCATTGTTGTGGATTTCTCACTGGATGGTGGTGAAATACGGATGATGAATTCATGATAATGTCATGTGACAAGGTGTTTTATACAGAAACAAATGTACAAGTCTAATAATTCATCCAAGTTTTTGTAAGTTCAACCTTGTCAGCTTTTGGTCAAAACATCCACAAGTTATTGCAGCACCATTTAATTATAAGACTGATGTGCAACAAATTACAAATTTAATTCCAAAGAGCATTTTCAATATTCAATGTGATAAAAGTAATTTTTTACCAGTATCAGAAAATAATATTTTCAAATTCAACCCTCATAATTCACTACGGCAATCAGCAATGCCGAAGCAATTTGCTGAAGCAAACTGGGCCAAGGCAAAGGGTTGCCATAGCGGATTGCCGAAACCAAAATATCTGAATTAAGAGGGCTGCAAATTGAAGCACATCAGTCGTTGACCATTATAATTAAATACAAGAGCATCACTGGGGCATAGGTAAATGTTTATGAAAATATACCAAAATGTTATCAAAGATCATGTGAAGGCCATTGCTATTTTAATGGCCGACGAGTGAATGAATGACTGTGCGTGAAGCAGGGCCAGACAACAATTATTTCATAGCAAAATTTCAATCTGGTGCCGACTGATACCACAAAATCCATAAAATTTCACAAGAAACAAAATATAGCATTTCTGCAGTGAAGCAGCTGCTTTTTTACGAGAAATTCGTCAATAATCATACTAAGAATTACAGCCTTTCCGCAAGGGGAAAATAAATGAGACTATATTGGGAAATACACAACGAGATGAGGCGACCATCGACTGAAAAGTAGCCATTTCCTTGCACCTGAGACAAGAAGCAGGAACATTGAAGCTTCATAGAGAAAGCAAATTGAAACAGAGTGTGTTTCTTTGACCTCAAGTTAATGAACTAAAAGCATGTAAGCAACAAAATGTGTAATTTAAATTGTGAGCGACTGATTACTACTCAACTGGCAGGTCGTTGAAAACAGCGATAATTTCAATATTTGATTGACAAGGTATTGAATGCCTAGAATCACAGTAGAAATAATAATTTTTCTTTCAACAAGCATGGTAAATATTACAACGAAATAGCCAAGCAAATAACAAATTGCCATTCCAGAAAATTTCCCGATATTAGCTGGAAAACTTATTAGGTTGATGTTCCAAAGGAGTAAAGATTGTGCCTATATTGATTTAACAGGCTGTATTGTATTGTGTAATTTCGCTTGAATTTGTCAGATTGAAAAACTAAAGTTTGAAGGCTGAATGATAACCAGTGTTCGCGCTGTCGGTAGCCAAATTAGCCAATGGCTAATCTTTTTCGAATTTGGTTAATAAAAATTTCATTTGGCTAAACTTTTGGCTAAACTTTTTTTTACCCCAAATGGAGACGGAAAGCATGGAGTCAGAAAGCTAATTAATAAAAGCGCTCAATAGATCGACATTCAAGACGAAGTTAGGTGACGAAAGTATTTCGTTATTTTTGTACTTATGAAATATCGTTCCGTAATGGTGGCGTTGATTGAATTGTGGCGGCTGTACAAAGGGAACATTACACGACTCTTTGACATCTGATCAGTATTTTTGTTTTTATATATGCTTTGAAGAGAGTTGTTATCAGTGAGCGCAATTAATAGGTGAATACCTAGTGGTGACGTTGTTGTTTTAAAGAGTGTTTTTGTAGTGTCCAAATAATATGCGAATTTTTTGTTTATGCGCCGTCGATGTAAACAATACTAAACATGTATGCTTTGAAGAGAGTTGTCATCAGTGAGCACAATGAATAGCTGATTACCTAGTGATACCGCTGTTGTTTTAACTGACTGACTTTTTCGGACAAAGACAGACATTGCCTTCTATACCACAGACTGAGTGTCCTCTAACGGACATACGAAATGACGATAGTAGATGTGAGGAAGTTACTGAACAGACGAACGAACCTGACGACGCACTACTGAATACGACGAAACGGAATGAGATTGGTTTACTGACTCCTAAAAAAAAATTCTGATGTTCAGACATTGGGCTCTCCGTTGAGAGCCTAACCAGCCTAAGCGTCAAAACGTATATTAAGCTGTATACTGGTTATGCAATTGATTAAGCCATCTGTAAGATAAAATACCTAAATGCTTTGTTCGTTATAGAAGATCAGTTCTTAACTCAATGGTACGTAATGGGTGTCATAAAGTGCATCCCGTCTATTAACCGGGCTTCACATCATAAAAGATTTGAATACAATAGATATTTATCAGTTAACACCTTACTACAGTATAATAAGCCATAGTTAGCGGCCGTCATGCCATGGTGTCAATAGTGTCAACGGCATAGAGTTATTACAATTAGTTTAGCGGATTATAATTATATAGAATGTTAGTTTCATGTTTGCGATATGTGATGATATGTTCGTATAATATTGTTTTTAAAGTTGTTTTTTGTGTTGTTTTAATTATGTTTTCATTCTGTATAACAAATAAAGTTTAAAACAAATATTTTAGTCATTAATTGTGAACCGACCAGAAAACGATGATTTAATTTGGCCAAAGTTTTTTTTAATTTGGCCAAAAAATATTTGGCTAAAGTTTTTTTCATTTGGCTAATAAAATTTTCATTTTTTTCGGTCCAGCGCGAACACTGATGATAACAAACCTGAACTAAAACTATGTGAAGTTTTCACAGATGAAAGCTAGATAGAACCAAACATACTTTACAATATGATTCCACATTAAAATTAAATCTTTTGTAAACTTAAATGTCAATATATATATTGATTGTGTATCTTGTTATGATTGAATTGGGACCTCAATTGAATTTTTTTTTTTTTGGGGGGCGCCTGGAGTTTGGGCGCCCAAACCGGGAAACAGTATGAAAACCGGCCCGGATTGGCGGATATGTCCCTGTCTTTACCAGTACATTTTCGGATAATGTTATCAAATGTTATAAATATATTAATTTTCCTGATATAAACAGTATTCGTCATTGAAAACATTCCTATAGGCCTATATATACGTCAGTGTAATTACCAGTTTCACAACGGAAGTCGCACATTTTACTTTTAACTTGTGCTGAGCGACAGCTATAGGTCAGTAGCAGGGTAAATAATCAACGATGATAGAAGAGGTTAACTATTATGGCGTTTGACTGCAAACGAGAATTATCATGAGTGGGTTTCCTTTTTATTATATGCGGTTTCTTGATTTCAAATTACAATTATTGCTGTCAGGCGATTGTTTTGCCGCATTAATTCTTTTGCTGCCAGCCTGCCACATGGACATACCCCACAGTGCCAAACACAGTGCGTAAATACACATACTTTATGTATATATGGGTAATGCAATGAATATCGGGTATATCAGTATTTATTTGAAACTTCACATGTGGGTATATACATATATGGCAATGATCTATCACCAGCCACCATGGAAACAAATTCAAGGTCATAGGGGTCATCATAGGGGTCACGTCATTATGTAACCTTGGCAGCCATCTTGGATTTGTTTTAATCTATTTTTTCAACAGTTTTTGTATTCTGTTGGTTCAGTGTGTCAAGGAGCAAGACAGGGGGGCATATTATCCCCTTCATACTACATGGTATATGTGAACGACCTCATAGTACAGCTGAGGAACTGAAGAAATGGTCTAAACTTATATGGTATAGATTGTTATATTACTATGGTAGATCATAGATGTATAGTATTTTATACTGTAATTTATTGCTGTACTGTATAACATTGTATACTATAGTAATAGACTAGTATAGTTTATATATAGTATTACTACTGTACATAAAACTATTGTATTGTTTCATATTGGAACAATTATGATGTTTATTTTGCACTCATCGATCGCATCCCACCAAATGTGAAATCGTTAACAGTATATTATGGATTGGACTGTACTCATATAACTTCAGGAATAGCATGACTTTGACTGACTTTTCTCCTAAATTGTCAGCTCACACCAACAATCTAGAGAAAATAACCGAACCCCTTCGTTATGCAACATATTGAACATAACAATAGAATTACATCCCTTATACCAGATGAACCCCTGAATTTGCATAAATGTGCTATTGGCAGCGACTGGGTAACTCGCATTTATGCGAGATTGGCAGCGAAAGAGTTAAATGTAGATGGAAACGAATCAGCTGATCGCCAACTGAATGATTCGTCACTGGCTCATAGATAAAACACTATCCACGAAGCTCGATATTGCTCTGTAAAGTGCATTCCCATCAGAGATCAGTACCATAGACTAAAATCTATATCGGTACGGACTATCGCAATCTTAAAAGTAGATGACATCATTTACATCATCAATAGCGACATAATGAATTGAACTTGAAGGCTAATAAGAAAAACAAATAACCCCACAGGGGTTTGAAAAGATGATAGTAAATAAAAAATATAATATATAGAATATATAGAATATATATATGTAATATAAAGACTATGGTAGCAAATACAGGATTAGCGATTTGCGTCATATTTTTTTAATTTTTGGCAACACGGTAAACACGTTATCGATCGTGGCGATCTCCATATTCATTGCTATTATGACTGGTATACATCAATCTGACCGCTGTCACACGGCGCTGTGACTTACATTTAGCATAGCATTGGCAATGTCACCTTATGTTCTCTTTATATCACCGCGACAGCAGGTTTCATTAGTGAAGCGTTTTCTGTCCTTTCCATGAAGGAGCCAGGTTACTTCCGTCGTAATTAGTTACCGGTGTCCCGGCAAAATTGTGCACATAAAATTAAAGGGCAAAGGAATCTCTGCCGTTTACATGTCCGAATATTTCCAGTACATGTAAATGTAACTATGTTGCTATTCCAAGATGAGATTTTCCCTTTAAACGGTTTATTTTTGTTTTATTAAAGATATTTCATTGTAAATTTAAATATGATTTAAAACACAAAGTTCTGCGCATAGAATTCAAAATAATTAGTGGACGAAACAAGTGTACATGTTTACAAGTGTTTAGTTCTTACAATTGTTGCACTTATGAATTATTTTACCATGATGTATCGTTTAACATAATATGTACGGTATGAATAAATGCTACAATACTGCTGTTGAGATTGACACCCTGCAAGCGTATATCAATCAGATATATGGACGCACGAACAAAGTATGATTGTTCATTACTTCATGTGTGCTTAACTCGGTGAGCGTTAACACATTCTCATTTATGAATGAATGGTCATGATTGTGTCGATCGGAATGGCACGTTGTCCCCAAACCAGATCAACCTTGACAATCGTTGGTCCCGATTTTAGCTCAGGCCGGGGTTCGAACCTGTGTCAACCTCGTGTAGCCCATACTGCGATGATCTTATCCATGACCCAAGCACCTCGGCTACGGGCACATCCTTAAAACGGTAGCCCTTTCCATCGAGAGTTGGGAAGCGTATTATTAGGCTGAACATCTGTTAGAACCCACTTCCTTCGAATTTCCGTGATCTGCATAAACTGCAACAGCACAACGAACTTCTTCCGAAATTGCATCTGTGACCATACAATCTCGGTTATATTCGTCATCAATTATTCGTTCATCAATTGGAGCCCAAACAATAATATATATAAATCGAGATGTAAATATTTGTACAATTGAGCCTAGTTCATATACTGTTTTGTAAGGAGAGATACAGTCGATTTAGTTCAGATTTTCGGCATATTAGTAGGATGCTATGTAACATTCCTCCAGTTGGTATAGTGCCTAAATACCAACTTATACTAGTACGTTATTGGCGGATGATGCACAATTAATAATAGTTAACAGTTAATAATATGTGTCGATAGTAACTGCATTACTTGGTAACACAACACTGTTATATCCGGATGAGAAAAAGAGCAACAGTGTCAGTAACATTTCCAAGATTTGGGTCGAAATATTCGGACCACTGTTGCTAAGAGATTCCTCCAGAGAGTTGATAAATTTTGCCCGGAACCCCAGGTACACCGTAACCCGGCTCTGACACGGAGACGACAGCAAACGGCTTGGCTAGCAATGTTTGTCTAGCAAAAGTAACCGGTAATCGGTAATGCCAATAAGGAGTTCGTCGCAACAGCGCACCAAGGCGAATCGGTAATGACCTTTGCTTTTCTAATAGTTGTGACTACGGCTGCTTTGAATATTGTTTGTTTTACATTAAAGTTTTTTTCAAGTATAAGTACTAATAACCATCTATTTTAAGGTTTTTATATTAGAAACGCATGATCAAACCGATTTATCACTTTGCGATGTGTGTCTCAGACGTGACGCCACAAGGATCACCGACCAGCAGTCACCAAACACCAACAAAACCAAAAAACATTGCCATTTTCTGTGGGAGGCCCTTTTCACATTTATTATTTATTTGCGCTTAGGCGCAAATATTTGTACTTAAGTGTAAATCATTTGCGCTTAAGCGCAAATCATTTACACTTAAGCACTAACCATTTGCGCTTAATCGCAAATATGTGTGTATTAATTTATGTGCACTTAATGATAGAGGTTATTATTAAGCATAAATAAATAATAAATGTGAAAAGGGCCTCCCATAATTTTCAGGGCCACCTAGTCTTTTCTAAAGATTGACTCTGCATATTGCTTCATATCTAAGAATCTTCTTGTAAGATTCGCACACGCCCCTCAATTAGCACATAGATAAATGAAAATATGCCCCCGCCCAAATGGGAGATTGCAATGAATGCCCGGCTAGGGTGGCTATAGGCATATAACATTTTAACTTTTATGTGAGATCGCATTGAATGAATATGGGATGCCAAATTGACATTTAATAAATAATTGAGCTTAAACGCAATAAGGAATCCCTTATTGCGCAATAAGGAATTTTCTTATTACGCTTAAGCGCAATAAGGAATATTCTTATTGCGCTTAAGCGCAATTAGATCTTCCCTTATATATGCACTTCAGCTCAATAAGAACATTCCTTATTGCGCTTAAGCGCAATTACATCCTTATTGCGCTTAAACGCAATTAATATCTCCCTCATGAATTATCCTATATTTGCCTGTTAACAGGGATAGATATTGATTGGTTAGCTGTTATGTCATCTGAATAGGCTTACAATTACATACTGGATGTGGACAGTCATCATATGTGACCAATAAACTCCACCCATTGCACCATGGACTACACCATTTGAATTATAGGGAGTTTATCAAGATATATTTAATATATTGAAGCGATAGATTATGTTTAATGTCTATACGGTCAGTTTGTGTTTGCTGGCCGGGACAAACATTGTCTGACTAAAAAATTATCTCCCTTGGAAACTCTTCCATGAAGAGATTTATTTAATCAATAGTAATTCCTGGTTAGAGATACTTGAGAGCAGCTACTTTTGCTAGACAATCATTGCGCGGCGGAAAATTATCTTCCACGAATAGATAGCATTCGTCAATATAGTGCTTCCCAGTTACAGATACCTGGTTGCAGATACTTTTGCTAGACAAACATTAGATATTCGCAAATGAAACCTGCCGTCGTGGTGATATAAAGAGAACATAGGTGATATAGTCAATGCGAAAATAAATGTAAGATGCGGTCAGATTGATGCATGTATAATAGTCATAATACTAATACAGTAATAGCAATCTATCTGAAGATCGCAACGATCGATAAGGTATTTACCGTTTCCTATTTTCGAGTCAAATAGTTATAAATAAAAATTTATAGGTCAAATCACTAATCCTCTAGATACAATCCTTGTCTTTTATTTATGTTTCTATTTGTAAATATTTATTATTTGTATTACTATACTATTATTTATTATCATTCTGACGGGTCCTACTAAACAACGAACACAAACGAACACAAACGAACATAAACGAACACAGGTCCAAAAAGCGGAATAGAAGGGTGAAACTTGGTGTGTGGGTGCGTGTGGGTCCACTATATGTGTATGTGGTGTTATTTCCAACTTTGATCACTTATTTTTTGAGTTATTTGCATTATTTGAATACAAAACTACTAAACAACGAACACAAACGAACATAAGATTAGCCATACTGCAAAGGTGTTAATTAACTACGGCTTACTCTGTCTCCTTGTTAATTGCACATCTGTGAGTTGTTTTTACTGCAAGGTGGTTGTCAGTTTTGTCACTGATGGCAATAAAAACACGGGGAAACATCAGAGGTCGGCGGTATGTATGAATTCATGTATGAATGTGATCCGAAGTACGAACTATTGTTTCGCACATGTCATAGCCACACATAAATATGGTAGCGAGAATATCTCAGACCACAGGTATTGGAATTTGTGTAAAAAAATGGGTTTTTATGACAATTTACTCCTCTGAATAAGGATAGAGTTCATTATCCTCATTCAGAGGTGTAAATTGTCATAAAAACCCATTTTTGACACAAATTCCAATACCTGTGCTCAGACCACACGTATATATACATTTATATGTATTATGTTTCGGACCTTTTTCGTGGGTTGATCGATCATATTTTGTGGGCATGGAACTATATATAGATGTCTCATGTACCCGTCCACGGTAATAACTATAACCGAGAAACCATCTTTAGAATATTGTGTTGTTGGAGAACAAATCAATGCGACCAGCAGTCTTCCAGATGGTGAACCAAAGCATTATCAAAAGACCTCAACGTTAGTTATTAACCGAGTTGTTCCTTCGAAAATCCAAAGGATGGAACCAGTCTGGCTTTCATGTTTTTGTTTTTGGTGAAATTGGTTATTAGGGAAATTCTGTTACGTGTATCTACCGAAAATATTCGCTCCTTCTTCGGAAAATAATAAATACTAGTTTAGAGTGCACCTAACCTTTTCCCAGGCTCGTCTGATACTGTGCGCGAGACAAAGCTCCAAACCTCTTTTTGTTCCTATTCCTTTGAGGTTTTACAGTTGAAATATAATATTATATGTTTAGTGTAACATATTTTATTCCAATCAAAATAATAACATATTTAAACATTTGACAAACATTTTACAGTAAGACAGAATAATATAAATAATTGATTGATTGGAAATTATTGTTTCGTTCATTTTGAAAGAGACAACCATTCGTTTCCCAAAATGGCAAAGAATAGTGACCACTCGCTCATATACTCTAACACAATCCCCTCACAAACCGCGAGAGAAAATACAACATATTTCTTGATTAACTGCATGCTGTCGAATTAACCACATAGGCCTACATAAAATGGAGGAAAAATTCAGGCTAGAGAGTTCTATCTCCACGTGCACTCTGATCCGGAAGCGAGACGATGGTTTCGTAAGCAAAAGAGTTCTATCTCTAAACACATTTTTCGTGGTGTCTTTTATTACAAGACAGTCAAAGACTGTGGGGTCGCTCACCAGACTGCAAAGACTGATAAGACTGGGACTCTGGAGACCACAACAGTCAGAACTTTTCATAATCACTTTAAAAGAAGTAGATCTAAACAGGATATGTGGCCAAATTACCAAATGTACACTACTGATCACCCCCCCCCCCCCCCCAACAAGTCCCCTCCCGACTCCCAAGTCTTAGGTTGGAATTACACAATTGATATCACAAACTTTCCCAATTGTTGGAAATTTCCAATCTCACAAGCGCCTTTTTATAAAATAGACCTGATGGTCCTTGTGAAGGAAGCATATTAAGAAGGAAAGTGTCCTATTTTTCCAGGTTACCCCATTAAAAATATCTGTATCGCAGTCAAACAAGAACATTCCATGCTAAATAAGCCAACTAGTTCTTGGCTCTGCCATACATATTTTAAGAATTACTATGTTGTGAAATAGTTATGTCTCTGGCAATGCCCTTATTCGACTTTGTGATGCCATTTTCACAAATCTGTCACCCAAGGTAATTTCCTACTAAATATAAGCAAAATAGGCCATTTCATTCTTGCATAGAAGACGTATGATGAATTGCTATGGAGAGAAAGAGTAATGTAGCTGGCCTTGCACCTACTTGACCTGGTGACCCTGATTAAACAAATCTGAATCACACATCACCAAAGGAGCCTCAATTTTAAATGTGAACTAAATAGAGCTGGTGGTTCTTTCAAAGAACACTTTTCAAGTTTGCCAAATATGTTCTGGTGAAGTGGTGGGTGAGTTAAATGCCCTGTTGAAAGATTTGAACAATACATATGATAGATTGATGTTGTAATTGGGAATTAATGACCTCTAGCAGATCTCCTGGAAATGTTTATAAAAATGTCAGACTTCACTTGCAATTTTTAATATTTTGTGGAGTTATGTCCCTGCCCACATTTGACCCAGTGACCTCATTTGAACAAATCTGAATGTGAGTCACCTGGGCAATATCCACACTAACTATGAACCCATTCGGTCTTATGGTTCCAGAGGAAAAGTTTAAAGAATTGTCTCAGGTGAGCCAAAAAACTATTGAAATTATAGAATGACTCCCCCCCCCCCAAAATGCAACAGAATTCAAAACTTTTTTAATGGAAGGGGAAGAACTCCATCTTTAATATATAGAGTTATTCCCCCTGCATTGAAAATAATTTAGCTTTTTACTGCAATCTAGATGACAAAACTCTTTGGCAACTCAATAAAAACAACATGTCCACAGTTTATTATACTGAATAAGTTGATAATACAATGTTTTGGAGCTTGCTCTTTCAAATGGTATATAATATGCCATATATTTTATATAATGTAATCTGGGGGTTAAAAAATTAAGTAGTTTACTATTTTATATTCATTTTAGTCTATATAATTAATTTTGAGAAAACAAATTACATCTCATTGAACAAATCTGCTAATTCCACCCCCTCAACCCATGGGGACATCCCTGCAATAATAGGACATCTGTGATTTATTGGATGCTTGTCTTCATTTGCCTAACAATATTTCCTTAACCTTGAAAGCCAGTGCATTCTCTTAGGTGAGGCTACCTATGGGACACTCACATATATAAGACAATGCACTGGCATGATACTAGTACTTTGTTATAAAATAATAAATATTGGACAAATATTAAAACTAGGAGCTCATTTCTCTTGATCAATGGTCTATTATTTTATATTCATTTTATTTTAGTATATGTAATTGGTTTTGGAAAAACAATTACATCTCAATGAACAAATCTGAGAAATTTGCCCCCTCCCCAAACATATGTGGGAACATCCCTGCGAGAATACCGGTAGGACATGTGTGATTTATTTGGATGTCTGACTATATTGGCCTAACAATATTTCCTTGATCTTGAACCCCAGTGTATTCTCTTATATATAGGAGAATACACTGGTGCAGGGTCTTTATTGCTGTACCAGCATAGCTCTGGTAGTGAAATGGTTAATACTAATACTATTATAAAATGTGTACACTGTCAAACAGTTAAGAGTTGTATTTGAGATTGCTGTAAACACATAGGATTAAATTTCATTCACAGACATCTTTCTCTCTTAGCCTGATAACTGTGGATATTGAGATAAAAGTTAATTACTTTATAATGACTGGACACACAGCTGTGAGCACTGTGAGAATTAAGGCTGGTCAGTTCCTGGCATGTCATATAACTAAAGTGTAAGGCTTTTAAATAGGGTGAACCTTGCAGGGATCTCTGGTGTGGGGTTGTAGGGACATGCAGTGGTGGGGGAGGTGGGTGGAGGGGGGGGGGGGCAAGGGTTTAAAACAAGGATTTGAATTAACTTTTTTTTAAGAGTTATGTCCCTGGGCCCTGGCTCTGCCCCTATTTGACCCAGTGACCCCATTTGAACAAATCTGAACCCCAGTCACACAAGGACTCTCCATACCAAATGTAAGCTAAATCGGTCAAATGGTTCAAAAGAAGAAGTCATTCTAAGAATTACTATGGAGGAATAGAGTTATGGCCCTGGTTTCTCAACTAATCAACCTGGTGACCTCATTTTAACAAATCTGAATGTGAGTCAACTAGGGAACATCCACACCAAATATGAATCCATACGGCCTTATAGTTCAGTAAAAGAAGTCGTTCTAAGAATTGCTATGGAGGAATAGAGTTATGGCCCTGCTTTCACAACTATTCCACCCAGTGACCTCATTTGAACAAATCTGAATGTGATTCACCTAGGGAACATCCACACCAAATATGAACACGTTAAGTCTTACGGTTCGGGACGAGAAGATGATTGTTGACGGACGGACGGACGGCCAGACGGACGGACGACGGACGAGGAGTGATGACTATAGCTCCACCGGAGACTTCGTCTCAGGTGAGCTAATAAAACTGGCGAGTTTCTAGAACTGAGACATCGGATATAATAATATTTTAGTTAGCTTTAACATTTTGAAACATGACGACTCACACTGAAAACGATTTACTTGGTAATTCCCGTCTCGAAATTTCAACATCGATTTCCCAACAAAATGATTAATGTTGGATAGAACCATCTGATTCTCACACGACGATATATAACTTACTATATATAAGGTCGATAAAAAGAGCAACTCAAATGTTTTATTAGATATGCATTAAAACGCCGACCTCTGATGTTTCCCGTGTTTTATTGCCATCAGTGTGACAAAACTGACAATCACATTGCAGTAAAAACAACTCACAGATGTGCAAAGAGTAAGCCGTAGTTAATTAACACCTTTGCAAAACGGCTAATCTTATGTTCGTTTGTGTTCGTTATTTAGTAGCTTTGTATTCAAATAATGCTAATAACTAAAAAAATAAGTGATCAAAGTTGGAAATAACACCACATACACATAGAGTGGACACACACGCACCCACAAACCAAATTTCACCCTTCTATTCCGCTTTTTGGACCTGTGTTCGTTTATGATCGTTTGTGTTAGTTTGTGTTCGTTGTTTAGTAGGACCGATTCTGACAAACTCCTGTGAGTGTGAGTGTGATACTGTAACTGATATTAACCCCAACAATATACCCCCCCCCCCCCGACACATTTTTTCGAGGAACAGATCCTCCACAGTGTTGTCGATGTAAAACTGCAAGTGAAATGGAATTATTTTTACCCATCTCGAGCATTTTTAATAGTGCCCCAAAACATTTAGTTCCGTGGACAAAAACACAATCGAATATAGGCGACATGAATTGTTTTCATCTCGAACACATCTTCTGATATTAAAGCAGAATTTTTCCCTTGGCCAGATATGGGAATAAGATAAATTTCATACGCCTGTGTCTTGTATTGTGGTATCTTGTCCATCTTTTCTCTTATTTGTCATGTTTTTCTCCACACGTGTTTTTTCTCAAAATGCAAATAGTAGTATCTTGAACAATTCAGTAAAAATAGATCATCCGTATTTCGTACCTTAGAAACTTCGTAACCAGTACGGTACCAGACTCAAGGCAGCGTGTTCTTGTTTAGACCAACAACTCCACAATTTCCAAAAGATTCACGGCCTCAAAGTTAAAATGTACAAATAGAGGCACTATATGCGATACGTAAAGTCACGGGCGGTGTTCGTTCCAGAAATATTCATATTTGTTCAAATCGCCATCAACAGAAGGAATATTAAAATATATAAAGTTTTGTTCATATGCCAAACATAATCAGCGCGTAAATAGTATATTGTCGTCAAGACGTACGATGGTGTACGTAAACAAGAGCCTGCTTGCAGAAGTTTTGCTTCTATTTACATAACACAGCGCAATTACATATCAGAAAAACAGTAACAAATAATGCTCTTTATGTTTACCATATCCGGATCTAAACAAAAGCCAGGTTCTGTAACGTTTTTTGCTTTTGTTTACATAACAAAGGAAAAACATTTGACAATAACATACTGTTTATGCCATGTTTCTAGTTGGTATAAGAACAAGTTTGTCTATATTTTACTATTATTTCTGTTTATGGCGGTTTTTGACGGAGGTGAATATTTTAACAGCGTAGAGCGTACCCAACGCCAACGCGGCCCGTATCTGTAACTTCACCCATTCTTCTTTCATTTGCTGTTTTGGAACATAGAAATCTGATATAAAAAGACTAGACTAACCGATTTCTATGTTTTGGAACTGGTGGCAAACTGCGGCTTTCTTTTTCATTTTTCAGTCACGGTGACACGTATGTTAACTGACCATTTGAACAATGTAGACTATAGGCCTATAGACCAACTGCATCTGGATGGGGAGTTGGGATGTTGGATGTACCATTGTTCAACGTGTCCACAGAACATGTTGTTAATTCGTGCGCGTCGATCCTCCTGCAAGTATTTTGTTCAATTGAGTTATTGTGGTTCGTGCATGTAAAGAACGAATATCGGCCAGCAGTATTAGTCCGGGAGCTAATAGCTAGGGGTACCCTTGCACCCCCCCCTGGGACTTAACTTCACCCCACTCATTTTGTTCCTTATTATGTCCTTCAACATTTAAGCAATGTTAACAAGAACAAAAAGTGGCCGTGTAGACTCCATACAAAATGGCGTCCATCATGGCCGCCGTTTCTCAGCCCAGACCCTAAGTCAGTTTATGCAAATTATAGCGGGAAAATCTTGTAAAATGTATACAAATGTATATATTTTCGTGAAGCTGAGACATAATGACACATTTTTTAAGGACGACCAGCTGGGCGCAGCCCAGCCGCGCATATGTTGCGCAGCAACATATGCGCAGGTCGTCCTTATACTAAGTTCGCTTTCGAACATGGGCGCCGCCATCTTGAATTAGGGGCTCCGCCATTTTGAATTTTAGGGGCCGCCATCTTGAAACGTCATTCCAATTAAATTAAAACTACAAAATGTTACTTTTCATATAGCCAACATAACATTATTCATTGCGTTAAGGCATTACATGGTTTATTCTTTGAAGAATAATCATGACTTAAATCATAAATATTGTCGACCGGACTCGGGTTGCTATGCCATTCGGGAAATGTCGGAAATTTACGTAAAACTGCAAATTTTCCTTAGCCACCTCACGAAAACAACATAGGCCTAATTCATATCGTAAATATCTTGAATCTTTATGATCCTTTATCATATAACTAAATAAACTTTTCTTTAGTTTAGTAAATTAGTAGAAGCATGTTCTGTAAACTGTTAGATTACGTCATATGTTGTATCCAAAGCGACGTCATATTGTCACGCGCATTTTCCCGCGAAAGTTATTGACGTTTTGACAGCGACGCGACATAGCACACAAAGCAGGCATAATGTTGGCATGGTTCGCATTAGGTTTGGTTGGGTTGACGTTGTTTCATAGTGCATGGTTCCGAGTCCGCGCTGGTATAAATGTAGCTCCATGCAATCAAACTGATCAAATCCCAACCTATAAAATCACTATAGAATCTATACAGGTAGGGCCTACCGGTACTGAGGTAGGCCTACAAACAAATCATGTTCTTGGAAATTGAATGTTCTTCCTTACTTATATTCTAATGAATTGGGTTGTGATTTGAAACAAACAAACAACCCAAATTATGAGGGGGTAAACCCAAGTTCTCACTCATAATAACCCCAATTTCCAACCAAGGCCAAGGGTTGTGGAGGAGAGTACAACTAATATTTCGTCCAAATTGAGAATGGGTATATGTGCCAGTCAAAAAAATGGCCCCGGGGAGCCACGATCGAAAGGCTGTAAGATACATGTATGAGTATAATATGATAATTATGAGGTACAGACCCAACCCCCTACCACAAGCAACCAACTTCGTGTACGTAATTGGTTATAAGAAATATTTATAGTTAATTAAATCTTGACGTTCATATAAGTCAACACATATTAGTCTGAGTAGTGCAGGTCGTGACTGCACGGTCGTCCTTTTTTACATGGATTTCAATGCCATAATTTCTTGTTGAGCCAAAATTTAAACTCACCATCCAAGATGGCCACCAAAATGGCCACCGGAAGTTGAAAATATAACATTTTTTCACAAATGTCTTCTAGATCATGCAATTCATGCTGTTTGGAACTGGTTGAGTAATGCAAATTTATTTTGTGTTTTGTATATTAACTGATCATTGGAGCAACGAAATGTGCAATTATTGGGGTCCTAACCCCTTCCGATCCCTCAAAAAATCGACTTTACAGAATGCGGTATAAAATTTCACAAAAAATCACAATTGGGATTCTAGTCATATTTCAACAAGAAATGAACAGAACATTGTAATGAAAGTGAGGCATATCATTAACTATTAATATTCCAAATCACTGGAACCAAAATTCTTACTTTGGCTCAAAATGGCTGCCAAAATATGGAAAATGGTAAATATTACACCAGCGTGTCCTGCAATCGCTTACAAGTTGTGGTTGATTTATAAAATTGGCTATTCTGCATTCTATACATTGAATACTAACATGTCTGATGCACCATGGTTAATTGTTACTATTGTCACCCCTGACATCATCAAAAATATTGGACTTTTCTCTCAAAAACGTGACATAAATATGGGCAAAAATTAACTTTTCAGGTTTGGACCATTTTTTCTGGTAAAATATAACTATCTTTGGATTGAAAGGTGTTTATTGTTTTGGTCTATTTTAAATGTATCACACTACAGTGTTTATAGACTGAATTGCTCAAGATGGCTTCCAAAATGGCAACCAAATTTGTAGAAAGTTATTTTTTTACATATATCCCGAATATTCTCTGCATTATCCGAAAAGGTAGCATATTGTGACTCACTTGGTTATTATACATGCTATTTAATTAACTGACAACTACATGTTCTATTCTGGTTGTCTCAGTTCCTTTTGGAGCATGACAAATTCATTTTAAAGTATGCAATTTTGGCCACATTTATTGAAAGGAAATGGGCAGAACTTTGATACAGAACTGAGATGGATCATAATCTTTTGCTATTCTGGTCCATTATGATAAAAAAATGTCAACATGATACAGTGTGGATGCCAAGATCATATATAGCCAGGGAGTTACTCTATGATCATATGTGAGGTGAATATGTATACAGGGAGTTATTGTATGTCATGACTGATGTGAGTAGGTATACAATGAGTGACTATATGGTTATTAGTGGGTTGTCCATGGTAAGATGCATCTAGGTATACAGGGAGAGGTCATGGTCAGGTGTGAGGTCAATCGGTATGCATGGAGTGACTCTATGGTGTATGATTGTGTATATTCAGTACGGGTGCAACCGATGTACCTGTATGGTCATTGGTGTGGTGTATGGATATAGCTACATGGTCATCTATGTGTTGATTATGTATATATGGAGTGACTGTAAGGTCCTGCGAGGTATGTGCATGTGTTGTCTGTATGATCATGGATGGGGTATGTGGATACATAGGGATTGATTTTATGGTTACGGGTAATGTGTACAGGTATACATGGAATAACTGTACGGTCATGATTGAATATGAATACCTGGAGTAAGCTGGGTGGACATTATCGAGGGTGTGGTTATATAGGGAGTGTCCGTATGGTAATGGTGGGATGTATATTTATATATATCGTGGATGTATTATCATTTGTGGGTGTATAAGGCTTAGCTGTATTATCATGGATGGCGTGTATGATTATGCAGTGAATTGCTGAATTGTCATGTGTGAGGTGTATATGCAAGTATGGAGTGTTTGAGTGGTCGTGTGTGCGTTTTTTTTGGATATCTGGAAGGGCTGAATGGCCATTAGTGAGGTTTACATGTATACCTGGAGTAAATCTATAGTCTAGGGTGAGCTGCATATGTATATCGAGTGGTTATATGACTAGGTGTGTCAGATAGGTATACAAGTAGTGACTGTATGGTTAATAGTGAGATGAGAACATGTAGGTATACAAGACAGTAGTGACTGTATGGTCACAAATGTAATGAACATCTATACAGGGGGTGACTAAATTTATAATGGTCATGTGTCAGGCGTATGAGTATACCCGGTGCTCCTGTTTGGTGACTCGTGGCGGTATGGTCATGTGTAGTATAACAGTATAACACGTGTTGCTTTATTGTCATGGGCGAGGGATATGAGAATATAGCTAGTGGCTATATGGCCATGGATGAGGTGCACATGCATACATGGAGTGACTATAGTGACATGGATGGGGTGTATTAGTATATCTTGAGTGGCTATTCGGCTATGGTGTGACAAATAGGGATACAAGGAGTGACATGGCTAATGTTGAGGCGAATATGTATACAAGGATTGACCATGATCATGTATGAATGTTTTGAATAGGTACACACGGGGTGACTATATATATATGGCCATATGTCAGATGAAGGAGTATACCAGGTGACATGGGTGAGGGTATGAGTATGAAGCGAGTGGCTATATGGCCATTGGTGAGGTGCATATGTATACCGGAATGACTTTATGGCCATTGTTGTGGTGTTGATGTAGATATTGATTGTCTATTTGACCATGCGTTTGGAGAATAGGTATACAGGGGGTGACCTTGTGGCTAATGGTGAGATGAATGGGTATACAGGGAGTGACTATATGGTTATGGGTCATGTTTAGGAGTATACCCGGTGTGCCTGCATTGTGACGCATGGTTGTATAGTCATCAGTGGTCATGGATCAGGTGTACATGTATACAGTGGGTCACTATATTGTTATGTCTGTGGTGTTTATTTATATATGTAATGACTGTGTGCTAATGGGTGGCTATCACTTTCCACGCTTAACACCCCCCATCTACATAAACATCATCAAGATGGAGAACTCTCTGACATGACCTCTTTATTGATTAACATACCCTTGAGTTATTGTAGAAAGCGATAGCCACCCAAGATACAACCCACCCATTACCACCAAGATATAACCCACCCATTACCCAAGTCACTCCATATGTACATAAACACCACACAAATGACAACATAGTAACCCACTTTATACACCTACACCTGATCATGCAGCCATACTTGGTTATACCCGTACATACCACCAGGTATACACCTACACCCGACGCATGACAAAAAGTCACTCTATGTATACATATTCACTACATTCACGATCATACAGTCACTCATTGTATACATATTCACCTCACCATGGACCATACAGCCGATACACGTATACCTATTCGCCATACACATGACCATAGAGTCAATCCAGGTAAACATATTAATCTCAGTTCCGTCTCAAAGTTCTGCTCATTTCCTTTCAATAATATGGCCAGAATCACAAAAGAGGTTCTCCGCAAAATTCCATACTGCAACTTTAAAATGAATTTGTCATGCCCCATACGGAACTGGAACAAATATAATAGAACGTATTTGTCAGTTAATTAACTAATACGTAAAATAACCAAGTGAGTCACAATTTGCTATCTTTTTCGGATAACGCAGAGAATAATGTTCGGGATATGTTATCTTTTAACTTTTTACAAATTTGGTTGCCATTTTTGAAGCCATCTTGAGCATTTCAGTCTTTAAACATCACAGTGTGACACACTTAAGATAGACCAAAACAATAAACACCTTTGATACCAAAGATAGTTGCAATTTACTAGAACAAATGGTCGAACCCTGAAAAGTGAATTTTTGCCAATATTTTTGTCAAGTTTGTGAGAGAAAAATCCCATATTTCTGGTGATGTCAGTGGTGACAATAGTAAAAATGATCCATGGTGCATTAGACATGTTAGTATGCAATGTATAGAATACAGATTAGCCAATTGTATACATCAACCACAACTTGTAAGCGATTGCAGGACACGCTGGTGTAATATTTACCATTTTCCATATTTTGGCGGCCATATTGGCAGCCATTTTGAGCCAAAGTAAGAATTTTGGTCCCAGTGATTTGGAACATTAATAGTTAATGATATGCCTCACTTACATTACAAAGTTCTGTTCATTTCTTGTTGAAATATGACTAGAATCCCAATTGTGATTTTTTGTGAAAGTTTATACCGCATTCTGTAAAATCGAATTTTTGAGGGATCGGAAGGGGTTAGGACCCCAATAATTGCACATTTCGTTGCTCCAATGATCAGTTAATATACAAAACACAAAATAAAGTTGCATTACTGAACCAGTTCCAAACAGCATGAATTGATCTGGAAGATATTTGTGAAAAAATGTTATATTTTCAACTTCCGGTGGCCATTTTGGCGGCCATCTTGGATGGTGAGTTTCAGTTTTGGCTCAAAAATGTGTCATTATGTCTCGGCTTCACGATAATATATACATTTGTATACATTTTACAAGATTTTCCCGCTATAATTTGCATAAAACTGACTTAGGGTCTGGGCTGAAAAACGGCGGCCATGATGGACGCCATCTTGTCTGGAGTCTACACGGCCAATTTTTTTTCTTGTTAACATTGCTTAAAAGTTGAAGGACATAATAAGGAACAAAATGAGTGGGGTGAAGTTAAGTCCCAGGGGGGGGGGGTGCAAGGGTACCCATATTAGCTCCCGGACTATATACTCTGTGAGTAATTTTAACATTCGATTTTTCTTGTACATAAGTTTTTTTTAATGTGAATGGATTTAGTGGGTCGTATATACAGCACTCCTATTAAAATGAGTATTCGATACTTCGATGCTCATTTTTGAGGAATTTTAATTCCGGGAGGGGGGAGAGAGAGAGAGAGAGAGAGAGAGAGAGAGAGAGAGAGAGAGAGAGAGAGAGAGAGAGAGAGGAGAGAGAGAGAGAGAGAGAGGAGAGAGAGAGAGAGAGAGAGAGAGGGGAGGTACATCATATACGCATGATCGGATCGGGCCCATATATGCAGGGATTGTACCCTGATGGTACTTTAATTCTCCATATGGCCCCACGCCTAGCATGTGTGGTTTACGCTGGCGAATGTTGGACAGAGAGCACATTCAAACATTCGTTCAACATTCGTGTGAAGTTGGCATAACATTCACATTCGTTCAACATTCGATTTTTCTTGTACTTAGTTTTTTTTAACGTAAATGGATTAAGTGGGTCGTATATATACCACCACCCCTATCAACATTAGAGTATTCGATACTTCGATGCTCAATTTTTGAGGAATTTTAATTCTCGGTGGAGAGAGAGAGAGAGATATAGAGAGAGAGAGAGAGAGAGAGAGAGAGAGAGAGAGGGGAGAGAGAAGAGAGAGAGAGAGAGAGAGAGAGAGGGAGAGAGAGAGAGAGAGGAGAGAGAGAGAGAGAGAGAGAGAGAGAGAGAGAGAGAGAGAGAGGAGAGAGAGAGAGAGAGAGAGAGAGAAGCATCATTTACAACACACTTAATCCGTTCACGTTAAAAAACACTTATTTACAAGAAAAATGGAATGTTGAACGAATGTTGAATGTTGTGCCAACTTCAACGCGAATGTTGAGCGAATGTTGAATGTGCTCTCTGTTCAACATTGGCCAGCGAAAACCACACATGCTAGGCGTGGGCCCTATATGGAGCATGAACGTACCATCGGTGTACAATCCATGCATATATATGGGCCGTTGAGGGCGAAGAAAGAAGAGAAAGGGAAGAACATTGGAAAATTTGGCCTCCAATGCGAAAAGTCGGGCAACGAAAATCGTCCGATGGCGGTGGCATAAATTGAAATTTCGGCCTCTATAAGGCGAAAAAGTTATCCTATCATGCGTATATGACGTGCCCCTCCCCCCCTCCCTGCCGGAATTAAAATTCCTCAAAAATGAGCATCGAAGTATCGAATACTCTTTAATAGGAGTGCTGTATATACGACCAACTAAATCCATTCACGTTAAAAAAAACTTATGTACAAGAAAAATCGAATGTTAAAATTCCTCAAAAATGAGCATCGAAGTATCGAATACTCTAACTTTGATAAGGGTGCTATATATACGACCCACTTAATCCATTCACGTTAAAAAAAAACTTATGTACAAGAAAAATCGAATGTTGAACGAATGTTGAATGTTGTGCCAACTTCACACGAATGTTGAACGAATGTTGAATGTTGCTGTAATTGTGCTAACTTCACGAACCCTATTATTTTATCTTCTTAAACCAAACTTTTTGACACGGCACTTAATTTAACCCTCGAACTTTTTCGCCATAATATTTCAAACTCAAACACTTGAAACAAATATCGATAGCATATGTAGCTATAGGGCCTACATGATAAACTGCCCTGGAGTGTGGGCGCAGAAGTAAAAAAAAAGGAGAAAAAAAGAAGAGAGGTATATATAGGCGCAAGGTGCCAACCGGGGTGAATACTAATATAACAATCGACAATTTCCATGTTCGATGAGTATATTTTGAAATAGAGCGCTGTGCACAATATATATCACTAGCCAAAACAGGCTAAACAGTGTCGGGGTGTGGGTTTGCGGTCGCTGTGTGCGCTTCGCGCAGATTTTAATCGTTTAAATATTTCGATTAAGGATACTATAAATATGAGCTTATTTCAGAATAAAATAAGTCTATAATATCCAACGGAACCAAAGTCAATATTTAGGTCCAATAATTTATTAACCTACTTGGATGCCGCTGGCCACAGTGGACACACATTGTCAAGAGCGTATAATATATATGTTGCTGCAATGTTTCCACGAACAAATAGGTTCACATTGGACCTAAATATACACATTTTTTTACACAACTTTAAAACAATTATTTAATTATTTTATGCTAAATCAAAATATTGAAAATCTGACGCCGTCATAACCCTCACAATGTAACCCTAGTCACCACACTATATTTGGTTGGAATCGGTCCAGGGGTCTGGGAGAAATATCCGAACAGTCAGGCTGATAGACAGACATATCCTACTCTTTTATAAATAAACTAGCTGAAACAGATACTATTCAATATGCTACTTCAATATATCCTCGTGCAAATGGGTTCACATTGAACATAATCATTGACATTGGTTCATATTGGACTTATTGCATTCTGCAATAAGCCCATTGTGGACTTTATACCCGTTATTCTGTTGGATGGCGCTGGCCACATTGAAAACACATACTATAAAGAGCGTGATTCTGTTCTACAAATAGGTTACCACTGTGTACATACGACACCGGAAGCAGTTAGCATCCCGAGTGTTTTTACGCTACACTGGGTGCAGATATCAGGCTTTTTCTCGTAGACTCGAGACTTTACAAATACGAACCTCCGCGTGTGCATGGCAGATATGTTGTAGTTAATGGTAGTTATTGTCACTTTGACATAAATCGCAAGGTTCATTCGTCA
The DNA here is from genome assembly GCA_032622095.1 of Siphonodentalium dalli. Lineage (NCBI taxonomy): Eukaryota > Metazoa > Mollusca > Scaphopoda > Gadilida > Siphonodentaliidae > Siphonodentalium > Siphonodentalium dalli. The sequence goes on along the minus strand of CP136062.1, from coordinate 119,512,318 downwards.
ATTGACAATTTAGGCGAATACTCGCACGAAAAGTCATCACCTAATTTTGTATAAAAATGGGGAAAATAGATTTGGGCATAAATCTAACAAAACAATGGGTATAATATACATATGGTGATTTGATCCACGTTATATATAACGTATCTGGTATCAATAAGGCAGTTTTCTTGGCAAAAACATCCTATTAAAAAAGTCAGGTGTACGGCAGTATGTTAATATAGCCATTATTTCAGGCAATTCTTCAAGGATTGGCCATTTATAAACGAACAATCCGTACCTAAAATGTTCGTTAATTAATGGACAATCCGACCACGCGAGCTTGGGATTGTCCACTAAATGACGACATGAATAGCTAATCCTGCATGTTAGCTTCATATTTAATATGAAGGGCAATAACTCTATAAAGAATGTTAATTTACTAAATAACGGCGATTTGTATGAGAAGAAGTGTTTTTGACGAAATAACAGATATTTGAAGAAGAGTTTTTGACGAAATAACGTAAATATTCGAAGAAGTGTTTTTAAAGAGCGTGACTTATATTTCACAAGAGTTGATCTGTTGTGTTGTTGCAAATTTCTCATACAAATATCCGTTATTTAGTAAAGGTACATTCTTTATAGAGTTATTACCCTTCAGATTTAATATGAAGCTAACATGCAGGATTATCTATATATGTCGTGATTTAGTGGACAATCCCAAGATCGCGTGCCACGCGTGGTCGGATTGTCCATTAATTAACGATCATTTTAGGTGCGGATTGTCCGTTTATAGGTGGACAATCTTATGCGCATTAGGTGTATTATTTACATGTGAGCTAGTTTCTATACATTCACTTTCTTTTTCTCGACAACATCAAATCATCCGATAAAACTCGTCTGCTTTATGTGAATGGAAATATATATGCTATGGAAAATACCATCTCATAACATTTGTATAGTACTGAGAGAATAATTAGAAGCCAAAACACTTACCATGGTGTATATTTCGCAAGTAGATTCCACTTTTTCCGATACCACTTCCGGTTATCGAATGTACACAATGGTAACTCCACATGTAATTTATTTAAGTTCTGATATATGACAGTCATATTGGATGCATTGCTTTCTATGGGTGAGGTAAAATCGGAACCAGTTCGGTGCATGATGTTCCAATGTTTTGAGTATTATTTCATGGTTTATTGTATCAAAACCTGTTCACGTGATAGATCAAGGAATATACAGATTGTATGTTTACAATTTTGTCTAAGGCACTAGTTATTATTTCTACAAGATCGGTCATGGGTAGAACTAGTTGTGGAATGATTTTTTTCTGAATCCATATTGGCTGCTATATAGTGTCTTATTTTTTGTTCAAGTACTTTTGAGAAAATTGGTAATACAGACACACCGCGACCTGATTTCCAGGTTGTCCTAAGTGACATTTTTGGTGAAAATGTGATATTGGTATCGATGAAACCAGAATTCCATAACGCTTCTAATAGTGGAAACGGGAAGTTCGTATTTTCACATCTCGCGAAGATATCAGGTATTCTTTTTTGTCCGTTGTAGTTGAAATTCAGTGTATTTAACTTTCAGGTTGTCACATCTCATTTTATGCATTATATAGCCTTATTTCCACTTTGAACCGGGGGGGGGGTCTGGAAAAAAAATTGCACATATAGGGCCCAAAAAGTTTTTTTCCGACCTCGAGGGACCCACCACCCCATTTTTGCAAAAAAAAAAAAAAAATTCCTCCAAAATTTTGGGGACCCACCCCCCGTTTCTCATGTTTTTATCAAAATTTCAGAGGTTTTTTTTAGCCGTTCTTCAATAACTGTGTTAACTGCCTTACTAATTGGTAAACACAGATCAGAAAAACGAAAAGTATACTGTATTTCCATGTGTTTCCTGGTGTTTTCAGTATCTAACAACACTATTAATTAAGCATTGTGTAGGTACACTATATGTCACAAATTGCCCTAGACCCCATTATAGCCTTAATATATCGAGTGTGTTGTGTCTGACAGAGAACACTGGCCAGTGTAAATAGTGGTAAACAGGTCAGGGGTTCCACAATTATATGTGCATGATCAAAGAACTCTTTAGTCTTATCCAACGGGATGGGGTGGGGAGGGGAATTGTTTTTTGGTTAGGTATACACATAGATATATGGTTATTATACTGCCCGATATTAGTCGGTGGGTATATAGTTGACATCTCGAGCCGTCTGTCCGTACAAACATTTTGAATTTTAACTCAAGAGTCAGTTGCCATATTTGATGCCCTATGGCATGGTGACGGACCAGAAATGGGGGACGAATATGCATAATATCGCGGGTTGTGACCACCAATGCCTACTAGAGTTATGGGCACTGTTCGACTTTATGAAATTCAGTCCATACAAAGTTTTTGCAATATAAGTTAAGTGTCGGTTGTCAAATTTTGTGATGTGGTTTGGTATGGTGATAGACCAGAATGAAGAATTGAATGTCATTTCTCAATGCATCTGAATGCATCACATTATTTCAGTTCATCTATTTGTAAGTGATAACAGTATACAATTAGTATTTTAGTTTCGTCTTGTTGAGCAGTAAAGCTCCCAGATGAAGTTCGGAAATTCAATGAGAATAGCGTCACCTTCATTTGGGATGGTCTGAGCAGTAAACAGTAATGTCATCATAACCAATTCAGTTTTATTTGGATAATTGTTGCAAATTAACATTACTTGCAATCATTCAAGATGAGAAATAACCAGAAGGAATGAATTTGATTACATGCCAGAACAAGACAGTATTTCAGACATTAGAAATTTATGAGATATCCTTTTCAATTTCATGTTATGCAACAATCAGGTTAATTATATCTACTAGTAGTCATCATTGAGTATTCACCATGTAGTATCCAATTTGTGATAGAGTTTTTTTGTTTTATTACTTTTATTCAGATAATACAACTGGGTAATATATTAATTTTGTTACTAAATATTTCTTCCGTTGATCATAAGTTTCCTGAACGTTAATACGGTGGTCCACTATGAAGTGGTCCGGGATACTGTGAAATCCAGAATGTTGCTAAATCTGAGGCTAAAGAGTCACTTTAGCTGCCTATATAGCCCTATACCAACAAGCATGGTACTAACATGCTTACAAACAACATTACATGGTCAGTACTTGTAAATTGTTTGAAAAAAAACCCATTTTGGAAAAAAATTACAAGCACCATTTTTTCCGCCTCTGGACCACCCACCCACCCCGGCCCTATATACGGAATTTTTTGCAGACCCCCCCCCCCCTGTTTGAACTGGAATTATTTAAATGCTGTATACTAGCCACATAGGACATTGTGGAATTGAAGATATACTTGGAACAAAATAGAATTGTCACAATTGCACGTGATGGGGATGCACATTGTTTGATAATTATAGGACAACATGGAATTGAATTTGGTTGTTATAACTAACGTATATATTTATATAATATCAGCATCTACATGCAGTATGATTGACATCTGCATAATTATAAATTATCCATACGGGCCAGGGGCTGGGATGACTGTATCCCCCCTCCAAGTTTGAAATTCGGACATTTTCGGGAAAATTACGTAAACATTCGGGCAATTTGTATGGTGATTCGGGGGAATTGTGGTATTAAATTTTAGGACTTTTGTCATATTTCCGCCCGAAATATACACAATTTTGCATGCATTTTAATATATGCAACAAATATTGGATACGTACCACATATTTAACATGAATCGAAACTACATAATAGCTGACCCATAATACAACTATAGTTCGTCGGCAGGGATGTACCGAAGGTGTCCTGAATTGAGAGGGGGTTCACAACTTCCCACGCAAGACAATCCGATTGCACCACCAGTCATAGCTTCCAAATGTGTACCCCGTCTCAGATCCCCATTTTTCATGAGTATTGAAATTATATGGATATTGATATTTGGTAGATGTAGGGCACAGTAGCATGTTATATATACTTGTCTCCGAGACATGCCGAGCGTTGTCCTTTGTGCATATCTGGGACTAAAACAAATACAAGGGAGAAATTGACCTTTGTACATACCTGGAACTAAAAAAATGAATCTATATTATGGCTAACGCCCGTATATATCATATTCCACCGGTACAAAACCTGGGAACTTTTTGATGTTCTGACCCTTTCTGAAGGGGAAGTTTATAACATTGAACACGGGAAATATAGTTCTTTGTCAATACTTGTTCCTCAATAATCTACTCCACATTAGGGGTGGTCCCAGCTGGAGATTGCATGCATTTTGTCACTTTTGTGAGCCGATATCGTAAAAACATTGCAAATAATAATCCGGGAGAAATTCCGTAATGTTTATTGCGATGCAAAGCAATATCGGTCACAAAGTCACTTAAAATGTACAATTTGGAGTCAGAACCTTCATCTAAAGTGAAATGCATTATTAAGGCACATGTAATAACTATGAAATATATTACCTATACTGCTTTTCAATGCTGTAAACTTCCCTGTCACAAAATGTGCCCGGGTTTTTTATTGGTGGAATATGATTTCTAGGGATTCATAGCATGGTCAAGTTTCGACTAATCAGGCTAACTCGTGCCTCGAACCGCCTTCTTAATAGTATACAAAACCAACCGACGAGTGTTCCAGTCCATAGAACTGGGGTCCCAAATCAGCCAAATTGTGTCGCAAATCACCTAATAAGTATCCCAATCCATGCACCCAACTGGGGTCCCAAACCATCCAAATGGGTGTTCCATATATACCATCTGATTGTCACATATACATGTAAGCCACCCACAGGGTATCCCAAAGCATGCATGGACGTGGTGTCCCAAACCACACAACGAGTGTCTCAAACCAACCATCAATTGAGTACCCCAAACCACCCAATGGGTGTCCCAAACCAACGAATGAATGTCCATAACCATCCAGTAAGTGTCACATGACGATTGCCTCAAACCAACAGTAGTGTCTAAAAATATTCAAGTAGTGTCTCAAACCACTCCCTGAATGTCCCAAGCCATATAATGAGTGTGACACACAGAGACGTGGCGACAGGGGTGGGGGGGGTGTCTCACCCCCCCCCCAACTTTGGTCAAATTTTTCAACAGTTGGAAATTTCATACCTGCCAAAACATTAGTTGGAAATTTCACACCAACAATAGGTTGATAATGTTCTTGTAGTTTGATTTTCAAACAATTTATTGGGGGAATTAATTGTTTTTGGACCAATATTTGCATATTTTACTACATTTGTTCGAACTTGTGGACTGAAATGGTCATCAGTGGGAGAATTTTCCAACCTGAGAGGGAGTATGAGGTTTGAAATTTCCAACACCAGGAAAGCTTCAGTTGAGACCAGTCTAGATGCTAGGATTTGCGATTTTCTTGTATATAGTTTTCAATTTTTTTTCACACCGGTCCGAACAACCATGGTGGGCCCGGTCTCTTGTCCGTAGCCGTGTGTATTTGTCTGGTGTTAGACCACTAGATGTTAGGATTTATGAAATTTTCAGGTTAAAATATCTGAATGTTCTCATACAGGGAATATAGAACCATGGTTTATGAATATATAGGATATTAGGCCTGAGCACTGAGGTGCAAGGGGGTGCAAATGGAATTATGCAAAACTTGTGTTTGCTCTGATTCAAGGGGGGGGGGGGGTGCAGTTGGAATTTCCCAAGGTGGACACCCCCCAACGAAGACCATCTAGCGACGTCCCTGGTGACACACCCATCGGATATCTCAAACCATCCAACGAGTGTCCCATGGTTTGGTAAACTCATTGGGTGGTTTGGAACACTCATTTGATGGTCTGGAATAATGGAGGGTGTGTACACTATTTGAAAGTTTTGAGATGACAATTAGTAGATGTTTTGTAACGCTTGTTGGATGGATTGGGAACTCATTTGATGGTTTGTGATACTAGTTTTATGGTTTGGGTCACCAGCTGGGTGGTTTGTGACACCCGTTGGATAGTTTGGGACACCAATTGGTTGGATTTGGGACATTGATTTGGGCCATTTGGGACAATAGTTGAATCGATTGAGACGACATTTGAGTGGTGTTGGTCACATGTTGTGTGACATAGGGCACTACCCAGATGGCTTGGGCAACTAGATGTGTGGCACTCTTTATGGGGTTTCTGACACCCAAACCCCACTGTATGGTCTGTGACACTCTTTGTGTGGCTTTGGACGTTCATTGAATGGTTTGACACACTCATTGCGCGGACATCGTATGGTTTGTGGCACTCATTGGATGGCTAGGGACACTCATTGGTTAATTTGATATATCTGTTGGGTGGCTTGGGGCACAACCTGGGTGGTTTGGAACATCAGTTGTATAGTTTGTGGCACTACCAGTGTGGTTTGGAACATTCATTGAATTGGTTGGGGCATTACTCGGGTGGATTATAAGACATCATTGTGTGTTTCGGGTACTATATGTGTGGGTTGGATACCATTTGCATATGGTTGTAGGCATTATATCTGGCTGGTTAAGGAAACTCTTTGCAGTGGGTTGCATGGGACACTCTTTCGGAAGTTTGGGGACAATATTTGGATTTGGGACTCCCGTCGTATGGATTTGGACACTCACATGTTAGTCTTGCATCCTATGTGGGTGGTTTGTAACCATGTATATGGTTATTATGGATTTTTACAGTCAAATTTTGCATGAAATGACAGGCATAATTATGCCATGGCAACAAAAATAATGCGTTTCTGCGGCAGTTTTCTGTCACATTTATAACATTGATGTGAGCGGGTATATACTCCCGGAAAATGAGGCTATCTTGACCACCATATTACCTGTTACATACACGGACATCTTTCAAAGTTGAAATATTTTGAGCACACATCCTAACGAACAAAAAAAATGGATTGAATATAATCCTGTGGGATCTTGTTCCCGTAATAAAATTCCAATTTTCATAGTTTTCGACAGTAGTAGAAGAATAGATGCCTCGTTGCCTTCACATCTAAAAATAGAATCTTTGGGGTCTAAAATTGGTTGTACTAAAATATTCCCAAAATTTCAAAACCCAAAAATTATTTTTCCAAAAAAAAAATTTCAAAACCCAAAAATTATTTTTCCAAAAAATTTAAAAACCCTAAAATTATTTTTCCAAAACAAAAATTTTAAAACCCCAAAATTTCAAAAGAAAAAATTTCAAAACCCTCAAAATTATTTCTCTAAAAAAAAAAGTTTAAATAAAAAATTTATAACGAGTTTTCGGTTTCTGATAATCTCGATATTAAAAAATGTCGAATGTTAAATTATTTGCGTGTAATATCTTTCGTTATTTTTTTTGTTCAAATATTTTTCATGAAATTATTAATCGATGTTTAGAAATAGCTTTATTGGACATTGTGACCATCGATATGAATGCATACATTCCAGTGTTTATCGGACGCAGTTCATATAATTGTCATACTTGAAAATAGACACCATTACTCTTACATAAATAATAAAGAGCGTTTATTCTTTACACTCTCTCTATCCCAGATGAAGTTATTGAGTATATGACAGGTGTGTATTATCGTGAATTATTGGAAGTATTGAGATGTACTATGTTGAATCACTAACGGTCGAAAATTGTAATGTGAAATTACAACCCTCCAGAATGAATTGTCATATTCGATGGAACATATTATGTACACGCAATCACACACGCGACATTGGTGGCAACAATGTGTCTTTCACACCTTTGCTTTACCAAATGAATTCTATTATTTCCCCGGTCACAGTTATATGCTATTCAGAAAACATATCGATTTAATGTCTGAACAAACGGGTTAGTATCAATTAAGGTTGATAAACTGTGTCATTCACACGATAATTAGTTATCCAAAACATGCATACATCCAGGTCACTCAATTATAGACATTGCTTTGATGACATTGTTATAACAACATTACGTAATAACCACTTATCACTCCATTCACACTTACGCTTTGGACATTTTATCAGTTTATCACGTGATCACTAAATGTGGAAATCGGGTATCCTCCGATGCCTGCAATATATTATTTATAATAATTGGACTCATTGATCTCACGTGAATAATACTCTTAGTTGTTCCAATAAAATAGTTATCAAATTCGATCACCAATAGATTTGACTGTGGAATGTAATGACCTTTAACTTATTTATCGATCTAAAGGGACACTCATTATGAATGAATGTTAACAATACAAGCGCCCGAATGAAGAGCGTTGAACATATACGAAATTACTACACGAATGAATTGAACCTTGAAATTTATATTTCACATCTTACCAACAACAGCTACAGACATAATCATAGTATTATACTGTCTTGCATGTACACACGCTATGACATCATTAAAGGTGGACAATCCACTCACGGTGTGACAACAGATACGGACATAGGCATAGTGTTATACAGTCTTCTATGTACCCACGCTATGACACCATTAACGTACATTGGATGTTAGGTCTATGACTCTTGAGTATGCACCAATCAATGAGCAAATGAGCAAAAAAATGAGCAAATGAGCAAGAAAATGAGCAAATGAGCAAGAAAATGAGCAAATGAGCAAGAAAATGAGCAAATGAGCAAATAAAAATGAGCAAATGAGCAAAACAATGAGCAAATGAGCAATAAAAATGAGCAAATGAGCAAAAAAATGAGCAAATGAGCAAGAAAATGAGCAAATGAGCAATAAAAATGAGCAAATGAGCAAAAAAATGAGCAAATGAGCAATAAAAATGAGCAAATGAGCAAAAAAATGAGCAAATGAGCAATAAAAATGAGCAAATGAGCAAAAAAATGAGCAAATGAGCAAAAAACCGAGCAAATGAGCAAAAAAATGAGATGTAACATTATATCACTGTTATTGTATCAATTGATAGGTTCAGACAAGTTCGATGTTTAGAAAAGAAAAGTTACCTATAATTCTGCTGTGGTGAAGCAGTCCATTATTTAGGGCATACCTGTATGTAGGCCTATCAGTGGATGAATAGTCTGCCGGAGAAGTACTGTGTAGACAGGTCTTGTCGGTAAGAGAGTCAGACGAGAAGTGAAGGCTCGGCTATTAAAACATAGTAATGCGATAGCGAACATCAAACGAGTCTGCGCACGCATATCTGTCAAAAGGATACAATAGCAGTCATTGGTCAATTTATCCCCGGTGTCAGCTCAGTACCCAATCGGGACGAAGCCGAAGGTCAACTCATTTTTTTTTGCTCATTATAGTACGTCACTTGGACATTTTATCAGTTTATCACGTGATCACTAAATGTGGCAATCGGGTATCCACCGATGCCTGCAATTTATTATTTATAATAATTGGACTCATTGATCTCACGCAAATAATACTCTTAGTTGTTCCAATAAAATAGTTATCAAATTCGATCACCAATAGATTTGACTGTGGAATATAATGACCTTTAACTTATTTATCGATCTATGTTAGAACATGGTCTTAACAAAAAACTTGACCATAACAAAAATTACCTTACATTTATGCATGAATCTAATTAGACCATACGTAAATATTGTCAGCTTATCGTCTGATGAGCAAATCCGATGTTTATCAAAAATAGTACAACTTCCAGTTGGTAATTACTCTTACGAATGAAGAGCGTTGAACATATACGAAATTACTACACGAATGAACTGAAATTTAATTTTTCACATCTTACCAACAACAGATACAGACATAGTCATAGTGTTATACTATCTTACATATACCCATGCTATGACATCATTCGAAGGGGCGATACACTCAAGGAGTTAAAGTGACACGAAACAAGGGACGTGATGTAATATTGGTGTTTGAATCTTAAAGGAACACAAGACACTCTAAAGGGACACTCATTATGAATGAATGTTAACAATACAAGCGCACGAATGAAGAGCGTTGAACATATACAAAATTACTACACGAATGAATTGAACCTTGAAATTTATATTTCACATCTTACCAACAACAGCTACAGGCATTATCATAGGGTTATACTGTCTTGCATATACACACGCTATGACATCATTAAAGGCGGACAATCCACTCACGGTGTGACAACAGATACAGCCATAGGCATAGTGTTATACAGTCTTCTATGTACCAATGCTATGACATAATTAAAGGGGGATAATACACGCACGGTGTGGAATGTTAAAGTGACACGCGGTAAGGGACGTGATGTAATATTGGTGAAACCCCCTCCCCACTTATAGATATATAACGAAGACGAGAATAACATGTTGATGAAGTTTATTGAAATTTAATCATTGTCTGAATCTTCGACCGTTAGATTTACTTCTAAGAGTTTCTTGAATTTTCTCATCGCTTCATCTGCAGCCCATTCATTATTATATCCGTGTTTGGTCAGTTTGACCATTTTCTTCATGATCATGGTATGTATGCGTGATGTTTTCAATCGATACTGGTATTCTATTAATCGTCTATAACTTTTGAGAAACAGAGCAAACTCTGTGTCGATGGTATCCTCTTTTCCCGACATGCTCTCATCTCCCGAAATGCTCTCTTCTTCTTTCACATCATTGGTGACGCGTTTCATCATACTTTTGAATGTGTCCATCTCGTTGACACATCGCGCAGCTTTCTTAAGACCGAATACCGTTCTACTACCGACGACATTACCATCTACTGAATCTGATAGAGTTCCCCGTTCATCTTCATCTGAATCTAGACCCGCTTCGTCAGATTCATCGGTATCTTCTCCGAAGAGAGTTGGTTTTGTCTCGGACATAACTCCGTGTTTAATCTGTTTATGTCTTTGTAGATTGTAGTTCGTCGATAAAATAATGCCACATAAATCACACCCGTGCATTATCGCGAATTATTGGAAGAACCATCACTCTTATAAGTAGTTGTTGTGGCTGATGTGGCTGATGATACTGTTTCTGAAGGTGTGTGTTTAACTTTGATATGACGCTTCAAACTATCTTGCCAAGCATAGACACTTAAGCACTCTTCACATTGATACTTCATTTTCCTATATAATCAGTGAAATCGAGCGTTCTTCTATGCACCTATATTTATATAGAACAGAAACAAGGGAAACGTGGTGGACTAGTTAACTAGTTCAGGCTGTCGTTCACAACGTCTCTTATTGTTGTTTGTACTGGATACAAATTTATCACATTAGCTACAATACAACCTACCTATCCAAATGTCAATGCAATTATGAGTGATTTCAATATGAACACTCTATTATATAGATATGTGTAACCTGGTGACTGACATGATGATACAGTTATGCACTAAATAATGGACTGCTTAACCACAGCAGAATTATAGGTAACTTTTCAGGAGTTAGTCGGAAATATGGCTTGTTGCCATTCATCGGAAAGCTCTCACCGCCGCCGGCGGCGGCGGCGGCGGCGGCGGCATTGCGGTATTTTACTGCGGCGGCGGCGGCATTGCAGTATTTTACTGCGGGGTCCGACGGCGGCGGACCCCGGCGGCGGTGGCGGCACCGCCGCCGCCACCGCCACCGCCACCGCCGCCGCAGTAAAATACCGCAATGCCGCCGCCGCCGCCGCCGCCGCCGGCGGCGGTGAGAGCTTTCCGATGAATGGCAACAAGCCATATTTCCGACTAACTCCTGAAAAGTTACCTATAATTCTGCTGTGGTTAAGCAGTCCATTATTTAGTGCATAACTGTATCATCATGTCAGTCACCAGGTTACACATATCTATATAATAGAGTGTTCATATTGAAATCACTCATAATTGCATTGACATTTGGATAGGTAGGTTGTATTGTAGCTAATGTGATAAATTTGTATCCAGTACAAACAACAATAAGAGACGTTGTGAACGACAGCCTGAACTAGTTAACTAGTCCACCACGTTTCCCTTGTTTCTGTTCTATATAAATATAGGTGCATAGAAGAACGCTCGATTTCACTGATTATATAGGAAAATGAAGTATCAATGTGAAGAGTGCTTAAGTGTCTATGCTTGGCAAGATAGTTTGAAGCGTCATATCAAAGTTAAACACACACCTTCAGAACAACAACAACAACAACAACAACAACAACAACAGTATCATCAGCCACATCAGCCACAACAACTACTTATAAGAGTGATGGTTCTTCCAATAATTCGCGATAATGCACGGGTGTGATTTATGTGGCATTATTTTATCGACGAACTACAATCTACAAAGACATAAACAGATTAAACACGGAGTTATGTCCGAGACAAAACCAACTCTCTTCGGAGAAGATACCGATGAATCTGACGAAGCGGGTCTAGATTCAGATGAAGATGAACGGGGAACTCTATCAGATTCAGAAGATGGTAATGTCGTCGGTAGTAGAACGGTATTCGGTCTTAAGAAAGCTGCGCGATGTGTCAACGAGATGGACACATTCAAAAGTATGATGAAACGCGTCACCAATGATGTGAAAGAAGAAAAGAGCATTTCGGGAGATGAGAGCATGTCGGGAAAAGAGGATACCATCGACACAGAGTTTGCTCTGTTTCTCAAAAGTTATAGACGATTAATAGAATACCAGTATCGATTGAAAACATCACGCATACATACCATGATCATGAAGAAAATGGTCAAACTGACCAAACACGGATATAATAATGAATGGGCTGCAGATGAAGCGATGAGAAAATTCAAGAAACTCTTAGAAGTAAATCTAACGGTCGAAGATTCAGACAATGATTAAATTTCAATAAACTTCATCAACATGTTATTCTCGTCTTCGTTATATATCTATAAGTGGGGAGGGGGTTTCACCAATATTACATCACGTCCCTTACCGCGTGTCACTTTAACATTCCACACCGTGCGTGTATTATCCCCCTTTAATTATGTCATAGCATTGGTACATAGAAGACTGTATAACACTATGCCTATGGCTGTATCTGTTGTCACACCGTGAGTGGATTGTCCGCCTTTAATGATGTCATAGCGTGTGTATATGCAAGACAGTATAACCCTATGATAATGCCTGTAGCTGTTGTTGGTAAGATGTGAAATATAAATTTCAAGGTTCAATTCATTCGTGTAGTAATTTTGTATATGTTCAACGCTCTTCATTCGTGCGCTTGTATTGTTAACATTCATTCATAATGAGTGTCCCTTTAGAGTGTCTTGTGTTCCTTTAAGACTCAAACACCAATATTACATCACGTCCCTTGTTTCGTGTCACTTTAACTCCTTGAGTGTATTGCCCCTTCGAATGATGTCATAGCATGGGTATATGTAAGATAGTATAACACTATGACTATGTCTGTATCTGTTGTTGGTAAGATGTGAAAATATAAATTTCAGTTCATTCGTGTAGTAATTTCGTATATGTTCAACGCTCTTCATTCGTAAGAGTAATTACCAACTGGAAGTTGTACTATTTTTGATAAACATCGGATTTGCTCATCAGACGATAAGCTGACAATATTTACGTATGGTCTAATTAGATTCATGCATAAATGTAAGGTAATTTTTGTTATGGTCAAGTTTTTTGTTAAGACCATGTTCTAACATAGATCGATAAATAAGTTAAAGGTCATTATATTCCACAGTCAAATCTATTGGTGATCGAATTTGATAACTATTTTATTGGAACAACTAAGAGTATTATTTGCGTGAGATCAATGAGTCCAATTATTATAAATAATAAATTGCAGGCATCGGTGGATACCCGATTGCCACATTTAGTGATCACGTGATAAACTGATAAAATGTCCAAGTGACGTACTATAATGAGCAAAAAAAAATGAGTTGACCTTCGGCTTCGTCCCGATTGGGTACTGAGCTGACACCGGGGATAAATTGACCAATGACTGCTATTGTATCCTTTTGACAGATATGCGTGCGCAGACTCGTTTGATGTTCGCTATCGCATTACTATGTTTTAATAGCCGAGCCTTCACTTCTCGTCTGACTCTCTTACCGACAAGACCTGTCTACACAGTACTTCTCCGGCAGACTATTCATCCACTGATAGGCCTACATACAGGTATGCCCTAAATAATGGACTGCTTAACCACAGCAGAATTATAGGTAACTTTTCTTTTCTAAACATCGAACTTGTCTGAACCTATCAATTGATACAATAACAGTGATATAATGTTACATCTCATTTTTTTGCTCATTTTTTTGCTCATTTGCTCATTTTTTTGCTCATTTGCTCATTTTTATTGCTCATTTGCTCATTTTTTTGCTCATTTGCTCATTTGTATTGCTCATTTGCTCATTTTTTTGCTCATTTGCTCATTTTTATTGCTCATTTGCTCATTTTCTTGCTCATTTGCTCATTTTTTTGCTCATTTGCTCATTTTTTTGCTCATTTGCTCATTTGTATTGCTCATTTGCTCATTTTTTTGCTCATTTGCTCATTTTTATTGCTCATTTGCTCATTTTCTTGCTCATTTGCTCATTTTTTTGCTCATTTGCTAATTTTTATTGCTCATTTGCTCATTTTTTTGCTCATTTGCTCATTTTTATTGCTCATTTGCTCATTTTCTTGCTCATTTGCTCATTTTCTTGCTCATTTGCTCATTTTTTTGCTCATTTGCTCATTTTTTTGCTCATTTGCTCATTGATTGGTGCATACTCAAGAGTCATAGACCTAACATCCAATGTACGTTAATGGTGTCATAGCGTGGGTACATAGAAGACTGTATAACACTATGCCTATGTCCGTATCTGTTGTCACACCGTGAGTGGATTGTCCACCTTTAATGATGTCATAGCGTGTGTACATGCAAGACAGTATAATACTATGATTATGTCTGTAGCTGTTGTTGGTAAGATGTGAAATATAAATTTCAAGGTTCAATTCATTCGTGTAGTAATTTCGTATATGTTCAACGCTCTTCATTCGGGCGCTTGTATTGTTAACATTCATTCATAATGAGTGTCCCTTTAGATCGATAAATAAGTTAAAGGTCATTACATTCCACAGTCAAATCTATTGGTGATCGAATTTGATAACTATTTTATTGGAACAACTAAGAGTATTATTCACGTGAGATCAATGAGTCCAATTATTATAAATAATATATTGCAGGCATCGGAGGATACCCGATTGCCACATTTAGTGATCACGTGATAAACTGATAAAATGTCCAAAGCGTAAGTGTGAATGGAGTGATAAGTGGTTATTACGTAATGTTGTTATAACAATGTCATCAAAGCAATGTCTATAATTGAGTGACCTGGATGTATGCATGTTTTGGATAACTAATTATCGTGTGAATGACACAGTTTATCAACCTTAATTGATACTAACCCGTTTGTTCAGACATTAAATCGATATGTTTTCTGAATAGCATATAACTGTGACCGGGGAAATAATAGAATTCATTTGGTAAAGCAAAGGTGTGAAAGACACATTGTTGCCACCAATGTCGCGTGTGTGATTGCGTGTACATAATATGTTCCATCGAATATGACAATTCATTCTGGAGGGTTGTAATTTCACATTACAATTTTCGACCGTTAGTGATTCAACATAGTACATCTCAATACTTCCAATAATTCACGATAATACACACCTGTCATATACTCAATAACTTCATCTGGGATAGAGAGAGTGTAAAGAATAAACGCTCTTTATTATTTATGTAAGAGTAATGGTGTCTATTTTCAAGTATGACAATTATATGAACTGCGTCCGATAAACACTGGAATGTATGCATTCATATCGATGGTCACAATGTCCAATAAAGCTATTTCTAAACATCGATTAATAATTTCATGAAAAATATTTGAACAAAAAAAATAACGAAAGATATTACACGCAAATAATTTAACATTCGACATTTTTTAATATCGAGATTATCAGAAACCGAAAACTCGTTATAAATTTTTTATTTAAACTTTTTTTTTTAGAGAAATAATTTTGAGGGTTTTGAAATTTGTTCTTTTGAAATTTTGGGGTTTTAAAATTTTTGTTTTGGAAAAATAATTTTAGGGTTTTTAAATTTTTTGGAAAAATAATTTTTGGGTTTTGAAATTTTTTTTTTGGAAAAATAATTTTTGGGTTTTGAAATTTTGGGAATATTTTAGTACAACCAATTTTAGACCCCAAAGATTCTATTTTTAGATGTGAAGGCAACGAGGCATCTATTCTTCTAGTAGTTGGAATTTTCAAGGTATGGATGCCCACCAACACAGACCATCTAGCCACCTCCCTGACATATTCTAAATTAAATTACACAAATAACTATACCAATTCATGTATGTATTTTAATGTTACTTACAAACACATATGTCGATCGACATAAAAAACGGATCCTCTCTACAAGAAAACCGGACCGGTAATACAATATACAATATAACTGGAAGCCACATGCAAGAACCGATGATCAATGTTATATTATATATTCGTTTTCTTAATTACGGGCATTAAATGTACTAAATCATGCCATGAATCTCTACTCTGGCTAACGCCAGTCGAGATCATATTCCACCAGTACAAAACCTGGGAACTGTTTGAAGTTTTGATAGGGAACCTTATAAAGTGGAAAAAATAACGCGGGGAATATATTTCTTAGTTATTATCTGTTCCTTAATAATGTAATTCAATGTAGGTGAACGTCCCAACTCGAAATTTTACGATATAAGTGAATTTGTGAGTGATTTTTCTTCGCGTCGCTTACATTTATGGAATTTCTCCAGGGTAAATAAATAAATGTTTATTGCGATATCGGCTCACAGAAGTCACGGAAAAGCATGCAATTTCGAGTTGGGACCTTCATCTACAGCACAGGAGCCTGGAATTTTGTCAAAAACACTCTTTTATTGGCGGAACCAGCACCCGGGACCGCAGGTCACGGAAGAAACGAAACAGAAAATTGTTGCCATCCATTTTGAACTCAACTGTATTCCTACAAAAAATATTTTTTCACTAAAAACTGTTGGTACCTCTTACACCCTCGATGCCAATCTACAACATTCCATAGGTATATTTTTCCAGTTCTTCGAAAATCTCACTGTATTTCGGTAATTTATTTTAAATTCACCAACGAAGACAAATTCCAGGCTCCTGTGCCTACAGTGAAGTACCCTACATTATAAAGGAACAGATAATAACTAAGAAATATATTCCTCGCGTTATTTTTTCGACTTTATAAGGTTCCCTGTCAAAACTTTAAAAAGTTCCAATGTTTTGTACTGGTGGAAGATGATCTCTACGGGCGTTAGCCAGAACAGAGATTCATGGCACGATCTATACATGTACACATGTGTGTCGTAACCGACGCTCTTGTATACCTCTGGATTTCTTGTAGAAGTGATCCATGCAGGTACATGCACATCATAAACAGACATATTATGTATTTATGTCAACACATCAAACTGATAACTTACTTTTAAAAACTTCACCAGTTTGAAGACTGTAGCAGTTCATTATTATATACTTGTCGAAAATTTCAACAACATCGCTTGTATACCCTTTCGTAAAACATGACGTTTTTACTATATAAATATGTAACTAATCAGACTTTCGTTCATCCCGAATTAATAGACAGGTTCAGCCACACGTACGAGTAACTTGTAACGTGTGTTGCCATTGCCAACTAAAGTCACCTGACTCATGCATGTGGCCATTCCGACCACCCACACACGGTTAAACCGTTTATACGTTTTGTGTCAAACGTGTGTAGCATTACGAGACATGTAGCAAAGAGGAAAAATCCAATGGGGTACTGTTTTGTGATTGCGTCCCTTTATCGACATCGACCGCCAGGTGGCTATAACAGACATGTCCATTTCCGGTTAGAAGTAAACAAACTTATTTTCGCTACCCATCTGTCAGTTTCATTCTGTCTATCGACTTGTTCGGATCGTTATTCTTTTAATTCTTCATTACCCAACTAATAACAATGCCGTCACAATGTTGTGCAATGTATTGTAACAATCGGGGTGGACATGTATTCCCGAAAGGTGACGAGGAAGCGGCAAAAGAGTTACGAAAAAAATGGACAGTAGCCATTCGACGAAGCGATGGCCGAAATGGACAGTGGAAACCAAGCAGTTTTAGTGTCGTTTGTGCAGCACACTTCACCGATGATTTGATAATATCTTCTATAGTGAGAACCAGCTCTATTCAGGCAGCAGATGCATGTAGGAGAATAGAATGTACTTGCGCGGAAAGATTGTTTTGATTGAAGCACATTAAACATATGGGCGGTCGCACTGTGGGAATGACGCTTATCTCTAAATACCACCGGATTATTTTGTATGTGTTCTGCGACAAGTTGGGCCGATATATCAAAACATGTAGCTTTGCATGGCGTCGTAAAATCACACGACTTTTCCCGCCACGTGTATACACACATATATACCATAGTAGCACACTTACAAGTTACATGCATGTGGCATAACCTGGCTATAATAACTGTAGCCTAGTACCCAGGCCAGCAAACGTATTTGAGTCAGGTACGAGACTATAATAACTGCACACACACGAATGATTCCGCCAACAAGAATTATTTGACATTGGGAACGAACTTAACAGGTAACTCGGACACATGTTATGATCTTCAGTCAGTTTTCAAATTTTCATTTTCTCTGGTGTTCCAACAATATTGTCCAGCATCCTTGAGACAATGTTATTCCCACGGCACTCCACGTGATAGTCTTGGTAATTCGCCCGATATTTCGGATGCCATGGACCCCATCGGACCGATGGTCGCAATGTGCTAGCAATTCTCTGAAAATAATCATACCGTTAAAAAGGAATGTGTCGAATGATCATAGGTATACAGTAATGCCCTAAATAATCGACTCCTTAACCACAGCAGAATTATGGGTAATTTTTCAGGATTTAGTCGGAAATATGGCTTGTTGCCATTCATCGGAAAGCTCTCAGTGACCCATTGTATATTATAAGTATATTATTGTATATTATAAGCTCTCAGAGACCCATTGTATATTATAACCTCATTTACGTTTATGGTATGAAAAATAGTTCAGATACCAAGAACTTCACTTCTGTAAAATAGATTGTTTTCAAAAGTGCAATTCATGATATCATATATGAAGATCATGAGAAGATACTTAATTCACCATATGACTCATCGTCGAGGGGGTGCAGTTCGAAATTTCAAGGTGTACATTCTGATGATAAATAATTTTCTATATTTGAGAATTTTCATGTCATGCCTGTTGATCAGTGAAAACTTGGGCTGAGATGAGTTCTGGGCCATGGGTTCATAACCAAGTTAAAGCCAACCACAATATCTCTTAACACTATAGCCTAATTCCAGTTGATTGCTTTCTGTTTGAGTGAACCACACTGTATTTTCATTGGGCTGGACTATTTGTGACTGCTTTATTCTCCATTACAATATATGAATATATGGGTTATGATCCTATATTATGTAATTCAAAATCTAACTCAACATTATGGTATTATGGTACAAATGAAGACTATTCTCATAGAGCCAAGACAATATGCTATTTGGGGATAGGAGTGTTGTGTGAACTTATTAATTATTCTAGCAGTCCTTGGCACCGAAAGGGACAACATATAAAATAACATTTTCAAACTCTCAAATGTATTAAAATCCATTGTGTTTGTTGTCTCTTAATAATTGCTCAGATTATATATACGAAGAAGATGATTATATATGAAATACAAGATTTTTCGCCAGAAAGATCCAGAGAATTTTGTTGTTGAAATTATCTTGCCATTTTGGGCTGGATTTATGTAAAACATGCATCTCCTCCTTAAAAGAAACTACTGCAATCAAATTAAATGTTCTGTGTTATCTGCATGTATATACTATCAAACAACCTCTCGAAATGAATATTAAGCCAGTCGCATGTATACTTTTAAAACTTTTAATGGAGGATAGGAGACTAATTTTAGTTACAATATATATCCATATTTGTTATCACATACATTTTTATAGACAATACAATAAACATGAATGAGTATTTTGTATACTGCTCGGGATTATAGTATAGGCAAACCAGGCTGTTTCCTGTATTCCCCCGTTGTAAGTATAGATTTTTAAGTTTGGAGATGGCACATGTGAGTTAAGAATAATCTTCCAACAATTTAAGCAATTTTTTTATTATATTACCAAACATACTTACGTCTAATAAACTGGCCTCCTGTCGGCGTTGGACTGCGACAAACATTGCACACGGTACCGGTATCACAGAGACCAGAGCTATAATAATACCAACCCCTCTAGCCCAGTCTGGAAATATGTAACCTTTGAATGAGGGTGCAGGGTAGCCGACAACAGTGACGATCAACGTAACCTTCAAACAAGAGGTGTACACGAGTAATAGAGACCTTTCGCATAATCACGATTACGATTACGGATAATCTTTACGCTCGGGAGTTCTTATGTGAGATGAAATAAGTGTAATTATGTGCAGATGTGTCAAGGATATGTGCCACCGGTCCTGCTTGGGGACGCTCAAAAATTATCCGTGTGGTGTATAACACACGGATAAGAACATGGGATCTGAAAGAGACACATTACTTTTTCCATCAAATATATGTGTAACTGAATATAGTGGGGCATACGCCGTCTCACCAATTAACCATCGTATGTAATTGCAAAAGGTCTCTAATAGTTCAAATTGACTAATATAAAGAATCTCATCTTGAATACTATTAGTATATAGCTAATGAACGGTATACCGCTCTTTAGTGCATCAGGCCATTCTGGCTAAAGGGTGGTATACCAGTCTCTAGCCACTATGTTACTATTATAGATTTTCAACTGGAACTTGTAACCGTTCTGCTATAACGAAGCCTACAAGTGTACGGGTAAAGAAAAGTTACGAATCAATGGGATAGTGATATATAGTGAACAAGTTTTGCATACATGCATATATATTACAGGCAATTCTGCTCAATACAAAAAACGATAAATTGTAAAGAATTATAGAATGAGGTGATTCAACCCAAAATTAAATAGATTATCATGAATACATGATTGATACTTAACTCGTGTGTCGGCCCACGTTATAGCATATATTACAGAATAGGCACATGTATACGTTCTATTGGTCAGCCGGGAAACAAAATCAAAGTTTGAAGAAATGTTGTCGACCCTCTAAAGGACAAAAGTGACCACATAGGATTGACACTTAAATAGGGTGTCTACACAAGTTACATGTGGTATACGTTATAAGAATTGAATTGAATTGAATTTTTAATGCACATGACAAACAAAATGGTAATATTTCGCATAACAAGACATAACAATTTGATGAGTTTATTAAAGGTGATTGTAAACTGAGTGAGGGGAGATATATATGTGAAGTTGAGAATGTTTTGGGGTGATCCTATCAAATGTGATTTCAATGATGAATGGATAGATTGATCAATAACTAGCAGTTACAGTGAGAAACTTGGTGATGGACACTCTCATAACTATTAAGGAAAAAGAGAATTTTGATATGTTAGAATATTTATTTTTGGAATGCCCATTTGAGTGATTACATGCATATAAGAGATACGTTGAGGAAGATAACCATAGTCAGAAAGCAAAGATGGGACATGTATGTAAAATACATACACGGGAGTACATTGTATTAACCACATATAGGGAAAGAAATGAAATTTTGAATATGTGTTGTTGATATACTTACGGCCATCATTAGAGGTGTGATGATACACCAACATATCCTTATAAGGACGGGAGGAGGGCGTCCCAACATGATTTGTATATCACCGCTAAAACGTTTAGCTCCTGAAAATATACAGGATTGTGACACAAGAGTCACACGCAAGTGTATTCAATCATGGACTTCCAATTTATAAACAACTAACTAGAGTACCCGGCTCTGCTTGTGTAAAGTGAGTAAATTATTAATGCCCCTTCAAGTCATTTAAATTAATTATTAGTCACATATTGCATGACATCCATCGGATAAAGTTACTTCTATCTTTTAAGTTCACAATAACCGTTGTTTATTGCTAATTATTAGTGCCTCTTTACGTCATCTGAAGCACACATCCCATGACAATCCCCGTGTCAATTTACCTCTGTGTGCCAATTTTCCCACATATCTTCTGAGCTGATAATAAACATTATTCATTGATCATCTATCTTAATATGATTTATTAGTCTCCCCTTTAAGTCATCTGAAGGTCAAAGGCGCCTAATACATGATAATACATATACCCTGGTCAAGTGACACCTAGCTGTGTATCAATGTCTCTACATATCGTCCACGCCGAGAAGAGACGCTCTTTATTTTCACATATGACAATATCATTTGTAAGTTCCCCTTTATGGTCAACGGTACCTATCCAATGGTACTCCCCGTTGATTAATTACTCAGGGTAAAATAAGAACACGGTGTATTTAAATGACATTTCCGTGCAAAAATGGTGAACATCATATCGCAAATTGAAGTTTTGTCACAGCGGGGAAAAGCTGGACTGGGACGCATAGTCGTACCGATACACATCTTTATTTCCAATCATATTTAACATTGTGAAGTTAACAAACGCTAAGCCCAGGCAGACTAACATTTTCCATACATGGACAGAAAAATACGTGCATATGGTTGCTATATATCAAAAGATATCACTCGTATATATTTCCAATACGCAAGTTCCCTCTATAAAAGAGCAAGTACCCTTCTCTAAAAGAGCAAGTTTCTTCACTACTAGAGCCCGCCAACCACTTATATGACCAATTTGGTTCACATTTTAAACAACCCATTGTTGAAGAGGTGACTATGCAGCATTGCTTATTGCCAAATCGACATAGATATTCGGGTGACATGTCAACTATTTCGATTACATGTCATCAATCTCTACCAGAGCACACCGGTTACGTAGCGTTTTTCCGAAGACCCAAAACTCCGAAGGTCAGATTCTCCGACGCCCCGGTTCTCCGATAGCCCATAACTCCGAAGTCCCGATTCTCCGAAATCCCATAACTCCGAAGACCCATAACTCCGAAAGCCCATAACTCCGAAGGCCTATAACTCCGAACGCCCATAACTCCGAAGGTCTATAACTCCGAAGGGCCGATTCTCCGAAGGTCCGATTCTCCGAAGGTCCGATTCTCCGAAGATCATGTTTTATCGCTTATTAAATAGTGTACAGTCCAGTGGCGGGGTCAATGGGGCCCTAGGGAAGGCCGCCCCCCCCCCCAAAAAATGTCAAATGTCATGTAAACGTCAGGAAATCCCTCCTAGGCATTCAAATATTCACAGTGTTCCTGCCCAGGGGAGCCCCCGGACCAACGCTTGGGGGCGACCCCTCCCATGTATGCGCTCCCCAAATCAGGCCTTCGTGATATGCTTTCGGCATATCATATGCATGATATATCCCCCACATATGCTAATTAATGTGCACCCCTAAATGGGAACCCTGGCACCGCCACTGGTGTGCACCGGGTATATTATAACGAAACGCTGCAAGAATGTCAGAGTAGCCTAACATGCACAGGGGCGACAAGTTCTTCCCCGTTCATCCCTGTACATTTTACTCTGGCATCTCATGGGCCAACGTAACGTTATAGTATCTGGTGTATAGTCAGTGGCGGGCCAGGATTCCCATTTAGGTGGGGGCAGTAGGAAAAGTTTGAATATTTTGATGCCCCATGAACGATTTCCGGGCGTTTACATGACATTGGACATGTTTTGGTATAGGGGCCCATGTTGTCTGAAATAGCAAGTAGAGGTTTAATGGGGGCAGCGGGAATTTTGGGACCCCTTGGCTTCGCCACTGGACTGTACACTATTTAGTAAACGATAAATAAGGATTAACTGTCATGTGGACTGTTTTTATGGAGATGTAACGGTGAGGTAAGTGGACATAACTTGTGTAAAACCCGAAGGGTTTTACATACAAGTTATGTCCACTTACCTCACCGTTACATCTCCATAAAAATAGTCCACATGACAGTTAATCCTTATATTTATATACTTTTAGCGAAAAAGCCGCTTTTGTAAATATATTTAAATCGAAAAGTGTATCGTGACAAGATCAGCCCAAAATACCCAATAGCACCCTTGGCAAAAGTTAATAGGAACAATTTCTCTTCATGTTGAAACCCGATGATGTATTAAGTCAATCCTGCGCGAGTCAAAATGCGCCCAAAGCATTACGCGTTCGTCTTTCCAAACCTAATGACGTATCGATGGTGTTATTAGCTTGGTGTTATGAGGCGTTACGCATTCACCGAGAAATAACTGCAACTAGCCACGTGGGCGCCGACCAATCAGAATGCTGGATTTAGTGATGACAACACTTAGTGTGTAAATATTACCCCGATAAAATGAAAACTTCGGAGAATCGGACCTTCGGAGAATCGGACCTTCGGAGTTATGGGCCGTCGGAGAATCGGCCCTTCGGAGTTATAGGTCTTCGGAGTTATAGGTCTTCGGAGAATCGGCCCTTCGGAGTTATGGGCTTTCGGAGAATCGGATCTTCGGAGTTATGGGCCGTCGGAGAATCGGGTCTTCGGAGTTGTGGGCCGTCGGAGAATCGGGTCTTCGGAGTTGTGGGCCGTCGGAGAATCGGGTCTTCGGAGTTGTGGGCCTTCGTAGTAATAGGTCTTCGAAAAACCGGTCTGACACCGAGCACACCAGTCATGCTTCCTTTCTGATTCTGTAACCGGCTGGGTACTAGTCCGTGTTTATATTTAGCATGGGATTTTCCAGCAAAAATGGCGAAACCCGATCGCTCCAAAGTCAAATTTTCTATGTGCTTTGAGAACAATTCCCACACTAAAACATAATGACAGAATGGAAAATCAGAGCGGTAGTTTTGTTGACGATTTTCGCAAGCTACTCATCAAATTTGCAGCAAATTAGAACTCTTGTGTTTGACTTGTCGTTCGATTGATCACAATCTCATACACGTGCGTTTATACTTTTGTGTTGATAAAATAATCGGAGAACAGAATCACACCGTTTCGAAATATAGTTCTTCGGTTTTAGTGGGACTTTTCAAACATAAGGTCCAAAATTTATACAAATTTTGTTCGATATTTTGTGTGCTTAGCAAGGGCAGCATGTTGATCTGTTCGCTTTGTATATATTTTAATATAGCGGAAGTCCACCAAATGTGGGTGAAAAGTCGCCGGTAGGAGCGGTCTTACCGAGTCATCAAGGGAGGTCAACCCTGCATGGAGTTTGGCATGGCATGCGTACCAAATATATCATCTCTTGTTTCATACTTAGATACTTGTCATTGAGACACGATATATCTGCATGTGCAATTCTACGTTGCACGCATTATCCACTAAATGCTAATAATCATGGCAGTCAACTCACGTGCAGATTTGGTATATGCTGACACGCTTGCCATTATACAAGCTGTTTATTGGTTGAAATTTAGAATCAGATGACCACCGGGTGTCACTTGGACTTGGTGTATCTCAATGCGCAATTCTACTATACGTTAATAATTCACTAAATGCAAATTAGCAAACCTCTCCTGACTTAAATGCACGGGCGCCGGCGTTCGATGCAGAAATATTCATTTTTGTTCAAATCGCCATCAACAGAAGGAATATTAAAATATATATAGTTTTGTTCATATGCCAAACACAATCAGCGCATAAATAGTACATTGTCGTCAAGACGTACGATGGTGTACGTAAACAAGAGCCTGCTCGTGTTACAGAAGTTATGCTTCTGAAGTTATGCTTCTGTTTACATAACACAGCGCAATTCTATTGGTTAATCACACACAAATGATATAAACGCTCTTTATTATTTCCATATCAGGAAAACAGTAACAAATAACGCTCTTTATGTTTACCATACCCGGATCTAAACAAACGCCAGGAAACGTAACGCTTTTTGCGTTTGTTTACATAACAAAGGAAACAAATCAACAATAACATACTGTTTATGCCATATCTCGATTGGTATAAGTCACTATACCTGGCTTATACTATACCGAGGTGGGAATTAGTTGCGTCCATGTATAATTCGTATAATATTGCTGATAGGTTTGGCAATCCACAAGTTGGGTAGAAGTTCGAATCACAATGGAAATGACAACCGAATTGATGTTTGCGTTTCAAGAAGAAATTAATTCTGTCCCGCTTATCCTCACGATATCGCATCGTGACAGTTAACCGGGAAACATAACTCTGCATAAGCACTTACCATAGACCCACCCAACTATGATACATTCTATTAAAGCGCAGAACATGACCGCAAACGCCGAACAATACCAGTCAAGCAACGTGAATACGAATATCCCTCCCTGAAGAAAAAAATAGTGTCCAGATAGACGTTGTATACATATTCATTGTGACCCAAGTATATTTTGAGTACATAACCGTTTAGGATTACAATTATAAATGGGGGTGCACAGCGGATCTGGGCAAATATTATGAACATTATGAGAGCACCCACCCCCCCTGGAAAATAGCTGATAGTGAATATGAAGATGGTATTGTTACAGGAAGCTGGCAATTAAAGTGGTGATGGGTTCATTTGGAGAACGGTTCCCCGAGTGTCCACGATGTCAATGGCACACTATGAGCACCGTCCTCCAGTCAGAGGAACATACATTTACAGGATGGTGTGGTTTTATAGTTGTGGTCGTGAACGCAGTTTCCGGCAGATTGGAGAAAGTAATAACGATGTGAAAGTTATGAGAATTTAGAAAACAAATTTGTGAAATGGTCTATAGATGAGATGTACGACTGGACTGTCTCGAAAAGAGGCACATTCAGATTATCGCTGTAACATGAGACACCAAAGAGAATATTAGTGACTGAGACAATCCCTATATGTTCAGGTCATCCAATCTTTCAAACAAACAGGTCAATATATAGATGGAAACAGAGTAGTTTGAATAAAAAAATTTCAACAAATTTTCTCTCACACCAGCTCATGCAGCTACTGAGACACCAGTCGCAAAAATTGACGACAAATAGACTGGTGAACTAAATGATATGCTCTGC
Source organism: Siphonodentalium dalli (assembly GCA_032622095.1). NCBI lineage: Eukaryota > Metazoa > Mollusca > Scaphopoda > Gadilida > Siphonodentaliidae > Siphonodentalium > Siphonodentalium dalli. Next base: position 119,485,456 of record CP136062.1, on the reverse strand, counting down.
GATAATTTGTAAGATGGATATACATTGCAGTTATATAATGGTGTGAACAGAAACGACGTCAGAAAAATAAGAAGTATGTATAATGTATGGAGTATAGACGTACATAAGAGCTGAGATATATCAGCCGGTACCTCATGCGGCATACCGCATATAATGGTCATACTATTATTGAGGACAATATCCAAATTCTGGTCTTCTATAAATTCCATATACAGGGGACAAAATGTAACAAAATTTACTCCACATACCATCATACACTTTATTGGTTAATATAGTATTTTGTTATGAGAGGCCGATTTACTATTTATCAGAGAGTTAATGAAAGTGTCAATGGCACTGTAGCTAAAATTAGAGAGGAATACTTTGGAAAATAGTATGCATTGCAGTTAATGAGAGGATTCATAATACAGAAAGTTTAAACAGTTAAAGTCATACAATGACGAGATTGAACTGACACAAAGCCAGTGATTCCAATCTGTGTATTTAAAAGAGATCACACCAAGCCAGCGATTTGATTAAATTTAAGCCAATTAAGCGTATATGTACTCGCACTGTGGACAGCTTGTTTTCACCACCTGACTGTATTGTTTACATGTTTCGCTAGACGTTAGGCCGATATATAATATCGTGTAGGCTAGGCGTCGTGAAATCGCGTGACTCTCCCATGAAGTGCATCTCTACAACAATGCCACAGTAACACACGTTAGAAGTTATACGTACGTGTGTCTAAACCTGGATACTATCACTGTAATGGACTGACTCACAAGTGATTGGAAACAATCATTTTATATATCCCAAATAGAAGTTATTTTGGTCTGTTTTAATTATACAGCTCGAAACATGTATATATCGTATTTATGCTTATGAGCTAATCTCCAGTAAGATAATTAAATGTAATTGATAATATTAGAAGATATTTAATGCCCAATCTTTACACTCACCCGAGTTGCAAATAGCAAGCCGCCAGCAAACATAGCTAACGCCATCCCACCAGTCACGCACACCTTCCACTTTTGTAGCGTTTTCGGAAATGCGTCTACTATGGCACTGGATATACTTTCAAACATGGCGAACTTCAAATGAAAAAAAACAAACTGTGATGAAACAAAGATCATATAATTTGTATCTCTTGCCGGAGAAGCCTAAAAATAAAGTTTGAGCAAATCAGTTTTGCCGAAATGGCGAGTTACTACTATATTGAGAGACTAGTTCAATCGTGGCAAGGATTCCGTCGATGTGTGAAATTCGGCAATTGATGCCTTTCAGGAAATTAAAAGTACTGAATTTCACCCTAAAGGTAGACCCATGCTTTGTAACATTGTTTTCTAAACTGTCGTCTGCCACTTGTGTTGTAACTCTTAATCGTGTCTAACTGCTTATGACACACAGTCAATGTATCTCGTTGATATAGGACATATAGGCGGGTTCCTATAATATTCTAAAACTTCGAAAATTTCAATTCAGTATAACGAGACAATTTAGCATCAGCTTTGGGGGTGTCAACATATGGGTGAAACACCAATACATATACATTTCTTTGGCTGGCACACAACAAGTCTTAAAGATACGGGCGGCGATGGCGGTGGGTATGCTGTTAAAATATTCAGCTCCGTCAAAAACCGCCATAAACAGAAAGAATAGTAAAATATAGACAGACTTGGTTCTTATACCGATAAGAAATATGGCATAAACAGTATGTTATTGTCAAATGTTTTTCCTTTGATATATAAACAAAGAGCAAAAAAACGTTACAGAACCAGGCTTTTGTTTAGATCCCGATATGATAAACATAAAGAGTGTTATTTGTTACTGTTTTCCTGATATGGAAATAATAAAGAGCGTTTATATCATTTGTGTGTGATTAACCAATAGAATTGCGTTGTGTTATGTAAAACAGAAGGAAACTTCTGTAACACGAGCAGGTTCTTGTTTACGTACACCATCGTACATCTTGGCGACAATATACTATTTACGCGTTGATTATGTTTGGCATATGAGCAAAACTATATATATATTAATATTCCTTCTGTTGATGGCGATTTGAACAAATATGTATATTTCTGCAATGAACGCCGCCCGTGCCTTTAATCGTGGGACATCTCCGGTGATACCTAATGATATATTTATTTTTCCTATTTAAGTTTTCATTTAATGTCATTAGTTTGTCACTATATTTATCTAATAGTTGAAAAATATTAATTGTTTGATCTAAACTAATTCTTCCCACCTCATGCTGTTTACTTGGAAATCAGTGGGTACCGCGACATAGGAAATAAATTATATACATTTTAACAAACAATACCTCACTGTCGAGTCCGAGAAGAATTAACGTCAAGAAGAACAGAACAGCCCAGATTTGTGGAAATGGTAACTTGGCAATGGCTTGTGGATACACAACAAACGCCAAACCAGGACCTACAAGACAAAATAGATACTCACCGGAGTCCTCTCAAGAACGGACACTGTTTACACGACCAAACCCCTGCCGCACAAACAAAGCCTCAAACCCATAATTATATTTTCGCTTATTTCACTACAATATTTTGTTGTAAATTAATTGCAATGGTATAGGGCGAATACATGATAATAAATGCCGATGTTAATGGCGAAATTGGTTGTGTTTCTTGTATATGTAATTTGCTTGATCACTTGTAAATATTAATTTCACATGTATACTTGTTTTGATATTTTATCTCAAATACTGTATGATGTACGGTTTTATTATTGAGATTAAACAAATTCAAATTCAGATTGGGGAACATGTTATTTGTTGCAACACAAAAATAAACGGTGGTTTCAACGATTCAAAAACAATGAATAAGAAATATATACGTCGTGAAGTTGCGCCTGGCTGATAAAAAGTTGAGTTAAAGTAAAGATTCTATGGTTTCATTAATGATTACACGTAGTTTGTCTACGCCATTGCGGACTGAAACATTCTAGGGTTGCCACAACGCACAAACTGCACTTCACTTTCACCGTTTTCAGGTATTGGCTGAATGTAGGTTTTTCCACTCGGTCACGATGATGGTGTCCGATTAAACAACAGTCTACCGTCTAACCCACCGAATGATCATGTAAGCGACCACTAGTAATCAAAATGGACGTCCAATGAACGTGGTATATACAAACGCTCACCAGAGGTAGCAAACTCCCGGATGTCGACTCCCTCTTCGTGTGCCATGAACCCTAGTACTGAGAATATGACGAATCCGCCATAAAAGCTGGTAAACCCGTCAGCCAGCGCGCCAATCAAAGCGTCTCTGAAAAGTATACCTTAATATTTTCTCAGGCATTTTATGGATTTTGGCGAAAATTGCCCCAATGATGATTTGATAGCTTTGTCAGCAACAATATCTATACAATTATTCTAAAATGGGATTTTTTTTCGGCTATATGCCTATTCGGTTAATTGCATAAAATACGGCGGGCACAAATGCTGTACAATCAGCTAAATTGACTGTATATTAAAACATTGGTTTGAGTGGCACTGATTTCCATATCAAATATATGAATATTTCGAATGTCAAGGTTTTGCATATTGGGTACCAGCAATTTTATATTGACAAACTACCAGACAAAGATGTTAAGAGTTAAGACAGCCAATTTAGTCTTTCAAATGGATGAATACAGACCCCAACATGTTTTGACATATGTTTATTATCTTATCTACATGTATGCTACTCTAAATCTATCCATATACCAAGACTAGGTCTTGGTATATGTAGACTCATGTTTGTTGCGTGCGACGATACCCACCTCAGACAGTTATTATGGAACTTGTTATAGCTGGCCATTGTTATCAACCCTCCCCACGCTGGTCCCAACGAGAAAAACACTTGAATTCCCGCTTCAATCCAGACCTGAAAGACAAGAAAACAATGATTACCATGGTTACCTAGATTATGTTGAAGACAAACTGCTTTATTAGAAGGAGTTGTATGAGTAGATTGCAATTAATTTCTCAGTGGCATGTACTAACAACGTCTTAACAATCCGAAATTAAGCAAAGAAGTTGTTCTCGAAAATTAGTGCCAAAATCGTGTTCATATGATACTCACATTGAAACTCCATAATTTCTCGAAATCTGGGGTGAGGTAGAACATTATCCCATCCAGAGATCCGGGAAGTGTTAGTCCCCGTATCAAGAAAACAGTCAGTAAAACATAAGGCAACAGTGCAGTCACGTAGACGACCTGAAACGCAAACAAATGTTTACTCGGTCTACTTAAAGGTACACAATCCGATTCGATGGTTCCCATATAATCAGATTTCAACAACAACAACAACATTTCTTGAAATGCCGCTTCAGTTATCAGAATTGATTAATTGACCAAAAAAAATAAATAGTGCTAACCACAGTCAACTATAGTATAAAATTGCTCAGGAAGTGTTATATATCAACATTTAGTTCAACGCAATTTGGTATCGAGAGTATGTGGGTCGGCATTCGTCGAATATATGACACGCCGCCAAATATTCCAGATGGTGAGAAATAACAGATTCCAAAAAATATATATCTGATACTCTGAGGTTTGATGGGTGGGTTCCTCGACTCGAATAAAATATTTTTGTTTACCCCCTCCCGAAGCCAAAGAAATAGTAATTTAGCAGTGTTAGTTCGGATTGTGCATCTTCAAGCACATACACCAGGCGTTGCACAAAGGGTGTGGCTAGATAATCATTTTCGTTGTGGGCTACGAGTTTCCAATTGCACCCCTTTATGTCATAAAAGATGAATACTACGACGAATTATCTGGATAATTTTAATAACATTTTACAATCAGAGCATTTCCACGTGATCGTCACCTATGGATATTGCAATTGATACATAACGTCATGACTCTTATTGGAAGTTCAGAACTGGGACAAACATTTTAAGCTCATTATTGTGATAACAGAGGAATTGCTCGATGCCCATAAAAAGAATAATAAATTGACATGAATTTTGCATACGCAAATAAGATCGACTGACGATATTTTCTGGGAAATGAGACCCAACATACATGTACTTACACAATTAATGCAATAAAAGCATGTACACATGAAACTGCTGGCTCTGTAAAGGAGAATCGACGAGATATCACTTAGATGACTTTTGCAGAACCTCGTTTGTTGTTTTGTGTATTTCATAAACGTGAATGATTCAATATTATGTGCGTGTAACGGTTAAAGGTACACAATCCGATTAGATGGTTCCCGTAACATAAGATTCCAACAAACAAAAACAAAAAATAATGCTAACCACTGTCAGCTCTAGTATAAAATTTCCCCAAACGTGTAATGTATCAACATTTTGTTCAACCCAGTTTGGTGTCGAGAATACGTCTGTCGGCTCGACGAATATTTGCTACGCCGCCAAATATTACAGGTGGTTAAAAAAATAACAGATTTAAAAAATCGATATCTGATAACTATGAGCTTTGACGTGTGTGTTCCTCGACTCGAATCAAATATTTTTTTTACCCCCGATGCCAAAGAAATAGTAATTTAGAAGCGCTAATACGAATTATGTATAGAGAATAAGTCATTTCATGCATGCAATAAGTAAATATAACGAAAGTTTGAATCACCTTGCCTAAGGATTTGATTCCTTTGCAGAGACACAGGAACACGAGAAACCAAGCAGCAAACAGACATGCAACCATGTGCCATTGGAGGTAGTCAAGATCATCGAGGCCGGATGAAAAATTTAGAACTTTGTGACTGAAATTATAAGTTATATGTTTTCGGAATTAACGCTTGAGACAAGGCTTGAGATGGGATTCTTCAAGTTTAGTCCCAATTATGGTAGTTCACTGTCGAAAATGACAATTCATGCACATCAAATTAGAAAAGAGCTCCAATGATCTTTCAAACTCAAATTTATTTTAACAAAAATGCATGAATTTCGTCTTTGTGGATAAAATTGAATGATTTGTCCACTGATATGAATGCGTGCATAAGACTCATATAATGAAAACCTTAATTTGGAAAATGTTTGGGAGCTACAAAGTCAAAGCGTGACGCCAATGGGGTCGTTGTCGTAACGTTTTATAAACGCACACCGTGTGCATTTATGTATACATAAATGTACACCAGTATCAGTCGGCGCGAGATTGAAATGTTGCTGTAAATTATTGCCGCAATTCAGACTATTTTTCTTCCGTAGTTCTGATAAAGGCATTCTTTTATCACAATGACCAAAGTGCAATAAAATTGATCATCGTCGCATAATGATCTCAGTACCGGTATTAAACGGGGACAGAAATAATTGCTTGGTTGTTTGAGCAATGAACGGAAGAAAATGAACTTGCAAAAAATATCAACACGTGTGCATTTATGTAGAAAACACTATGACAATGACCCTGTCACGTGACACTAAGCGAGACTGGTGCGCATTTATGTATACAGAAATGCACACGGTGTGCACCTTTGTATAAAACATTACGACAACGACCCCATTAGCAAGAGTGACTATATGTGGTGATGAAATATGATTAAATATATTGATGCAGTCTCCATGCATTCATATATTAGATGCCATGTGTACAGTAATGCTCTAAGTAATCGACTTCTTAACCACAGCATAATTATGGGTAACTTTTCAGGATTTAGTCGGAAATATGGCTTGTTGCCATTCATCTCGGGGAGAGCTTTCCGATGAATGGCAACACGCCATATTTCCGACTAAATCCCGAGAGCTTTCCGATGAATGGCAACAAGCCATATTTTCAACTAAACCCTGAAAAGTTACCCATAATTATGCTGTGGTTAAGAAGTCGATTACTTAGAACATTACTGTACCTCCAGAATTCTTCTGCAGAGCTCTGGTTGTGTTTCTTCATCTCGGCGACGACGCTTTTATTGAGACTGAGCATCTCATTATGTTCTATGGGTGTGAGACAACCTTCGGTATTCCATGGATTGTCACACGTCGTCCATGGCAACACGGGAAAGAAAGCATTCCCAAAGTAAAATATCACCCACGCAATAACGCATATGTAATAAAATGATGCGATTCCAGAGATGACCACCATCAGATATCCGAGACCTGAAAAGGAATGAAACACGTGACCAGCCATGTAATGATGTATATCGATATCTAATTAAAAAAACGCAATTACATGTATCACCGCCATCAAATACCACCCAAGACGTCTAAAGGAATGAAACAAGACTTTATGACAAGCATTGTTGGTCAAGATGGTTACAATAATTGCAGAATGGCATGCAAGTTCGCATTACTTTTTTCAGTTTTATCCACCATCTTATATTGAAAATAAGAACACAGAAAATAGAATTAGAAATAGAAAAATAAATAAATAGACAGCAGGAAAAGGGAAAAACTGCAGACGACTTAAAATGTGCTTATCCAATGGTAGCCCATATGGTGGCAGCAATTTTAGACGGTGTACATGTCAAGATATGAAAAATCCACGAGCAAGCCATATTCCTAATATGAGTTGGTTAATCCTACTTGCAATAAGTTCCGCGAATTACTTTCAAACCGTCGACCTGATCGTTTTGCCCAGGTAACATACGTGTGGTGGTGTGTATTTTTTTGTATCTGGTATTTTCGGGTACCCACAACCCCAAACCTGCAAAAACTAAATATTTTACTCCCAATTTGTTTACACCCCCCCCCCCCCCCCCCAATTTAACTAATTATTTTAGTCTAAATCCCTACTGATATCACTCATATGCCTGGGAAATTATCTCATTTAGTTCAAATGACAGTTTAACCTGTTTCAGTCTTTCAGAAGCTGTTTGAATTGGAAAATAGTAAATACAGGCAAATATGAAGTTTTTTTTCTTCAAATACTGGCTGATAGGCATTAATTTGTCTACCACATACATGCATTGGAGTGTCCATGCCAGTGTGTGATGTGAGTATGCAAGGTCTACCTGGGTGGTCAAATTCCATACGGCTAAATGGAAATTATAATGCATGGTTGAAGTTGACAAATACAGTAACCCACTAGACGATGATAGGTGCACATACAACACTAGTATAAGGAATATGCATCCAATTTTACAAAAACTAATTATACATATCCCAGCATGTCCCCTGCATATCCAGTGATATATCATTTCCCCATGCAAGTTATTACATGAACCGCACATGTCTATTGGCTATTTAGATGTAATACATTTTAAGCTGATAACATCTCAGGACAGTGAACTCAATCTAGACTTTCGAGTCACAGTCACATATTTTGTAGGCATATCCATTACATATGAAGCTCCAATTCAACTAGAAGTTGACATATTTTGAAAATAAATACATAGAGAGGATATTTACCACTGGAGGCTGTAATTGGAAATATTAGATGTGATGTAAATTGCTGAAAGGCAATAATTTGTCTACCGGGCATTAATTTGTCTACCGCATACATGCATTGGAGTTTCCAGGTCAGTGTGTGGTGTGAGTTTGCTAGGTCTACCACATGCATGGTAGATATGACAAATATTAGATATGGTGTAATATAGATATGACAAATATTAGATGTGGTGTAAATTGCCGATATATGCAAACCTAGGTCATTGTGTAAGATACACACAATGTCATAATTTCTAACTATTTCCTGATTAGTCTGTCAACCAGCACATTTTCTAGCATAATGCACCTTTTGTTTGTCTACTGGAGAAACTTCTATTATACTAAATTACAAGCAGTTACTATGCCAGACTTGGATACTTTAGGTGTTGTGTGAGTATCATATCATCTGATTTGATTGATATGCAAATAATGCAGCTTGGTGCACTGATGCCAGTTATGTTCGAGCCATTGGTAGTCGCATTAATGGTTGAGACAGTTGCTCGCTCTTTTTCCATCCACACAATGATCTAGGCGTAAATGTCTTAATACATCAGGACAAGTTTATTTATATCAGTTTTACATTTCTCGAAGCTTCTTTCCAAAGGGTGTCGTGAAGGAACTCACCGTTCCATATGCAACATGCCATAGCTTAATGTCATCTCCACTAAGGCTCATATGAGGTCCCAGTAACATAATATGGCGTTATAATATGCTTTAAACTGTTACAAATGTCAAATATGGGCACAAAGGGCATTGGTATCCTGTTTAGAGATAGTTTTATAAATATGCTTACCCTTTTAAGTAGGCTCAATTTTTCAATTGACAGTTAACAATGAAATTTATTTCTGTTAGATGATGTGAATTTCGCGTAAATCTGGTAACTTTTAACATATAGAATTATATAAAGTGATATCCGTTGCAAGGACTGCTTTCACATAAAACACAACTTAACTTGTCTGCAGAATTTGTGTTCATCTATTTTTTTTCTATTGGTAATTTATGATTAGATGTTCTGATATTCAATAGGCAGTTAGACAAATGGGATGGTAAATAAACTAAATAGCGACTCATTTTCATGGACTGCTTTATAACTCTGTAATATATGGCACGATATAAAGTGAAAGCATTCAGGCTGTCTTAAGTGGTTTCCCTAATACTGTTTAACCCTTTACCCAACAGAAGGGCCTTGTGCCAATGCATTCTCTTATATATGCGAGTCGACCATAGGTCGCCTCGCATATATAAGAGAATGCATTGGCTTAACACATTAAAAATTATAAAATTGTTAAAGAATGTAAGAAAAAATGGTAAAAAGTGTTAAAAAAAGATTTTTTTTAGGCCAATGCATTCTCTTATATATGCGAGGCGACCTATGGTCGAATCGCATATATAAGAGAATGCATTGGCACAGGGCATAACTGTAACTATCACACTGTGGTCAAGGAGCCGGTTCCAATGATATCCATATTTGTATGGTTCTATTGAGACAGACCGAAGATATTTTAGGCTGTTGAAGCTTTATTTGGCCGGTTTTGGCCGGTTTGTTGGGTAAAGGGAGGGGTACTGTACGCCATTTTCATTAAATTTCCGGTGATTACAACGATCTAATATCGATAATATATAGAAACATAAATAATTTGAGTCGAAGATGTATTCTGTAAACGCTCAGGTTAATAGGCTATCTTAAAATTTAATAATTTAAAAGTTAATAATTTGATATAAATTGAATTTATGACTGGAGCCATAAAATGGCGTCAATTAAATTACGAATTCCCGTGTACATGACGTAATCAAATAAAGTAATTGAGGGATACTGGATCTATAAACCGATCGCACACACGATCGTTTGAACATTATGATGATACGAGAAGAAAACTCAAGCCACTCACTGACTAGTGATGATACAATAACTTAAATGAGTATATGTGACTAGTATGCATATAAATATAACTTTTATTTGATTCATTTGGTTGAAAACTGTACAAAAATTACTCGACAATTTGTATTTTTGCATTCCGTTAAATTTGCCATCCGTAACACTACTTCGTACTCAACAGACTTTCAAATAATGGAAAAATTGTTACCTTATTCTCCGACTCGGAGACTATAGAAACCAACAACAACATGTTGGGTACAGTATCCCTTTAATCAGTAGTGATGTTATAGTTCTTAACTCTGCTCGGCTCAGCGCTGACGGGTTTCCCCCAAATTTCCCATGTGAACTTCTCGAAGAATTCCTTCTCCAAATTCATCTTATTTTGCAGTTTTGTATCGGTCTCACTAATATATCTAAGTAAAAGCTCCGATCCTTTGTGTGACACCAGTTTGGATCAGCATGCTAGTGTCCTGTATTTGATTTCAATCAATATAGGATATCTACCAAGGCATAAACCATGTACTTTGGCGCACTGGAGTGTTAAGTCCAGCCCTGTCCCTTTTTACTGGTTGACCAATTAAACAAATATGAATCAAAAACCACCCACGAACCATTGAAACCAAATGTGAGATTAATCAGCCAGGTGATTCCAGAGAACAACTTGATTTAATGAGTTTCAGTTATATCATTGGACATAAAAGTGCTCGAGCTCACACCACTGACTCCTCCCGACCAGTCGACCTCGTTTCAACAAATATCAGTCCCAGCCAGTTAAAGATACGGGCGGCGTTGGCGGTGGGCATGGTGTTAAATTATTCAGCTCCGCCGTGAAAAACCGCCATAAACAGAAAGAATAGTAAAATATAAATAGGTGTGTTCTTATACCAATCAGAAATATGGCATAAACAGTATGTTATTGTCAAATTTCTTTCCTTTGTTATGTAAACAAAAGCAAAAAAACGTTACGTTACCTGGTTTTTGTTTAGATCCCGATATGGTAAACATAAAGAGCGTTATTTGTTACTGTTTTCCTGATATGGAAATAATAAAGAGCGTTTATATCATTTGTGTGTGCTTAACCAATAGAATCGCGCTGTGTTATGTAAACAGAGGCACAAATTCTGCAACACGAGCAGGCTCTTGTTTACGTACACCATCGTACGTCTTGACGACAATATAATATTTAAGCGCTGATTATGTTTGGCATATGAACAAAACTATATATATTTTAATATTCCTTCTGTTGGTGGCCTTTAAGGCCACTCCATATAAAACATAAGCTAAATTGGCCCAGTGGTTCTTGAGAAGAACATCCCATAAGAATTATCATGAAGCCTAGGGAAAGGGTTATGTCCCTTGTTCCGCCCATATTTGACCAGTCGATCCCAATTGAACAAATATGAATGCCTTTGCATAAGGATCATCTGCACAAAATTAGAGCCCGTTTGGTGTATCGGTTCTGGAGAAACTGTTCACAGTCGGACCGACAGACGGATGGACGGACGACGGAGTGATGACTATAACAATGCGTTTGAATCGTGGTTATCTGACAACCGTAATCATTTATATAAAGGCAACGCAATCTGGGCAAATAATGACCATTTCAGCTAAAATCAATATTTTATTGCCTTTTATGAAGGCCTTCCCGCCGTTTCAGTAGTTTCCCCACAATAAAAGTGCTTACCTTGTGTAACTATGATTAAGAACACAACAATATTCTTCAACAAAACGTATGTTCCATTATATGGACTTGGCCAAAATTTCCTGTGACACAAAACACATTCCCGGATTCAAACTTACCTCTGAACATGGGACAGAACTCCCATACGAACAGTGCACTAATACCCGAAAATTGACCGAGGGCGACCTCCAGAAAGAATAATGGTATTCCGGCAAAAAAGAGGAAGAAGAAGAATGGTATCAGGAAAGCGCCTGAAATGAAATTGTTCATACTTATAATTCACGAGCGACTGCAGGCCGGGCCAGTATAATGATTTGCTCGAAAATGGCGTTAAGATATCATGCCTTGAATGTTAAACAATCGTTTTTCTCTTTATATTCCAATAAGCTATCCCAACAAATCATTTGGGATAATGTAAATAAAAAAAAATTTGATTGAGTATATATAGTTGTAAATGGTGAACAAAACGATGTCTTCTTATTTTGTTTTGATACATATTGTCGTCATTTTCGAGCAAAGTATGAAGTAGGTTCGCTGCCCTGGGCTGACTATATAAGAGGAAGACGATTTGTAAGATTTATCAAACTTATTTTTCTTTGACGCGGAGGATGAAGATTATCCCCCACTATGTGAGAGTTTTGCTGGTGCTGCTAGGTTAGAAGATGTCTTCTTCAACGTGAACATTGACCATGTGAGCCTCAATAATTTACATGTAAAGTGTCTACCAATTTTGCATTGAAAAAGCCTATTTGGCACAGAAAGTTGCACGAGTAAACTATTATTGACAACATTTCAACAACATCGGTTGTACCATATCGTAGAAAATGACGTCTGAAAATATACACACTTGTAAACAAACCGTCCTTCATTCGCCCCGAACAAGTCACAAATAAATAAACGAGAATGATTTCGGCAAGGAGAGTTACTTGATTTATTTATATGAAATAATTGTGTTGTGTTCTGGTAATAATTATTAAACAATACTGAACTATCTGGGTTAAGCATGTTTGTTGGCTGCGAGGTGCAGCAATGTCTCAAATCACTTTAAGGAATGAATCAATTTATCTTTAAACAAAAATAAAAATTCTGCATTTGCTCATGGCTTGTTTGAGTTCTCAAATGAAAGTGTCAATGACACTGTAGCTCAACTTGGAAAGGGAATAATTTAATATATTACAGTCAATGGAGCGATTAGGAATGTGGAAAGTTGAATGTCTAATACTAGTTTATAGACATGAAGAGAAAAGTTAAATCCAAGATGGCTGCTGGCGGCCATGTTTTCAGCCGAATGACCCCAAAATGAGTCGTTCCCAACTACATGTCATCGTTAACATCAATGACAAATTTTATGACGATCAGACTAAAGGTACGACCTGTGGCCCGTGCTAATGGATTACATTTTGAAATCCAAGATGGCCACTGGCGGCCATGTTTTTTGTCCGAATGACCCCGAAATCAGACTAAAGGTACGACCTGTAGCCCGTGGTAAAGGATTTAGTCATACAAAGAGTAAAATCCAAGTTGGCTGCTGGCGGCCATGTTTTTTGGCCAAATGACCCCAAAATGACTCGTTCCCATCTACATGTCATTATTAACATTCATGACAAATTTTATGATGATCAGACTAAAGGTACAACCTGTAGCCCGTGCTAAAGGATTTAGTCATACAAAGAGTAAAATCCAAGATGGCTGCTGGCGACCATGTTTTTTGGCCGATTGACCCCAAAATTACTCGTTCCCATCTACATGTCATTGTTAAGAACCATGACAAATTTTATGATGATCAGACTAAAGGTACGACCTGTAGACCGTGCTAAAGAATTTAGTCTTACAAAGAGTAAAATCCAAGATGGCTGCTGGCGGCCATGTTTTTGGCCAAATGACACCCAAAATTACTCGTTCCCATCTACATGTCAATATTAACATCCATGAGAAATTTCATGATGATCAGACGAACAGTACGACCTGTGGCCCGTGCTAATGGATTAAATTTTGAAATCCAAGATGGCTGCTAGCGGCCATGTTTTTTGTCCGAATGACCCCAAAATGACTCGTTCCCATTTACATTCCAATTTCAACAGCCATGAAAAAATTTATGATGATCAGACTAAAGGTACGACCTGTAGCCCGTGCTAAAGGATTTAGTCATACAAAGATTAAAATCCAAGATGGCTGCTGGCGGCCATGTTTTTCGGCCAAATGACCCCAAAAGTACTCGTTCCCATCTACATGTCAATATTAACATCCAAGACAAATTTCATGATGATCAGACGAACAGTACTAACTGTGGCCCGTGCTAATGGATTAAATTTTTAAATGCAAGATGGCTGCTGGCGGCCATGTTTTTTGTCCGAATGACCCCAAAATGACTCGTTCCCATCTACATTCCAATTTCAACAGCCATGACAAATTTTATGATGATCAGACTAAATGTACGACCTGTAGCCTGTGCTAAAGGATTTAGTCATACAAAGAGTAAAATCCAAGATGGCTGCTGGCGACCATGTTTTTTGGCCGAATGACCCCAAAATTACTCGTTCCCATCTACATGTCAATATTATCATCCATGACAAATTTCATGATGATCAGACAAACAGTACGACCTGTGGCCCGTGCTAATGGATTAAATTTTGAAATCCAAGATGGCCGCTGGCGGCCATGTTTTTTGTCCGAATGACCCCAAAATGACTCGTTCCCATCTACATTCCAATATCAACAGCCATGACAAATTTTATGATGATCAGACTAAAGGTACGACCTGTAGCCCGTGCTAAAGGATTTAGTCATACAAAGAGTAAAATCCAAGATGGCTGCTGGCGGCCATGTTTTTTGGCCGAATGACCCCAAAATGACTCGTTCCCATCTACATGTGATTATTAACATTATTGACAAATTTTATGATGATCAGACTAAAAGTAGGACCTGTAGCCCGTGCTAAAGGATTTAGTCATGCAAAGAGTAAAATCCAAGACGGCTGCTGGCGGCCATGTTTTTTGGCCGAATGACCCCAAAATTACTTGTTCCAATCTACATGTCATTGTTAACATCCATGACAAATTTTATGATGATCAGACTAAAGGTACGACCTGTAGCCCGTGCTAAAGAATTTAGTCATACAAAGAGTAAAATCCAAGATGGCTGCTGGCGGCCATGTTTTTGGGCCGAATGACCCCAAAATAACTCGTTCCCATCTACATGTCAATATTAACATCCATGACAAATTTCATGATGATCAGACGAACAGTGCGACCTGTGGCCCGTGCTAATGGATTGAATTTTGAAAACAAAGATGGCCACTGGCGGCCATGTTTTTTGTCCGAATGACCCCAAAATGACTCGTTCCCATCTACATTCCAATTTCAACAGCCATGACAAATTTCATGATTATCAGACTAAAGGTATGACCTGTAGCCCGTGCTAAAGGATTTAGTCATACAAAGAGTAAAATACAAGATGGCTGCTGGCGGCCATGTTTTTTGCCCGAATAACCCAAAAATGACTCATTCCCATCTACATGTCATTGTTAACATCCATGACAAATTTTATGATGATCTGACTAAAGGTACGACCTGTAGCCCGTGCTAAAGGATTTAGTCATGCAAAGAGTAAAATCGAAGATGGCTGCTGGCGGCCATGTGTTTTGGCCGAATGACCCCAAAATTACTCGTTCCCATCTACATGTCAATATTAACATCCATGACAAATTTCATGACGATCAGACGAACAGTACGGCCTGTAGCCCGTGCTAATGGATTGAATTTTGAAATCTAAGATGGCCGCTGGCGGCCATGTTTTTTTCCGAATAACCCCAAAATGAATCATTCCGGTACAAATGTTGATGTCAACAGCTATGACAAATTTCATAATGATCCGATCAAAGGTACGACCTGTAGCCTCTATTGTTGACGCCTTACGTACACACGCACACACGCACACACGGACGACGGACGACAAAGCCATGGCAATAGCTCAAACTTTACAAAGTAAAGTTGAGCTAAAAAGGACAGCGCACCGTATTAATATAAGGAATGTCGTACTACAGTATATGCTCTACAAATATTGATTTTAAAATTATCTTTCAATGCCCTTAATTGTTTCGTGAGTGGAATTAAATTCCGCTCCAATTCGTGACTTAGGCGGTACGAATTGTCCGGTCACGGTGGTCACCACAAAACACATAGAAAGACTCACCGCCCCCATTCCGGACGCACAGGTAAGGAAATCTCCATAGATTGCTGACTCCCACTGAGTAACCAATCAGCGATAAGATGAAATCGAGCTTCCGGTTCCATGTTCCACGTTCCGCCTGGACATCATCTTTTGATTCTGTTGAGTCCGCGAGCAGCCTTTTGGGGTCGACTTCTTGTTCATATAACGGTATCGTATTCGTGCTCTTCATCTGCGAACATATAACACAAGAAAACTAAGATGCATGCACCAGGTCGCCCGTGAACTATCTACCATAGAATTGTTGTATAGCTATCGATTATACATTTTGGAACACCTGCCTGTATGTATGTGTGTATGTATGAATGCATGTGTGTATGTGTTATACATGTAGACTCTAACACTACTCGACCGATCCGACTCGGATTTGGTATTTAACGTGTCAACTTGACCTCGCTCATAGGCATGTTTCTGGACCTTGACCGATCCGACTAAAAATTTGTGTGTATGACTACTTCGATCCCGGGAGCAATATGGACGGGTCCAATTTCACGTGGGACCATGTCCTCGAACGTGCTGATATAGGCATGTTTCTGGACCAATTGAATAATAGTTTGGCCAGACGCTGTATATACTGGGTACTGTCCAGATGGAGGCGATCACAAAAAAATCCCTAAATGGCCCGAACGAAGTCGAGTACATCAGCTAGTCTAATATATATTTCGGACATTTGTCTGTCTGTTTGTCTGTTAGCTATGGCCGGGAAAACTGCCGGACAGATTTGACGAAATTTTATACCTAGGGGAAATTATTTCCAGGGAGTATTTTGGACGGGTCAAATCTTGATCCCGACCTGACTTTGACATTCAAAAAGATCAATTCAAGGTCAAATCTGGTAAAACGGAAGGATTTCAACGAAATTTGATACCTACCGTTACTTTTGTCCCAGGAGTGTTTCGGATGGGTCAAATCATGACCCCGACCTGATCTTGACATTCAAAATTGTCAATTCAAGGTCAAATCGGGTAAAGCCGGGCGGATTTCGACGGGTACTTTTGTCGGGCACTTTTGTCCCAGGAGTGTTTAGGACGGGTCAAATTGTGACCCCGACATGACCTTCGCCTTTAAAATTGTCAATTCAAGGTTAAATCGCGCAATTCTCAGAAAATCAGAGGGGAACATCCCGGACGAAGTCGGGTCCACCAGCTACTATTATAGATTTCTAGATTTAGTTACAAACTAAATACCTGTATATTGTACAAAGAAATGTTTGACAAATATATCTATATCAATATTACCATACGAGTCATTAAAATAGATATGACGAAACAAATTTTGAAGGGTGCATGTATCAGGTGAATTTTTATATTTCAAATGATGACAGGAATGCGGATAGTTGAAGTACCTACGTAATACTGGCTATCCGCATGAAGAGATATACATGTATATAAAACCAAAATAGAAGATGACTGCTGGCGACAATGTTTTCCAAAAAAATTCAAAGCATTCGATAGCTACTATCTAGTTTTCAGCCCGAAGATCAATATGAAGTTTGGTGACTATCAGATGAGGGATATGTCTGTACAGTTGCTAAACAATTCAGTCATGCAAAAGAGTAAGATACCAAATTGCTGCCTGTGGTCATGTTTTTTAACGAAATTCGGAAAAATTAGATTACTCTCACCCTGGTTATCCAGAAGATCATTGTGGAATCTGGTGAAGATCGGACGAGGGGTGTCGTCTGTAGGATCAACCAAATTATTTAGCCATAAAAATAGTAAAATTCAAGATCACCGCTGGCAGTGATGCTTTCACATGAGAAAAAGTTCTCCAATAAAAGCTGGCTGCAGGTTTCGCCAATTGATTCAAATTTGAAATTTAGCAGGGTGTACTGCTGGTGGCCATGTTTTCCCCGCAAATTTGATAGACTGATGGACAAAACCACTGAATCCATTGAATCAATTTTCATGTATACATGGATTCATTTATATGTATTGTTATACACAGTACCGGTATATAGTACTGAAAATATAGTACTGAAAATAACTATATTACTATGGTACACACAAAATAAACCATATATCATGGCTATGGGTTCTAATATCCGAACATGACAACTGAGAACTTGGTGTGAATTGAAGAGTGGTGGTGTCTCAAGCATATCTAACCCTCCACGTTAGAAACATGCCATTAAATGGCATAAGTATAATCTAGCTTAGAAGTTATCCATAAAACCCCCCTTAATTCAATCAGGTCCTCGCGCGCGATGTATGGTCGATCACATGATGATCAAGGGGGGGGGGGGGGTAGAATTGTTGTACAAAACAGCACAACATGTAAATATAAAATAAAATAGTGCTACATCTTATTACAGAATATTGCCACATATAATCAGTGACTATACATACAGTCTGACAAAATAAAGTTTCAGTGACACTCTATCCGAAGAGGGGAATAATTTCATCTGTTACAGTCAATGGAGCAATTATGAATCTGGAAAGGTGAAATTTCTAAGTAATACTAGATATCGACATGACGCGATAACATATAACGTAAATGCAATATGGTCGCTGGCGACCATTTTTTCCTATGAAATTCAAAAGATATTTGATAGCTCTCATCTGATAGATCAATATCAAGATAAATATGAAGTTTGGTGATGATCGGATGAGTGAAGTGGACTGTGGTCTGTGCTAAACGGTTTAGTAATGCTTAAAAAGATTCTTACCTTAATATTTTGATGTTCACTTTATAAACTTCACTGAGTCATCTTTGTAATGTATTGAATTTGATATCTTTTCTTAACAGTTTATAAATCATGTATGCCTTATGTTTGTTATTTTAATTTATGTGTTTATTATCATTAAATAAAGTTGCATTCCTTAAAAAGATTCTTACCTTAATGTTTTTATGTTCACTTTATGAACTTCACTGAGTCATCTTTGTCATGTATTGAATTTGATATCTTTTGTTAACAGTTTATAAATTATGTATGTCTCGTGTTCGTTATTATATTGTCGCCAATTAGTTAATCAGATTACCTATAACACTAAGCACATAAGCCGCTTAACTTTTAAATGGGGCCGACCGTTTACACTTTATAGAATGAAAGAACGAAAAGTATTTAAGAACAATTCAAACGTTTATGTTGTCCATGTCATAACCCGGACATATGTACTATATTTCAGTCTTGCCCATTTATAAACAAAGAAGATAATGCGACATCAAGTCCGCTCACACCTTTTATTTTGGAGCCGGTCGCATACACTTTATAGAAGAAAAAAATGAATAAATCAACAAATTTGTAAATTTAAAAACAATTCAAACGATGTTGTATTCCATGTCCCAGCCCGGACATATACACCAAATTTAAATAATATTCATTGAGAAACAACGGACCAAACGCTATATAACACTCCGTATACAACTTTTATTCCGAGCCGGTTCAGCCTCGGGTACATTTTTAGTGTGTACCGAATTGGCACACGTCGACTGGGGCGTGTTGGCCCTGGGGAGATTTGACCGATTCCGACACCTTCTATAATTTACAGTATGTACCCGTTTACGCGTAGTTTACTTTAGAAAGTTCCGCAATTAATGCCGTAAATAGAGCGACTGTATTTGACAGAGAATGCCTCTGTTATTGATTATCAAGTTGCTATACATTAAAAACGACAAATGCACATGCTCGTTCAAGCGCAGTAGTCTATTTTCCCCATGTTAAAGGACATCCACAAATACTAAATAACGCTAACCTACTGCAAATGTTTTACACGACAACTGTTAACATAATTGGGCTGAATTCATCTGATGCGATATTATTCCTCAAAATAAAAAACAAATCCATCGTTACATGGAAATGTAGTTTGGGCTAACATTTACATAAATCCTCCACATGATTTATCCCGGCACACACGTCAGATAAAAAACAGCCACCAGAGAAACGCCCAAATTGGGCGAAATAAGAAATTGTAATTAGCGGTGAGATGCATAAATACACAGAACGACACGATGTGTAAATGGGTTTGTCGATACGGCACGAGTGCTGTCGCGTAAGGATAGAACGAGAGGCGCTTGCACCTCGAGTTCTATCCTTCCGCGACAGCACGAGTGCCGTATCGACAAACCCATTTACACATCGTGTCGTTCTGTGTTTATTACACGCTTCGCGTCCTAGAATCCGTGCATTAAAAATACAGGATTAGAAGGTTTATTTAGGCTCATACAGGGGGTGTTTGTCATGTGTGATGATTCTTTTATTTAAATAGTTCCAGTTTCGTGGTTGAGGCGAACGTCATGTACGTCATTTTACGTCAACGAGATGCGTATGGAACGTACGTTGCATACGGATTTGTGAATATGGAACGGCAATAACACTGTACTTCTAGGAACAAGCGTGTAATAAAGCCTGCGAACGACATAAAAGCGCACGATAAACAGGCGTGTACATATTATCGCGTGTATTCTGTCGTATCTGTTGACTTCTTATAAAGATGCACAATCCGAATTAACGCTCCTAAATTACGATTTATTTGGCTTCGGGGGGGGGGGGTAAACATATTTGATTCGAGTTGAGGAACCCACCCATCAAAGCTCAGTTATCATATATGGAGTTTTGAAATCTGTTATTTTTCACCACCTGGCAAATATTCGGCGAATGCCGAATGACATACTCCCGATACCAAATTGTGTTGAGCAAAATGTTGATATACAACATTTTTGGGAAAGTTTATACTATAGTTGACATTTTTGTCAATCGATTCTGATAACTGAAGCGGCATTTCAAGAAATGTTGTTGTTGTTGGAATCTGATAATGTGGGGACCATCGAATCGGATTGTGTACCTTTAATAGAATTCGGGAAGGGTTAACATTCGCCCGGGCCGATTGTGCTGGGGGCAAGCATACCTAAATTTGTGTACTGCTTGTCCTTGGTTACGATCCTTTCTTAGTAAATTGAAAGTGTTTGTTTCAAATAAAAAAAGTGGTCAACTTGTTGCGTTCTTTTGATAACAAAAGATGTCAAACACTAATTGCCCTCCAAATTGTTGCCGAAATAATATGACGTTTGTGGTGTTAACTGCATGGCTTCGTTCGTGATACTCATATTTTAATTATCCTATGTCTAATTGGTAAACTTCAAATTATTTTTTCAAAGATGTAATTTCAAATTCAATATATAAATCGCAGAATGGCAATGCATCAGGCGGATTCAGGTCAAATTCATAAAGTATCTAAATATTCGTATTTTCCAATTCGGAAAGCTTAATTTTTAATGACACAATCGTTTGCTTTTCCTCTGCGTCAATTTCATTTTGTTTACGTTCAATAAAGTTAACCTTGACTTGAACTACCTTGAAATTCATTTATGGTACTTCCAGAGACTATTCGTCATATTGGAGGTCATCTAGTTTCTTCAATGTAGAATCCGATACACAACCCCAAACTTGGCTTGCGTATTCCATTATAAAGGTTGCATGAAATACATATATATATTTTGTTTGTTTGGAGTGTGCTTCTAGACAAAATTAATTAAGTTTCCGCAGTTGGGACAATCTTGATGCTACTTTATTACTTATGGTATGTTTGTTCCACGAATAGTCAGAAGTCAATTCAACGACAGACCGACCACCGGTTTGTCTGAATGTGTGGGTGGTGGTTCTTATTGGCGGGCCATGGAGTATGTTTGACATATCTGTTTCTTTGGTTTGGGCATGGCGCCAGCGTTGGAATCGGAACAAGCAGTTAAGAAAAACCTGAATTGATTTTTGAGACATGCTCACATCTCGTGGCTTATGCGTGATTTCGGCATGTAGCGTGTCTAGCCACAGGAACGAAGAACCGACTCACTTACATGAGAGGACATTAATTCACCTTCAAACTTGACGGTTGTTATCTGCCATCCTTCATTCAATGCAGCAAATATTCCTCACGAACCAACACGAACATAAGTTTTTGTTGGCGTATATTTACACACACAGATATATATATATGTTCAGGCTGTCTATAGAAATTAGCAATGGTGATGCTATACTACCATAGCTCTAGTTTAAGAAACCTGGAAATCATTGTGCAGTCATTTGGTACAGCTTATAAATTTGCATAGCGATGATGTCTTCAGTCTGTCTTCAGTCTGTCGGGTTGGTTTGTACTTTGATAAGCTTAGGGGTGGCTCTGATACACACCATGAGTGCTAGCTGTAAGCTATTGTTCATCTTACGAATTGGGCATATATATATAGTGTGTTGCACTCCGTCTGATGCGGTGTGTCACATGGAACTAGATGCACACCTCATACATTTTAATGTTGGGGCTGCTCCCTCACACTAAGTTACATTTAAATCTTGTATAAACCATTATATATAGCTTGGAAAATTGGGCGGCCATGCACGGTGGCTTAGTTGCATGTCAAGGAACATGCACGGAACACTAGGCCAACATATAAGCCGTCCAAAGATGGCGAAGGTTGTGAAGCTGGTTAAAATTTCGCTAAGCGTGTATTTATGATACAACTTCAACTTTTTATTCAGTCTTTTAACATGTGTAAATTTATAAGACTGTATATATTAATAACATATTTACAATGATAAATAAGTCACGTGATATAGGACAAATCTGTCCTAATTTGGAAACACCTTCCAAGAAAGCCACCGAGGACACAAACCCGGTCCGCCAACGGTAATGTTCAGGAACTATCACCATCAGAGGGCCGGGTCCCTGCCCTCCGCCGCTTTCCATGAACTGTGATTTCATGGTGCAATCACTGCGCAGAATCACCCCCCCCCCCCCACAATATATACACAAATATCAAAATCAAATTATTAAGTAATATGTAGTATAACGTGTAACACCTTTACGGGCATATATAATACATGCACATACATACACATATATATATATCTATTATATATTTTGGGAAATCTGTCTGTGTCTGTCTGTTCGCGATGGACTCGAAAACTGACGTGCCGATTTCGACGAAACTTGGTATGTGGGGGTGCTTTCGGTCGGGGAGTGGCATGGGCCTATTAATTTGCCAGTGCGACGTGACATTGACCTTGAAATCGGGTCATTTCAAGGTCGAACGCCCGAGTATCACGGGATTTCGATGAAAATTAGTGTCTAGAGATACTTTCGTATGGGGAGTGTCGTAAGCCTATTCGTTTGCCCGTGCGACGTGACCTTGAAATCGGGTCAATTCAAGGTCAAATCGCGAATTTTTATGGGATTTCGACGAAATTTGATACATAGGCTTACTTTTGTCCACTGGGTGTTTTGGACGGGTCAAATCGTGACCCCGACCTGACCTTGACCTTCAAAATGATCAATTCGAGGTCAAATCGGGTAAAACCGGATGGATTTCGACGGGTACTTTTGTCTGGTACTTTTGTCCGGGCAGTGTTTTGGACGGGTCAAATCGTGACCCCACCTGACCTTGACCTTCAAAATGGACAATTCAAGGTCAAATCGCCGAAAAGCAGAGGGGAAACAGCCCGGACGAAGTCGGGTCCACCTGCTAGTAATTATATAATTGTGATCTAGCTCCATCTCCCATCTTGAGGTACGTCACTGCATTCAAGTATTTAGGTCAGTGATCACGCATAGCACTAAATTGTGTGGCGCGTTTCTTAAAATAGAAATGATACTGTTAATCGGTCACTGGGTCAGTGCGTTCATCGAGCGTCGAGACGATTTTTTTTTGTTTTACACGCACGGGGGCAACCTGGTTATTGTATCTGGGAACATTTTGTCAGTCGTTTTCCGGGGGTAGGTAGTTTCCCTTTGAGCGGACGTTCCTCTACTCGTAAAACGAATAACGCGCGCTATGTCATACATGTAAGTAATCACAAACTAGAGATTGAGAAGGGAAGACACAAACACACCCGTCAGAAATAGAGGATAGACTATGTCTTGTCTGTAAGACGAATTCGGTTGAGACCGAATCACACTTTGTTATCAATTGTCCGGCATACGAAAACCTTCGCTTTAGTTGTTTCGCAGCAATAGGCGAGTATATAACCGATTTCCATATTCCACAAATTTTATTTTATAATGTAAAATAGGCACCATATATATCGTATGTGACATAATATGGTCCTTATTTGAACAGCGGCAGTGTCTATCAGATGCAAAATACTTATATGAGTAACTTATGATTGAGTGCAGAACATTAATTTTGACTTGAGTCGGGTTTTTGTTTAATTCATGCTATTACTGTACGTGTACATGTATTTGTAATTCAATTGAGTATTTGTCACTAAAACAAGCATTCTGATTGGCCGAGAGCGGCTAACTTTAGTTTTCGATTCACCGACATCGGCCGCTTCAGCGTGCATCAAATCTGAATGTATGCGGATGACACCGGGTAGGGTTCTCTATTCCGAAGGTTCGCTATTCCGAAGGTTCATTATTCCGAAGGTTCATTATTCCGAAGGTTTTCTATTCTGGGCGTATTTAACCAGAAATAAATCAAAATTTGCACCCCACCACAAAAACCACACGATTACGCTATAGTATTCATATATAGTACATTTATACATCCACTTCTAATTCCCAAATTGTCCTAGATATCGGTTATTAATAGCAAGAAAAGAGTATCAGTTTATCGTGCATTATGGAAAGTTAAAAACACGATGACTGAAATAAACTACATGTAAGAGATATAGTTTTTCCGAACTGGCCGGGGGGGGGGGGGGGGTGAACAAAAAAATCCGACACGTATGCCGGGGTGGGTGGGTGGTCAAAGCCACCAACAAGCAATTTTTTCCGCAACTAAAAAAAACATTTCCTGCTTGTTTTTTTAGTGTTTTGGCAATGAGTTGGGCTTCAACCCCCCCCCCTGAACTGGCAATCTGTATTTGAAGAAAAAAAACATCAACATATAGCATTCAAGGCCCACTTAATTTTCGAACCCCCAGATCACATATATAAAATATATGCCAGTATATATACCATTTGGAATATGAAGCTCTCTAACACTGTATTATAGGCCTATCCGGTGTAATAAACTGTGAACATGTTGTTTTTGTTGAGTTAACGCAGGGTTAATGACTTGTTTTTGTGCTTAAGGTTCATCTGGTTTTTGTTGCGCAAAGTAAAGTGTATTATTTTCAATGGAGTGGGGGGGGGGGGGGGGTAACTCTATATTTTAAAGATAATGTTATTCCCCTTCAATTGAAAATACATTATGTTGAATTATGTTGCATTCTGAGAGCCATGACATATAACGGGGGAATCTTTTTATGATTTAAGATGTTTTCTATTTCTCTAGGGGCATCTTCTGATACAGACGTTTGGAATGGTGATGAACTATATATAGTGTTTTAATCATATTTTATGGCACAGAATGTGTTTAAAACCTGATATCAAGGCACTATAAAAAATAGCCGATGACTCGAAAATTAAGTGGGCCTTACAATTCACAATTGCAGTTAGGTTCAACTCATACCCATCTATTCAACGATATTCTGCTTCGCAGTATTCATTAAGAGTTATAATCCCGCTGTTTTTTTATCCCGCCTTTAGCTGGCGTATTGTTGCCTGTAAGATTATTGAGATATAACGCCATACGCGATGACATTAAATCGCATGGAAACCACCGTAATAGCGTTCAGGAAACTTATGATCAACGGAAGAAATATTTAGTAACAAAATCAATATATTACCCAGTTGTATACCTGAATAAAAGTAATAAAACAAAAAATAATGTATCACAAATAGGATACTACATGGTGAATACTCAATGATGAGTAGATATCATTAACCTGATTGTTGCATAACATGAAATTGAAAAGGGTATCTCATAAATTTCTAATGTCTGAAATACTGTCTTGTTGGTGTAAACAATATTTATTTCTACCCTCAATTAATACATGTATACATGAAATAAGACATTGAACAATATGAGTTAAATTAAATGACAGGTTAGAAGAAAATGAGGGTGAAGAGGATCTAACAGGATCTACTATCTTGTTCTTGCATGTAATCAAATTCATTCCTTCTGGTTATTTCTCATATTGAATGATTGCAAGTAATGTTAATTTGCAACAATTATCCAAATAGAACTGAATTGGTTATGATGAATGACAGTTACTGTTTGTTTACTGCTCAGACAATCCCAACTGAAGGTGACGCTATTCTCATTGAATTTCCGAACTTTATCTTGGAGCTTTTCTGCTCAACAAGACTAAACTAAAATAATAATTGTATACTGTTATCACTTACAAATAGATGAACTGAAATAATGTGATGCATTCAGATGCATTGAGAAATGACATTCAATTCTTCATTCTGGTCTATCGCCATACCAAACCACATCAAAATTCGACAACCGACACTTTACTTATATTGCAAAAACTCTATACGGACTGAATTTCATAAAGTCGAACAGGGCCCATAACTCTGGTAGGCATTGATGGTCACAACCCGTGATATTATGCATATTCGTCCATGTGTGGTCCGTCACCATGCCATAGGGCATCAAAATATGACAACCTACTCTTAGTTATAATGCAAAATGTTTGTACGGACGGACGGATCGAGACGTCAACTATATACCCGCCGACTAATATCGGGCAGTATAATAACCATATATCTATGTGTATACCTAACCAAAAACAATTCCCCTCCCCACCCCACCCTGTTGGATAAGACTAAAGAGTTATTTGGTCGTGCACAAATAATTGTGGAACCCCTGACCTGTTTACCACTATTTACACTGGCCAGTGTTCTCTGTCAGACACAACACACTCGATATATTAAGGCTATAATGGAGTCTAGGGCGATTTGTGACACATGATATAGTGTACATACACAATGCTTTATTATTGTTGTTAGTTACTGTATACACCAGGAAACACATGGAAATACAGTTTATTTTTCGTTTTTCTGACCTGTGTTTACCAAATAGTAAGGCAGTTAACACAGTTATTGAAGAACGGCTAAAAAAACCTCTGAAATTTTGATAAAAACCAAAGAAAGGGGGGTGGGTCCCCAAAATGTTGGAGGAATTTTTTTTTTTTGCACAAATGGGGTGGTGGGTCCCTCGGAGTCGGAAAAAAAAAAAACTTTTTGGGCCCTATATGTGCAATTTTTTTTCCAGACCCCCCCCCCCCCCCTGGGAAACCCGCGAAAAAATAAAAAAATAACATTTATTGTTTAAATGTTTTAAGTTATTTCCTTCATAAAAAAGAGCCATCGTGATAAAGAACCCTCTCAATACTTGAATATAGAATTGGAATAGCGAACCTTCGGAATAGAGAACCTTCGGAATAGCGAACCTTCGGAGTAGTGAACCTTCGGAATAGAGACATGTTCCCGATAACACCTGCCTCACGAGCAGCCACTTTGATCATATTCTACTTGAACACACTATGAATAGCGACTTAGACAAAATTACAGCGTGGTCCAGAAACTGGCTGGTCAGCTTTAAACCAACTAAAACAGTTGGCATGTCCTTCTCATTAGTTGCGCCCTCAACAGAGAAACCGAACCTAAATTTTGTAGGAAATTCAATTGACTTCGTGGACAAGCATAAACATTTAGGTCTGGAACTCCATTCAAATCTCAAATGGAACGCCCATATTGAAGGCTCAGTCAAAAGAATTGCCTCGCGCCTATCTCAACTCCGACGGATTAAATATCAACTTGGCAGGAAAACCATTGAAATTATTTACAAAACATATATATTACCCCTATTTGATTACTCGGATGCAGTGTGTGACAATGCTTCGGATTACCTGTTAGAGAAGCTTGACCGGCTTCATGTCGACGCTGGGCGTAGTCAGTGGTATTACCCGTTCTGCTTAGGACAATATGGTACTACATGAAGTTGGTTGGCCTTCACTATACAAAAGACCTAAACTACATAAATTGCAGGCACTCTATAAAATAGTTAATAATTTAGCACCTTCCTATCTATCCACCATACCCCCCCCCCAGATCACATGAAGTTGCAGATTATAATTGGCGACGTCCCAGTAAATTTTATTCATACTATAGCAACACTGAACACGTCAAACAATCATTTTTCCCAGTGATAGTCTTAGAATGGAATAAACTTCCCAAATTAATCACCGACACGGACCAATTTTCTACCTTTAAAACCGACTTGAACCAGATAGATCCCACGCTCAGTCCCCCTCAACATTTCTACGCTGGACGCAGAAAATACAACATTGTTCATTGTCGCATACGTAATTTCTGTAGTCAACTCCGATCTGATATGTTCAACAATTACATCGCTCATAGCCCCGCATGTCCCTGTGGAAATCGATATGAGGACGCCTATCACTATTTCTTCAATGTGCCCATTGTACCAAAGAGAGCGCTCAGAACTTCTAGTGAAACTGGCCCGTGAAAATATCGCAATAAGCGATACTGCAGAACTCATGTATGGAATACCCGATGTCTCGTCCCAAAAAAATAAGAAATTATTTCTCATCACACAGCGACTAAGCGTTTTGATCCCTAAATGATCTTATTTGTTTTACTTCCGAATCCACTTAAAATTGCTTCCGGAATTAAAATTTGTCACGTGGCAGTCACCTCACATATGGAAACCTCACATTCGACCATTTCGTTCTGATTAGATATCTGTATTGCCTTCCTGAGCACAACAGTAACCAAAAAGCGAATACAAGTGTGTCATTGTTTCTACCGCCATAATACAAATACTAACAATAGCTAATTATATTAACACTTGCGCCAATCGTACCAAATACTTCAAACCGTCCTTAAACACAAATTTCCACGGCCAGTAGCCAACCCCGATCTAGCCCGATAATCTCTGGAAGGCAATACATATTACGTACATCAAAACTTATCACCATGTAAATACGTTTGTATCGTCAACTTGATTTCATGTGTGTTGCTATATTGTGTTGGGAGAGGGGCTTCATAAGTTGTAAAAACTTGTGCCCCAATCCCTTTTGTATATTATGCAAATAAAATATGTTTCAAGTCATCAAATCTGAATATAGCACGGTAAAATTTCATCGGCGCAGAACGGAGTAGCGAAACGAGCACACCCGCGCGTTGTTGTCTATAGACACCGTTGCCATCGGCTTCATCGTGCATAATATCTGAATGTAGCACGGTAAAATTGTTACGGAGAAGTGTTCCGAGTAACGCAATGAACAAAACCAACGATTTGTGCACGGTGACAACGGCAAAATAAAAGTCTCTATTCGTGTCATGAAAATGACTACTTTTTATACAGTTATTTGCAAATTCCTTGCTAGATTGAATTACAATGGAGATAAACGTACCCTGTTTCGTTGTACATTCTGGGATTCGAACATGAAAACAGTTTGTGAACTCGCTGGCTCTAAATGTTTTATATTATATGTATGTTAAACGTTTGAAACTGCCCATTGAGGTGTTGTTGTAATAAACTCTTGCATCTTGTAAACCACAATAAACCAAACAGCATAAATAGTAATGGCACTTTGGAAGAGTATATGGCATACTTCTTACTTTCCGTCCCCATGCAACATAGCCTAGGCGGTGCTGATGGGTGACCGTCGCATATCGGGAGAATTTGTGCGACCATCAATTTCTTATGGGAAAATTACTCTAGTTTTCGAATTCAGAGGCGCCTAGTCGAAATAGGTGACAATATAACGATTTTTGCTATGTTTCATATGGTACCCTACCGGAAAATGGACATATTTCAGCGGTTGACAGGCAATAGACAACAGGTTAACTGGCGTCAAAATGGGAAAGATTGAAAACATATTTGCACACTTATGGGGCAGATTTCGATACTTCATCAGATTCAACATCGTTTTTCTGCTTTCGTTCTGATTTCGCGACGTTATGGTATAAAGTATGTAACGTGACGCGTCAAATATCCATGGCGATTCAGACATGATATATTTCCAAAGCGTAAAATAATAGACAAAAACGTAAACCCAACCCCCCAAATATCCACATTGAGGCGTCCATGCAGGTTGTGTCCGAGAATAAATTAACACAGTTTATGGTGTCATATCGTATAGAACACTCCGGAGACACGGCGAATGTAATATTTTGTTCAAATAAAAAAATAGGAAAGTAATAAAATCCAAGATGACCGCCAATTTTGATATTGATACAACATGTAAAAAAAAAACGGACTAGTAGAACATCGCAAGTGCTTGATATATTACGGCGTTTTGTTGCACAGAGTCTGCATCTTAATATAAATGAGGCAACTGGTTACGTAAATCGAAGATGGAGACAAGAATGGCGGCTAGATTAAAAGAAAAATGTTCCGACAAAACGACCAGCTTCTGAATTGCAAGAGAATATGCATGTTATGAGTTTTGTAGCTTATTCGTTCGTGCACATATATGTATTTGTGGCTATATGGTCCGAATCCGATTAAACTGTTTGCATTAAGATGGTAAATAAACATTAATGTCGCGAAAAAGCGGCATCATGAAATGTCAAATTGCCTAAATAGGACACGAGTTTCAACCCGACATCCATTCACCTGCGGTATACAAGTAATTGTTCTGCTAACATCTACATTAGTATAGCAAGAATGGAAGCAACAATTCCTATATATTCATTATTCATTAATATTTATATATTCATTAATCAATAACCAAAAACAGGTGCCCCGCGCACATTAGGCCCACATGCTTTACCAATTTATGGATGACTAACCTATCTCTATTCCCAATAATTGTGGATATGTGATTTATACGAACAGGGTGGGAAACTTAGTTCACATAATTCGCTAGTTTTGTCAATTGCTTTAGGGTAGATAGTTTCTACGTTCAGTGAATTTATTTTCCAGTGAAATAACGGACGGTAATCACCTGCAATCTAGACAAACTAAAACGTTTTCACTAGTAGTGAATGGTCCATGTATTGAGGGACCGAATATTATAACAATTAACAAATAATAGCTCAATGTCCATAGCTTTCGGGCCACGCCCTTCTTCAGTGGAATCATAGTATATGAAAATAACATTTTGCAGCAGCAGTCACTAACAATGATCGACAGAATAATGATGAAGTCCGTTATAACGTCGACTTGTAAATGCGTCTCACCCACACCGACGACACGTGTCATTATTTCCCGCCATTTTCACTCCGTCCCGATGGAATTGGTTTTCGTGTTAAAACCGGCGCCGTGTCTTGTGCCAAGACGTACGTCGGATTGAAATCCAGTTATCTTCTTTCACCAACCGTAATTGTTTATTGCCGGACATGACCTCCATCACCGCAACGGACATATCATGCACTCCCGGATGCCCGTCCCCGGTGAAATGAACATAGGCGGGCTTGTCTGGGTGCTTTTGAATGTCCCAAATGTGCTCCGTGAATCTGTCCTTCAATTGTCTACCGGTTTCACCCATATACACAGCACATCCACATGTATTGCAGCATAGTGCATATACTACATTGTTTGTTCAACAGGTGACACACTGTCTTGCCGTGAATTCGTTCTGGCCATCGGTTGATTTTACCTTTCCGTGCATCAACCTGTCGCATGTGTTACACAAAGCAGTACATTGTTCCTCCTTTGTCATAACAGGCTTAGCGGTCTTCTTATGCACGAGCAGGTCTCATAAGTTTACATCTCGTCGGTACGAAATCAGAGGGGGGTTTTGGAACACTTTCTTCATCCGGGATGAGTCATGTAACGTGCGCATGTGTTTTCTTGTTATCTCAGATAGATAAGGCAATCCCTCTGAATAAGTCACAACCAAGGGTACTCTGTCGGGACGAACTGTCAATTTCTTCTCCTTTGGTTTAAGTAGTTGTGATCGGTCAAGCTTGTAAACCCTAGATAGTTGTCCCTCGACGAACCTACTATACTGTATCCACGAATACGAAGTTGACGTTTCAGATTCCGTCGGTGCTTATAATAGTCACTTTCATATGTGCATATTCGCCTTATTCTAACACCCAGTCCGTAGATGACAGCCCGTTTTGTGTGGTTGGGATGGTCAGATTAACTGTTTGTCTGTAGGCTTGCGATACAGGTCCGTATAATAAATCATGCGATTGGTGATCTTCACATATTTATCAAGAAATTCTATGCACTTATCGCTATGTCTCAGCTCAACTTTCACGTTAGGGTGGATCGAATTAGCGTGGATTGTAAACCGTTGTAAATCCTCAATACTCCCCGTCTAAATACCGAATCCATCGCCAATGAATCTTTTATAAAAACCACGGCTTTACATCAAAGTCCATGCAACAGAGCCTCGTCCCACTTCCGCATATATGTACATGCAAAATTCTTACCCAATCTTGAGCCGATAGCCACACCATCTGTCTGGAATAGATGTTAATGACTAGACTGAAGTTGTTGTTGTCCAGAACAGTTTCAATCATTTCTTTCGAGTACAAACTCTGTTGGAATAAAAGGCTTTTTCCGAGAATCCAGTGCAATTTTGCATGCATCAATTCCCTCTGTACGGGGAACAGATGGGTACAGCTTGCACACATCAAAACAAAATAGAATTGTATTCTTTGGTACATTCTGAGCACCGGGTAGCTTGTTGATAACGTCAGTGGTGTCCCGTATATAGCTTGGATATGAAATCACGTACTCAATGGCCGGATTCGTCATCTCAGGTTTAAACCTCCGAGTTTAAACCTGGTTTAAACCTACATTGGCGGTCCAGCCAAACCGGGTATAAGAATGCGTTTTTGTCGTTCAGTTGCCAGCTAAATGACAACTCGATTCGGTGATATGATTATGCAATCAAACTACCCTCTTACCAATCGGACCAAACGATAGGCCGATATAATTGTTATTGACAAGTCATACATTATCGTGACCGCGTGCACGCTCAATGGATTTATTCATTGAGAAACAAGTATCGCTCATTGACTATTAATCCGATCTCATGCTGTGTTTAAATCAATTTAAACAAAGGGCATGTCTCTCAACACGAGTTTCACGCTCTGTTCATCACTTTGTGATAGATTTTTTTGGTGATAGATTCCCGCAAAGACAAAATTTTGTGTATTTACATGTATATCTGTATATATTAACACCCCCGTGTACGTGGTACGGCCAAAGCCGAGGATACGGCCAAAGCCGAGGAAATGGGAAAGTCATTTTCACGTATATGATATGGGGATATGTTTGTTTCTCATTGTAAAACAGACATCGAGCATCGTATGTGTATGACCACACGAAGCAGAAGTATTTATCCACCAGTTGTCAATCAGTTTCCCCAGATCAGACCATTAATTTTTTTTTTTGCGAATTTTTTCAATGGTGTTTTTGCTTTTGCTCACTCAAATTTTCGAGAACATCCATTCACTAGTATAGTTCCTGGACTTCCACGCTTCCAAAACAAATGCCGGTATATAGTTGAATCTGTCAATGAAGCATAGGATTTGACAGAATTTTAAAAATCCATGTCGTTCTCAATATCCGCGCGAAATGAAGGGACCACTGTCGGTCCAGAAACTATCGAATATTGAATGATTATAATATTGAAGCGATTATAATACTCCAGATGGTATTATAAAATTAACTTGACGCACCGCCTTGTATATAAGGCATATGCAGTGTTGATAAACTGATATATAACTATGTGTGTGTATGTGTGCATAAAATGTATATGTTCACTTCTAAGCCTATTATTGCTATAAATGAATAGTATTATATATATCAATGATAGTGCTATTATATTTATTTATAATGTGTTTATTTATATTTATTTATAATAATGTGTATAATATGCTTATATATGTACCATGGTATATGTAAATAGTGTACAAATGTTATCTCGATACCTATGTATTATAGGTCATGAGAATAAAGAATTGAATTGAATTGAAAGATCCGAAAGGCACAGATGAAGATCCGACCAAACGCCGAGTTTCTGTGCAGTAAATATGCGTATTACTTAATGAGTTCTGTTGAGTTTTCGAGTGTGTATGTTTCTCTGAGACTGATCAATTGGACTGCGAATGACATCGGAAATATGAATCCATAAGATATTCGAAATATTGTGTGCATATATATTATGAACATCCATCTCAGCATTCAGATTTGCGATCTCAAGAACGTGAATGAATGATAACGCGATGCCTTGATCACACGCACGCGAATGCTGCCGTTCGCATGTATGCAGCTAATCGGATATTCGTTTAGTATTAACATGCTTGGAGTTTGTATATAGACCACACATGCCGCACGACACGGCGTATCAACGATTTGTTATAATCATGTTTATTGTACAGACTTTATGACTCGTTCCCACTCGAGTAGACCGTTATACTTGACAATGAAACCGAATCATCTTATCGAATATACATATATCGTATATTGCTCCAAATTATGCAATTCTGGCATTTTTAAGAGTCATCAGATAAAATTGTAACGAGTCTATCTATGTTAACACACTAAACATCCGAACATATATGTACACACACAACAAAGTTATTTATATTTATAATAAACACTTCACTGTGGAACATGTGTTTACTGCCATGATTGTTATGTGCATATGTAAATTACACTATAATTTATAACTTTTCTAATTCAGTCCTATAGGACAACATATTTAGTGGGCATAATATTTACACAAGACTTCATTATGTTATCGTATAGGTTGCATGTACTGTAATTGATATGTATGTTTAACCGAAATGAATCTTATCTTATCAGGGTCTCCGTCCTGAGTTTGCTTTATGGTTTTAACCAAAATTGTTAAGGATGTTCAGCGTCACGATGACTTTCAATTCGTATTGTTTGCAGATTTAGTTTTCGGCTTGGTACGGTTGGCCTTGGCGGTGGGTATCCTGTGAAAATATTTCCAGCCGTCAAAAACCGCCACAAACAGAAAGAACATCAAAATGTAGACAGACTTTGTCCGTATACAAATAAGAAATATCGCATAAACAGTATGTTATTGTCATATGTTTGACTATTGTTATGTAAACAAGAGCATAAAAAGTTACTTTTCTGGTGTTTATTTATATTATGATGGTAAACATAAAGAGCGTTCTTTGTTGGTGAATTCCTGATATGGAACTAATAAAGAGCGTTTATGCCATTTGGATAAAAAAAAATTATGATAATTTTATTTACAATACACATACATGGAAAGTACAATTACAAATAAATATAATATTAATAGACTATACATGTATATTGCTAGGGGTGATATAGTCATGGCTGACTGTCTTCCTATCACCCCTGTGTGTGATTAGCCAGTAGCATTGTGCTGTCTTCTGTAACACAATCAGGCTTTTGCTTAGGTAAAATGTAGTAGGTCTTTATGATAACATGCTGTTTATGCGATGGTCATGGTATATATGAACGAAACTGTATGCGTTTTAATGTTTTTCTGTTTACGGTGTTTGGAACAAATATGAATATTTTCGACAATGAAGGCCTCGCGTGCCTTTAAGTTCTAGAATTATTCTTTTTCACCTATTTTGAAAAAACGTAATATCGATAAGATTTGCACACACCAATCTAAATGAAATTGTGCATAAATCTCCACCATTTTGGGAACTATTACATGGGTTCATCGTATATACATGTTTTGTTGTTTTGGTAGATTCAATATGTTGACGTTATCATTCTTAGTTTAACGAGGTCAGAATTGATTCTTATTTCGATTAATGGTCTGCAGATATAACCGAAACAAATTTTACAACGCCCAGCGTGTTATATGGTAACTTATAACTGCATAGGCTTAATAGGAATATTTATTTCTCATAATGCCACGCGTTATTTCATAAGAGAGTCGCCAAAGTAGACAGTACAATTAAAACGACCGCAAA
The DNA here is from genome assembly GCA_032622095.1 of Siphonodentalium dalli. Classification (NCBI taxonomy): domain Eukaryota; kingdom Metazoa; phylum Mollusca; class Scaphopoda; order Gadilida; family Siphonodentaliidae; genus Siphonodentalium; species Siphonodentalium dalli. The sequence continues at coordinate 119,449,679 of CP136062.1, read as the reverse complement.
AGTTTGATATTATTTCGGACAACCAAGTCATACAGTCGCTGTGACACGTTGTCACTCAAAACAATCTAATTATCGTTTAATCAAAAACGTCATAAATTCGTCGAGGTTGATTGGCCAGTGGATCTGTGTGCACGCACTGTTCAATTAAACAACCTTTGCAACACGTGGCCTTGTTTATTTCGACTGTATCACGAGTTGTTGGTTTCAATTTCAATTCTATGCACATGTTGAAATATATTGGTACTTATGGTACTTGGTATTGTCAGGGCAGTGCTGATATTCCATGAACTTACCAAATATATAATAATCCACTCATGTATTCCTCATGTGAAATTTATTGTTATTATATGCCATATTTGAATATCTTGATGTAATAATATCTGTAATACCCTTTTCTGTAACGTTTCTGTATATATCCACATATCGATGAACAGAATAAAATGAATCTGAATCTGCTACCCGAAGCAATGATGATGCAATAAGGGGTCTTTTTTAAAACAATGTTTCCGTCTGACACGTGACATGTGTATTCAAATCACGCTTTCTCCTAAATGTGTGTCCTCACTCCGAACAGAGGCTGTGATATATATGCATGCTTGGAGCGATTGTGGCTCGTTAATTCTTCTTCTGTTGAAAAAAAACTGAGTGCACGCCGAACACTTCGGGGATTCGTCACCAACATGTATTTTAAGATGCCGCTTTAGGTTGTAATTTGTAGAAAAATATTTTCCGCACAAGTCGCATCTGGCTTCCCTAACGCTTCCTCTATAGGCACAATTTCCAATGGCGCGTCTGATTCAGACATGGTGTTTCATAATACTAAATTCGAGATGCCACAAAATATCCGCGCAACACACAAGGGACCGGATGAATTGACCGATCAAGGGATTAATTATACTTTAATTAAGCCTTCAGTGCCCAGTGATTTTATGCGGACTGGCTGTTTTTGCTTTGTTCACAGACAGAGATAATTGTTGTGATTATAGCCCAACTCGTGCAAACATTCACGATACCCGATGCTGAGTATAACGTGTCATGCATCATAAATTGATTTGTCTTCAGGGAGAGTATTTGTCTTGTTGTGGGGGGTCTTAACCTCTGTCAAACCATTCAACAGAGAAAACTGTATACCATAGCACATGGTGGCAGTCAGGCGAGAAATTTCCAATGATAATTCTTATACAAAACATCACAAGAAAAAAAGATAAATATTTATACGTGCTCTATCCGCGAACACACTAGGCTACAATTGCATAATTTGGAGCAATACGATATATGTATATTCTTTCGGTTTCATTGTCGCGTAACGGTCTACTCGAGTGAGAACGAGTCATAAAGTCTGTACAATAAACATGATTAGAACAAATCGTTGATACGCCGTGTCGTCCGGCATGTGTGGTATATATACAAACTCCAAGCATGTTAATACTAAACGAATATCCGATTAGCTGCATGCATGCGAACGGCAGCATTCACGCGCGTGTGATCAAGGCATCGCGTTATCATTCATTCACGTTCTTGAGATCGCAAATCTGAATGCTGAGATGGATGTTCAATTAATTTCAATTAAAACATATTCATAATATATATGCACACAATATTTCGAATATCTTATGGATTCATATTTTCGATTTCATTCGCAGTCCAACCGATCAGTCTCAGATACACATAAACACTCGAAAACTCATCAGAACTCCTTAAGTAATACGTATATTTACTGCACAGAAACTCGGCGTTTGGTCGGATCTTCATCTGTGCCTTTCGGATCTTTCTGGACCGACAGTGGTCCCTTCATATCGCGCGGATATTGAGAACGACATGGATTTTTAAAATTCTGTCAAATCATATGCTTCATTGACAGATTCAACTATATACCGGCATTTGTTTTGGAAGCGTGGAAGTCCAGGAACTATACTAGTGAATGGATGTTCTCGAAAAATTGAGTGAGCAAAAGCAAAAACACCATTGAAAAAATTCGTCAAAAACAATATTAATGGTCTGATCTGGGAAAACTGATTGACAACTGGTGGATAAATACTTCTGCTTCGTGTGGTCATACACATACGATGCTCGATGTCTGTTTTACAATGAGAACAAACATATCCCCAAATCATATACGTGAAAATGACTTTCCCATTTCCTCGGCTTTGGTCGTATCCTCGGCTTTGGCCGTACCACGTACACGGGGGTGATTAAAGGATATAGGATCTGTCTATATGTATGTCCGTTTGTCTGTTCGCAACTGTTCTCCAATACCCCTGGATCGATTTCAATTAAATTAGGTGTGGTGATTCGTGTGGTATAACGGCGTTAGGTTTTTACAAATTTTGATTTAAAAATAAGTAAAATATAATTTTTAAAAAAATGAAAAAATTGTTTTAAATTGACCAAGGAGTTGAATCTAAAAAGAATAAAATTTAAAATTTAAATTAACATTTTGTTATAAATTAAAATGTTCAAATGATCAAAATGTGCGCAAAGCCCCTCTGGCGCTGAATAAAGTCTCCATAATCGAGTCAATCCTGGACTAAAAGACCAGTCAAGTAAAGGCAATTTGCCTATGAGTGCACACGATAAGTGGCATCTGAACTGTTGGAAGTGGGCAACCATGCAGAGGGACAGCTTTTAATAAAGAAATATATTACAAGCGTTGCTTTTTTTCAATGTCATAAATTTCCCCGTCATGCAGAAAATCAAAAAGGTTCCCAGATTTTGAACTGGTAGAATATTATGGGAATTTATGGGCGTAGCCAGAGTAGAGCTTTGTGGCATGATCTATATCAGAATAAGTTATCAAATTTGACTCATATAGCAATATAAGTTTAGGATTTCAAACTATGTGTATAGCATATCTGGTCATAGCATCGTTTTGGTGTCAAAATTAAAACGTTGATCCCTTCAAATGAATTCGTAGAAAACACCAGTATTTGTGATTGCCACAAGCCAAACAAAAAAACCACAAAATAGTTGTAAAAATAATATATTAGGAACATGTCCATATCTGAGCAAAGCTCGCGTGCGAATGAATCAACTGTGACATGATAACACCAGTCGGCAGTCGCCACTTTGACACGCCCTCACTCGAGATTATTTACAGCTCCACCCTTTGACTGATTGTTTGACAATTCTAAACCGCGATGAAGAATAGACGGATTCGTCATCTCAAGTTTAGCCTCGATAAAGCTGATTTAGCTGGACCGCCGAATTAGATGGTTTATTTGCCGGTTTAAGCTTATAAAACGCAAAAACAATATTGAAATTGACAAAAACTTATCCCCATACGCTTTATATGCGTGACTGCTTCTGGCTTATAAATTTCCAATCAAAATATGACCGCTGTCGTAATTATTGATTTTCGCAATCAATAAAACGAGCCGGTCCGCATTAGGAAAGTACGTTTAATTATCTCGACGATACAGAGACACTACTGCTAAACCATTGGTCTGGTTGGACCAGGTTTAAACCAGAGATGACGAATGCGTCACTTAAACCACGGATTTTGCTTACTCACGGCGGTTTAAACCAAGAGGTTTACGTAGACCAGGTTTAAACCTGAGATGACGCATCCGGCCATTGAGTTCAAATTCAGAAACTTCTGCTAGTTTCTCGGTTGGTGTCCCTATACCGCTGACTATAGTCCGATATTTTTATGGAGCCTGGGGTTACCTTTAAGTTTTCCAGGGTTTGGGTATCTTGGAATCATGTACTTCTTCAGCTCAGTTGATATCGCTCCGACTCTATCCATTTTATTCAATAATTTTCTAACTTTCTTTGTCGAGTTTTCAGTCATATCCTCTTTCGTTTCGGCATATGAATCACTCTGCACTATTTCATCATGAAGCTTATGTATATAGTCACTTTTATCTTGCACTACGATCCCGGACCCCTTATCTGCTAAACGGATGATTATATCTTCGTTTTGCACGTAGGATCGAGCTCTCGAATAGCTGACCTCTCCGATAGCACTCACATTCGATTTCGGCTTCTTTTTTATATTGGCTATCACATAATTTTTAACTCTGCATAGAGCATCGGAGGTCTCTCAGGTCAGCGATCTTGAGGGATTGCCCGAGCTTTATTGATAGCCATCAGCAAAGCTGAGTCTAACTGGAAACTGAAGACATTTGAACTGGAAGGGTGAGTCTGTTGGGATGATTGGAATCCGCGGGATGAAGATATTCTCTACTTTGCTAACCCCAGTCATAATGGTTTAATAACGCGTGGAAGAAGTTGCTTAATAGCTAGGCGAGTACCATTACATGGTATGGATAAAGAGCGTTGTGGTCGATTATGCTATTGGATGCGATGTGTGACGTTCAGTGCGATCTCTGTGTAGCCTAACGATATAGAGCGTTCATTGTTGATCTATTCCTGATATGGTGTGAATAAAGAGCGTTCAGATCGCTTGTGCACAGCAACTTGTTAACAACATTCCGTGTGGAGCAGGGGGGGGGGGTCGGAAAAAAATTTCAGGCACGTATGGCATTTTTTCCCTTTCGATCATTTTTTGTACCCACCCACCCCCACCGCCAATTTTTTTTCCGTTTTCGGCAGTTTTTTCCGACCATTTTTTGACACCCACCCCCCCTTTTAACACTAAAACAGAGATTTGCGGGGGGAAATTCAATGTAAACAGCTGTATATGAATTTATGTGCATACTATTTATCATGGATGTTAACATGGACATGTAAATAGGAATGAGTAATTTTGAGGTCATTCGGCCAAAAAAACATGGCTGCCAGCGGCCATCTTGGATTTTAAAATTTGCAACAAAATACAACACGATAACTGCCTGCAGTCAGTTTACCAGTTAGAATTACATTATTTCTCTCATTCAAACTGATTCAAAGTGGTTTTGAAGCCCAACTCATTGCCAAAACACTAAAAACAAGCAGGAATTTTTTTTTTTAGTTGCGGAAAAAATTGCTTGTTGGTGGCTTTGACCACCCACCCACCCCGGCATACGTGCCGGAAGAAATTTTTTCACCCCCCCCCCCCTGTGTGGAGTCTCAACTGGTCTTGTAAGACATCTAAGGTCAACGGGCCCATATAATAAAATTCTCCATGTAAAAGTACCCATATATGCTAATAATCAGCTCCGAGTGTCCAGCCGTTTGGTCGCCAATAGTCGGACGAACAAACAGAATTGAATTTTATTAATATAGATATAGATAACGCAACAAGCTTATGCCCTCCGATACTCCGAAGGTCCGATACTCCGAAGATCCTACTGTATTACGAAGGTTCAATACTCTGAAGATATAATATTACGAAGATCTAATACTCCGAAGATTCTATATTTCGAAGACCCAATACTCCGAAGGTCCGAAGACCCAATACTCCGAAGGTCCGATACTTACAAATGGTAATACGGCCAAATTTCGTGAATACTCAAGTGATAATACGGCCATATTTCGTTGAACAAAATGTTGATAAAATAACACGTTTTGTGAAATTTCATACCATAGTCGACAGTGACTAGCATTATTTTGTTGCAATTAATCGATTCTGATAACTAAAGCGTATTTTGAAGAAATGAAGAAATGTTGTTGTTGTTGTATCTTGATGATGTGGGGACACTCTGATCGGATTGAGTACCTTTAAATATTTGGATTAAGGATACTATGGCTGGGCTTATTAAAAAATCAAATAAGTCTATAATATCCAACGGATTAACGGGTATAAGTCCACATGGCTTATCCAGAATCAAATAAGTCTATAATATCCAACGGATTAACGGGTATAAGTCCACAATGGCTTAGGGTGGATACACACATGCATGTAATCTCTGTAATTATCGTGTACTAGCAGGGTTACCCGGCGTTGCACAGGTTAATGCGATGTGAAACCCTCTGTGTGTTGTGGATATTTGTTGGGAATAGAAAATGCTCTTGCTTAAAGTGTTATACGTTTTCTCATAAATTGTATATTCAAATAGCATCACAAAACATGATTATTACAGTCATGGAATATAATTAGTGGCTCACCTTGTCAATTGTCATTCTGTTTATCGTGATTAATCCGTTCCACCAATAATGAAGTATTTATGTATTTACAACTGCGTATACATTAGATGATACATGGACATCATGAACACATTAGTTCGATAAAAGATGATAATTGGGTTTTACATATTCAAGTTGAGATGTATCAATCACTCTAGTGGGTTGGACTAAGATCTCGAGGACACCTGGCTTTCATATCTCCATGAAGATACAGATGTTTCAAAGAAATTTCCAGGTGCTACTCTGTTCATGGTGCTATATATTGGCTAAATATTCTCAGTTTAAACGAAATGTTGCTGCGCCTATATATCAACTATATGTGCCAGGCACAGAGCGAGATTTTGAGTTGTTTATGTCAGTCGATGAGTCTGTTCTAAAACCCTTGTCAGATGTCAGTATTGGGAGGATTCTGAAAAGTCTTGTGCTACTAACTGCATTTTCTTGTATATCAGAAGAAACTATATTTGACTGCACACTGTGACCACTATTTATGAACAGGCCTTCCATATCTCTTGACAAATTGTAACTTTTTTGTGGAAACTGTATTGAATGGAACAGACTCAATTTTGTTATAATATATATGCAATCCTCTGACGGTTCGATGTCTCTCAGTTTACACGAATATATGTATATCTCTTCAATATAATGATAAATATACATTTAATGCTTCTTCTACGTATCTCTTTTTGCTAGCTCATTGTGTGAATGCCCTGATTGCCATATAAATATGACAGGTAAGAATATATAATCAAGTGACTTAAGTGGGTCACCATATGTCGGGATTGTGAAATGTGAACGCCCAAAACTACTTAAAATGGTATGGAGATGGCCTGGGTGACTGTATATAACTTATACGTGGATATCGGCGAATAGCAATCTCATCAATGATAGTGCATATCCGCTCGCCATCCGTGACGCAAACGACACCAAATGTGATTTAATTCATGGTATATTATTAAAGAAAAACGTGTATGAATTTGGTTGGAATTGGGGCCAAATATATTTGTATCAGCTTTTGCCTCTTTTGACATATTTAAACCACGCCCATTAGACTCATGGATGCATGATATACTGGCGATGATTATATATAATTTTGGTCGTAATCAGCAACTAAATAAATTCTGAGAATAATTATGACCCAACATCTCTCACCCAAACGACAGCAATTTGGCATCTTTAAATCACACGATGATATTCCTCATATCATAGAGAAGAATAATATATCAATTTGGTGGAAATCTGGGCTAAAATAGTTTATTAAATCAATTGTTGATGCAACGCTGACTCGAACAACGCCATATTGCGAAGGTGATTATGTATTCGTTTGGTGGAAATCGGCGACAAAACTATTTCACCATATTTTTTTTATTTTGCCGACCTCCCTCTTTTCTTCCACTGACACCAACAGCGTCATTTTAGAAAAAATTTAACCCGCACCATTATCTTCCTTGTAAAAAGTTTCCTCTCTTAGAACGCCTTGGTGCCATGTCGATTGTACCGCGTGAAGTTATATATAGAACGCACACAGACACACAGAAAGACAGACAGACAGACAGACAGCACGATTTGATTTCTTGTATCATTTGAGAAGAATGTGTCTGAATTTGATGGTAATTGGTACTAAAAATATTTTGTATCAGTTTTTGGTGACCCTCCCGTCCCTATTTCGGACTCAAGCTGCACACACTAAGACTCATTAGAGATTAGAGATGAATATATATGAAATTGGTGAAAATTGGTGAGTATACAAATTCGTATCAAATTTAAGGTCCCCATATTTCTCACCCATAGGGCACCTATTTGGTGTATCTAAACCACACGATAAGATTCCTCGTATCACGGAGAAGAATATGTATCAATCTGGTGGAAATCGGCACTAAACATATACATATATTTTTTTGTGTCCCTCTCATCTCTATACACCACTGACTCTCGAATGGCTCCACTTGTGACATCCTTAAACCACACGATTACACTCCTGATATCATGGAGATGATTGTTTATAAGTTTGGTGATAATCGGCGACTAAACAATTTTTTTTATCAAATTTGGTGCCAATCCCTCCCCTCCCTATCTCTCACCCAAACAGCACCACTATAGCGTCTTTAAATCACACGATTAGATTCCTCGTATCACGGATAAGAACGTGTATCAATTTGGTGGAAATTGGCGCTAAAAAAATTGTGCATCAATTTTGGTGCCCCTGTCCCTTTCAATGCAACCCTGACTCGAATGAGGCCACATTTGACAGATATAAGCCACACCATTAGACTCCTCATACCATGGGGATGACTTTGTATAAGTGTGGTGGCAATCGGCGACTAAACCAATTATTATCAAATTTAGTGCCCACCCCCTCCCAATCTCTCACCCAAAAGACAACAATTTGGCGTTGTTACATCGCACAATTAGATTCCTTGTATCATGAAGAAGAATATATATCAATTTGGTGGAAATCGGCGCTAAAATTAGTTTTATCAATTTTGGTACCCCTCTCCCCTTCCGTGCATACCTGACTCGAACGACGCCACTTTTGACATATTTAAACCACACCGTTGGATTCTTCATATCATGTGGATGATTATATGTAAGTTTCATGGCAATCGGCGACAGAAAAAAATCTGCCCCTCCCCCTTCCGGGCACCCCTGACGCGAACGGCGCGACTTTTGCCATATTTAAACCACACCAGTAGATTCCTCATATTATGGGGATGATTATATATAAGTTTGGTGGCAATCAGCGACAATTGTTTTTTCTGCCCCTCCCCCTTTTCTGCCCCTGACAACAACGGCGTCACTTTAGAAAATTCTAACCCCGACCATTATCTTTCTCGTAAAAAGCTACTCCTAGTAGACCCCTTTGGCATCATCTAGATGGTCCCCTGTGAATTTCTATAGAACACAGACAGACAGACAGACAGACAGACATTCGCAAATATAGATATAGATTTGGCGTTTTACATGGATCATACAGACCATGTAATATGTGTCCGTTGACAGCCCAATCATTGCGGCTATGTTTGACCACAGTGAGCCAAGCTCCGAGCGTACAGAGAGCCGTTGACTGAACGAAGTCGTCAGGCCTCTTAAAATAATTGTTCGCGCGATAACCCAAATGTTGGACTTTCTGTTTAAATCATTGTCAGTCTTCTCTTGATTTTTATATGATCCCCAACATGGGGGGGGGGTATTATCAGGATTTTCTTACGCAGGGGCTATATGATCCCCGACTTGAGGCTATATATGATCCGGAACGCTACAAGGTGGGGTGGCTAACTCCGAGCTATTTAAGTAAAACATGTTATATTGTACCTTTTTGCCCAGGTTATTCCGACCGATACATTCAACTAAGTCCCTTAAAGATTTGAAGCTTTCGAAACCACACGCCAAGCAAGCATCATGGTCGAAAATGTTCTATATCAAGCCTGTATACACCAGATGTGTCGCTTCTGGTGTTCGTGCATTAATAAAATGCCAGATATCACACAGACTTAACTAATTTCCACATCCATAAGAGACGACCTGTTTTGGACTGGCCTTAAATGTCCTGACAATAGAGAGTTTGACTTCGCTTATGACTACTCACTTGTCTGGCCTGTTAACAATGAACTGCTCTCGCGCAGGTGATTAATGTTGTCAATTATTGGTGTGGCCATGTAAAATACATGTATTTTACATACAGAGATTACATGCATGTGTGTATCCACCCTTATCCAGAATCAAATAAGTCTAATATAAATCAATGTCAATATTTAGGCCCAATATGAACCTATTTGAATGGCGCGTGCCCCTGTGCAAACACATTACAAAGAGCATGCATCTGGTGCTGCAACATATCCGTGTACATATACTATAGGTTCAAATTTGCCATAGAACTTGAAAACATGGAAACGTCAGATCCGAGTGAATGAATACTGGAAGTTTATTTAAAAAATGAGAAATGATAATAGTAAAGATAACGACGATCTTCATCCAGACATTATAGTGTTAAATTCTTTAATGATTTATATTGCAACAGCGATCATCGGGATAAAGAAACTTTTAAATGAAAAACTTACAAACTTAAGATCATTTGCGATCTCAATAATGATGAAATTTCGACCCTGAAAGTAATAGACGTTCTGAAGAGTTTGAAAAATAATAAATCTCCATGCAGGCAATGACGGGCTGCGGAATGAATTATTGAAAGCAGTGGGACCGATTATGGCACAAGATATAACAAAGTTGTTTAATTTGGTTCTGAACTCTTCATATTATCCTTCATGTTGGAGAGAGTCCACACTGACACATATCTATAAAAAAGGTGATCGTCATGATCCAAACAATTATAGAGCTATAGCTTTGAGCAGTTCTATTATTAAAATATTTAACAAAATAATCAATACACGAATTTCCAAATTTTTGGATGATAATGATATTATAAGTGATAATCAATACGGATTTAGAAAATATCGAAGCACGATTGAGAGTGCGTTCATTTGAAATCGCTAACTACTAAGTACATGAAAGGGGCAAAACCTCTATATGCAGTATTTGTAGACTTCCGTATAAGGCATTTGATACTGTCCATCGAGAGACTCAATGTCTACTAAATTGAAACATATTGGTATCAATGGCAATATTGTGAACACTCTTGAATCTATGTATGCGTCAAGTACTTATTCGGTACGAACTAGCCAAGGTTATGGGCCTCGTGTGATTTCAAATATTGGCGTTAGACACAGATGTATTATTTCTCCCACAATTTTCAAAATATTTATTGACGACATTAGCGCCGAATTTGATGATTCGTGCAAACCGGTTAAAGTTGGCGAAAAATATCTAAGTCATATGCTATTTGCAGATGATCTGGTTATCCTATCTGAAACTTCTGAAGGCATGCAATGATATTTGAATAAATTGGAGAATTACAGCATAAGGAACATTTAAGTGAATCTTCAGAAAACTAGCTGCCTGATATTCAGGAAACGAGCAACAAAAAAATAAAATAACTGCCTTTAAAATAAGCAACACTCCCTTGGAAAAAGTTAAGGAATATACCTATCTTGGAATTCAATTTTGTGCAAATGGAAAATTTTGCAAAGCCCAGATGGATGTTACAACAGTGGGATAAAAGCAATGTATAGCTTAATGTCGTTCTTGCGCAAACATGAAATTTTCTCAGTAAGCATTTGGTGTAAACTATTTGACAAGCTGATAAAACCTATCGTTCTATATGGTTGCGAAATATGGGCATCGCATATTAATATTAACAAGCTCGAATATATTCCATGTGAAATTACACATGTTAAATTTTGTAAATTTTGTAAATCAGTGTTGGGTTTAAATAGAATGGCGTCTAATCACGCGATAAGAGCAGAATTGGGTATATTTCCGAAAGCACATGATGCGATAATGAATGCTGTAAGATTACATGTTTAAACTCTCGGAATATATAATTCCACCGTTTTTGGCAGAAGCACTTCACATGCCAAAAATAAGCGATTTAGAGAATAACCTATCGCTGGAATATCTCAATAAAGTCCGGGAAGAATTAAAATGTGTTCATATTCTAATGTTCAAAAACGAAATATTCGATGACAGCAAGAAAAATGGTATGAATAAACTAAGAACTTATCGTTGTTTCAAAGAACAATATGAAATTGAACCATACTTACTCCAAATTACTAATTTTTATACGAGATCGTGTTTCAGTAAGCTTATAGTAAGCAATCATAAGTTGCAGGTAGAGGTTGGGCGACACACTGAGCCAAAAATACCTTACGATAAACGCATATGTAAAAAATGTGAAGCAAGTGGAATTGAAACGGAAGAACACTTTATAATGAGATGTGAAAAACATGACTATTTGGGGGAAATATTTTTCACTGAAATAGGATTTCCCCAATCAATTTTCGTAAACTTTGATGAAAAAGAAAAGTTTATATTCCCCATGATGAAGGCTGAAAACCCGAGCATTACATAGATTGAAATTGCCATCACTATTATTAATTTCAGTCTAAATCTCCACCCATCACGATTATTAGGCCATCACGATTATTAGGCCATCACGATTATTAGGTACCTACGAGTATTGGGCTTATTGTAAAAAACAATTTAATTAATTTTTTTTAAATCAAAATTTAGAAAAACTAACTCCGTTATAACGTTCGTCGGGGTACCCATACTCACCACACAACGTTTGGTTGAAATAGATCCAGGGGTCGGGGAGAAAAATCCGAAGAGGCAGACATACATATAGACAGACAAACAGATCATACTCTTTTTTCGATAATTTTTCGGAAGTATTATTAGAATTTTCACCACGTACTGTCTGTTTAAAGATAAGGGCGGCGGTAGCGGTGGGTATGCTGTTAAAATATTCACCTCCGTCAAAGACCGCCATAAACAGAAAGAATAGTAAAATATAGACAGACCTTGTTCTTATACCAATCAGAAATATAGCATAAACGGTATGTTATTGTCAAATGTTTTCCTTTGTTATGTAAACAAAAGTTAAAACGTTACAGAACCTGGGTTTTGTTAAGATCCGGATATGGTAAACATAAAGAGCGTTATTTGTTAGTTTTCCTGATATGGACATAATAAAGAGCGTTTATATCATTTGTGTGTGATTAACCAATAGAATTGCGCGGTGTTATGTAAACAGAGCAAAACTTCTGTAACACGAGCAGCCTCTTGTTTACGTACACCACCGTTCGTCTGGACGAAAATATACTAGTTACGCGATGTTCGGCATATGAACAAAACTATATATGTTTTAATATTCCTTCTGTTGATGGCGATATAATTACAACTACTTTCGTTTTCGTCGAAATGCAGGCATTTGATTGGTCGAGAGGCTACCGCGTGACCTGCGTCTATCAGTGCATAGACTTTGCAGTAGACGAGTCACATCGCGTAGTGACACTTTAAGAAAATTGGGCGAGTCTATAACCGTCGCCCCACATGACGTCACCGGATGACGCGAAAGCGCGGAACGAGAATCCCATTAGAATTTCAGTGAAAAAACAACTCGAAAACTCAATGTTAGAAACATTTGAACAAGTAGTCTATGTCTATATTCCATCTCTGTGCTTCTTATCTACACTATACTATACTTATGTCTGTTCATTTCAGCCGTATTCATGTTTTTGTAAAGCTCGATTGAACACTCAAAGTTCGTGCCGCGTTTTTTATTTGTCCAATTTTCGAAAAAGCGTCTATGACAACGTGTATAGTTACTGCTGTGAACACAACTTATCATAAATCAGGCTGATCAACATGGCAAAATTTATTGAAATAAATAAAATGTGTTACCCGATTACAACCCTTTTAACATTTTTCAACTTTATTACAATGCTAATGACATGACATTTGTCACGAGCACATTATATGATCAGGGCATTTGTTTCCAAATTACATCGGCCATGAATGATCGGACTGGAGTCTGGACTGGTCTGGAGTTAATCATTTTACCGGAGATAGCGGATTCGACTCTGTGTGTGTTGATAATTATTGGGTTGTTGTTGAGTCATTTTAAACGTAAATCGTAGCCAAACAAGTAATTCTTTTTATCATGGATTGTTCATTGCTGAAAATTGAAGTTGAAGCGTAAATATTTATTTTCTGAAAGTTTGCTTGACAATTTCGGCCAATTTATTTTCGGCCCATCAACCAAATTTTGAGATCGTCCAACGGAAAATCATGTTTTTGCAATTAATTTTCTGAGATGGATTAATAGTAGATAGCTGAAAATAAAGTGTTATAGTTGTAATTATAAGCCATCAACGTCGTTTTTCGGTTGATCTATGAGCGTATAGACCGATCAGTAGACGAATAACATACTTAGTATAATCCGCTTCGCGGAATTATACAGTATGTTATTCGTCTACTGATCGGTCTATACGCTCATAGATCAACCGAAAAACGACGTTGATGACATATTTGAACAAATATGAATATTTCTGCAACGAACGCCGGCACGAACGCCGGCCGTGCCTTTAAAGATTGGTGTATGTGATTAGCTGAGTTTTACATGGCAGTGATTACTTATGTAACGTGTCCATCAATTGTATGTTCTGAGTGACATATGAAATATACCGGGTAGTTAGTCATTATTTAGTAGAATAAGCAACAATCTTAATAATGAATGTCTAGAGTCAGGTCTGATGTTAAAATGACAACATCTCTAAGTTTTCAGGCAAAAGAGTTGAAAATTGTGGAGGACATTTTTTGTTTGGCTCATCTTGGCCAATCACCCACCCATCCCCTCATAAATGTTCACTTCTCGGAAGCAAATGTTTGACCCCCTCACCATGAATAATTGCTCTGATTTTGGTAAGTAATATATACACATGCAAAGCCCATATCGGGGATGGAGGTCCCATTGAGTCACGTCCGTTTAACAAGTAATTTAAGCAATTTGTGGTTGGGAGGATTTGAAACAAGCCGTGATAGATTTATAACCGCGTGTATCGCATAAACAGGATATGTACGTTATCGATTGTACTGTTCCAAACCAATAACATGAAGAATTGTGTTACGACCTTGTTGAGTGAGAATCCGAAGAATATAACACGCATTTATACCGAGCGACCTACTGTATATTCCTCGCCCTCTGAGGTTGTGGAAGGAACATTTTTTGTATCTTGACATCCTCGTCTCTTGCGGAACTCACTTCCCCAACTGATAGATTGAAGTAGTTTTCCTGGGTGACCCATAGATCCGCTCTGAATGGTCGGTGAGATTCAGAGTGAGTTTTTGGGCTGTTTTCGAATTAAATGGACTCAACTGCACATTTCCACGATATTTGTTATCCAGCCTGTCTGTTACTGAAAGTTGTCCCCAGAATAGTTGCGCCATTACCCAAGCTTGATTTCGATGCAACGAATTACATTATACAATATTACATATTGTAACAAGAAAACCATATAATCAGAAATGGTAACGCCCTCAAGATCATATTATTAGCCATAAATATAAATTATAATATAACATATATTGGTTACATGAATTCACGACCTCAGATTTCCGTTAAAACAACTAATCCTTCGAATTATTACAAACAACTACGGCTTATTACTGCAGGTTTCTCATTCACCACACCAGAAAGCTTCTAATTGCGGATACAAAATCGGAGGTATTGTGTTCCAGCCAAGAGTGCATGGTCCAGTCATTGTTCATATCTAAACATCGAAAGCAATTAACGCGGTCATAATTGTTACATGCTGCAACTATAAGACATCCAGCGGATACACACCCCACGAAAAGCCGAAATGTGTTGTCCTGAGAGAAATCCCGTCGCTATAGCTCAATTTGACACGGCCAGATTAGCCTTCCTACAATATCCATAAACAAGATAATATATTATATACCCATGATTTTAATTATAGAATATAAAATATATTGGTTTCGCGAATGACCAACTCAGAATTCCTTTAAAATAACAATAACAACCAGCACCTAATAAATGAACCGGCGGCCGACTCGGCCGTCTCCGACCACAACCATTAGTGGGCTGCAGAACGAAAAATATCTATAAAAGTTTAAATATAAGACTTACAAATTATCTTTTAACTTTCTTTTATTGGTAATTGACATAGCTTGTCACAAACCAAAAATCAACATTATTGACATAATACTGTAAAGGACAATAAACGAAATTGAAATTCCCAACTACACCTTTTATCGGTGACCGGCCTCTTGATCGCGCAGTTCGACTTTTAAATAAACCGGAAAAAACAATTTTCTATTTATAAAAGTCCCATCGCCGCATCGGCCCACATGTTTCTAATATTTGGCCAACAGTATACACGCGGGCGTGCTAATAAACATATATATACGTCCATAAATTTTAAATCTGCATGGAAACAGTTAGAAGATACCCTATATATACACAAGAACATTGATTCCCGAAGATGTAACGGAAACAGGCTTTTGGTTGTTTTACTCCGTGACCTTTTGAAATGTTTGACCTTGAGGATAAGATATTCACCACAACCCATATTATGGCTGAAGGGGTCACTCTCACCAAAAAAAAAATGCTCAAGGGTGCAGGGGGTGGTCAGGCAAATATTTCCAGAAACTAGGCGCTTTTTTATTTTTTCCGCCCTCTGTGTACCCACCCCCCCTAATTTTTATTTTTTTCCAATTCTGCGATAGGGACTCACCCCCTTCAAACTGATTCAAATGACTATTTTACTTAGTTGTCCTGATCTTATCCGATCTTTGTTCTGAATCCTGATTATAGAAGCATTCCTACTTTTGATTTACCAATAAGGCTGTAAAGTTTCAAAGCAATTCTCCAATAAATGCGGGCTGTAGGTTATGCTGATGGATTCACATTTGAAATCCAAGATGGCTGCTGGCGGCCATGTTTATTTTGAACAAATTTCGGGGGGAAAAGGGAGGCTCACATCTTGAGGTCCCCCCGAAGATCCATATGAAGTTTGGTGACGATTAGATGAGAAATGTTACCTGTAAGATGTGCTAAATTATTTAGTCATATAAAGAGTAAAATCCAAGATGGCCACTGGCACCCATGTTTTTTTTTTTTACAGAATTCGGGAAAAAATGGTAGGCACACCGTCGAGAGGTCACACTGAGGATTCATATGAAGTTTGGTGATGATTGGATGAGGGATAAGCTCTGTAGTGTATGCTAAAGGATTTAGTGATGCAAAGAGTAAAATCCAAGATCGCTATCGGTGGCCATGTTTTTCATCGAAAATCGTTCAAATTTGGCAGCTCCCATCTAGAGGTGATCATAGACCATGTACCGAATAACGTTGAAATCGGTTAAAGTTTGTTTTAACACCTTTATGTTTTATTTTATTATGGTTTTTTGAATAGTCTATTTTTATTTGTAGAGTTTACAATTATTTGAAGAATCTATTATTGTGTTATGTTTACATTTATATCAGGTTGATTAAATGATTTTTAATAGAACTATTTAAACCTGAGCCTTTCCATGTCAATGTGCATTGATAGATCCTTGATGAAAACATTAGCAAGCTGACTTTTTTTATTACCCATTGATGTCATCCCTCATTATTAACTGACGGTGAACTCAAACCCCCGTTCCAAGAGTTTAGTACATACATATCACATAATAGAAGCATTCTTAAAACCTTTTGTTGCATTATTTTGAAGAAAAATTACCACAGGATAAAAAATTCGGAGCCAGGAAAAATTGTGTTAGCCGGGCTGCTGAACCACCCACCCACCCGCGCCTAGTGTTCGGAAAAATTTTGCAGACCCCCCCCCCTGAAGGGTGCACATGTTTTGAACATGTGCTGAAGGGTATACAGGTTTTGAACATGTGCTGAAGGGTACACAGGTTTTGAAATCACGTTCTAAATGACGTTCTATCTGCCATGATTTCTGTTAGAGAATAACTGTTTCAATTCCAATGAACATTAAAATGAACTGAAAACAATTAAACTGCTGATGCGCGCCAGACTTTCAGGAACACATTTTAAGTAAAGGTTTCAATGCCGATCACAAACCCTGTGTACCCTTCAGCAAATTTTAAAACCCTGCGTAGCCTTCAGCACTTTTTGTTGGTGAATGTGACCACTTCAGCCATATTATACAGTTATTATACAGTATGTGTTTTTCTTGTACGAGTCCAGGTTGTGGTGAACAGTCATATTGGACGAGACACGCAGTGTCGAGTCCAATATGACTTTTCACCAAACTTGAACTACAAGAAAACACATACTGTACACAACATTGTATAATGACATTTTAATTATCCATCTGTGTGTTTATCCAAATTTTGGAAATAAAACTTTTCAGTGTGGTTATTTTTGGTATTTGTCGGCACTTGATACTCTATAAAAGCATGTATTTGATCATCAGAAAGCATGATTTGGAACAGTAAACACGGAAGTGAAAACAAAACTTAATGCGGAAGTGAAACGTCTGCTATCTTAAATCCACCACAGTATTGCGCACGCATCAAAATTTCACCGATTCCGTTGGCAGAGTTACTTCGTGACGTCACTGAGTCCCGATAAAAAAAAAAGTCATATTGAACACCCGGGAGTCCAATATGACTTTCGGGAGTCAAATATGACTTTTTCCCGGATTATCACGTGACGGCTTTTGCCCAATCAGACAAATCGATGTGTTTTTCTTCGTGCTACCGATGTTATTGTATGGCTGCGAGGTGTGGGGTTATGGTGACAACCAGGTGCTCGAAAATGTCCACCGCAAATTTCTAAAGCATGTCATGAATTTGAAACCATCAACCCCCAATTTTATGATATATGGTGAATCTGGAAGATATCCACTAGAAATCACAATATAACTGAGAATACTGAAATATTGGACGAAAATTAAAAATATGACTGACGAACGTTATGGAAAAATACTATATGAGTTGTCACTAAGACTTCTGAGTGAAGCAGATGCATGTCGTTTTAAATGGATAAGACACATTAAAGAAATTTTATTTGACTGTGGGCAATCACAATTAATGACCTCTGGAAAAATATTATGTGTGAGCCAATTTATCGATTGTGTTAAATGTAGTCTTATCAGGGATTTCAAGACACAGTGGGAGTCCGAAAGAGTCAAATCAAGTAGAGGCAAGATTTATCGCATATTTAAACACGATATAACTTTTGAAAAATATCTGGAAATCTTAGAAAGGAAAAATCGAATAGAATTATGTAGGATCCGAACAGCTAACCACAACCTCCCAATCGAGACAGGGAGGTGGAATGGGACAAGTCACAAAGACAGAAAATGCCCCTTATGTAACACTAGCATGATCGCTGATGAGTTCCACTATTTACTCGAATGCAAAGAATTTCAAAATATAAGGGAGAAATTTATTCCAGAAGAATACCGCGGAAAAGCGAACATTATAATCATGGACGAAATTTTGAATTCACATGACCGCGCAATCCTTAACCAAGTATGCATACTTTTTAGGAAAGTCCACCTTGAACTCTCAAATGTACATGTACGCATACCCTGATGAATTATACATTCCTATTCTTCACTATGTTATTATTTTCATTATTAGTTTGTACAGCGTGTCGATATTTTGCATGGACAACTGTAAGCTGCGACATTCTGCATCATACAGATGGTAGTTATACTAATTCACTCCGTGTGATGTACGATGTAGCACTTCCATTTGACTATGCATAATATAAAATTTATTGCACGCCGCAGACATGCCAATGTTCTCATGTTCTGGTGGCTACACATGTATAGCGATATAAATTATATTGATTATATTATACAATTATATAAGCTTATATATATGTATGCTGTTGATGGTGCTCATTCAAACTGTGTCATGGAAATTATTTCCAGGGAGTATTTTGGACGGGTCAAATGTTGATCCCGACCTGACTTTGACATTCAAAAAGATCAATTCAAGGTCAAATCTGGTAAAACGGAAGTATTTCAACGAAATTTGATACCTACTGTTACTTTTGTCCCAGGAGTGTTTCGGTGGGTCAAATCATGACCCTGACCTGATCTTGACATTCAAAATTGTCAATTCAAGGTCAAATCGGGTAAAGCCGGGCGGATTTCGACGGGTACTTTTGTCGTGACTTTTGTCCGGGGAGTGTTTTGGACGGGTCAAATCGTGACCCCGACATGACCTTCACCTTTAAAATAGTCAATTCAAGGTTAAATCGCGCAATTCTCCGAAAATCAGAGGGGAACATCCCGGACGAAGTCGGGTCCACCAGCTACTATTATATATTTCTAGATTTAGTTACAAACTAAATACCTGTATATTGTACAAAGAAATGTTTGACAAATATATCTGTATCAATATTAGCATGCGGGTCATTAAAATAGATACGACGAAAACAAATTTGAAGGGTGCATGTATCAGGTAAATTTTTATATTTCAAATGATGACAGGAATGCGGAAAGTTGAAGTACCTACGTAATACTGGCTATCCGCATGAAGAGATATACATGTATATAAAAACCAAAATAGAAGATGACTGCTGGCGACAATGTTTTCCAAAAAAAATTCAAAGCATTCGATAGCTCCCATCTAGTTGTCAGCCCGAAGATCAATATGAAGTTTGGTGACTATCAGATGAGGGATATGTCTGTACAGTTGCTAAACAATTCAGTCATGCAAAAGAGGATCAAAGAGTAAGATACCAAATTGCTGCCTGTGGTAATGTTTTTTAACGAAATTCGGGAAAATTAGATTACTCTCACGCTGGTTATCCAGAAGATCATTGTGGAATCTGGTGACGATCGGACAAGGGGTGTCGTCTGTAGGATCAACCAAATTATTTAGCCATAAAAATAGTAAAATTGAAGATCACCGCTGGCAGTGATGTCTTCACAAGGACAGTTTGAGAACAAAATATGGCTCACATCTAGCGGTGACCCAAAATATCCACATGAGAAAAAGTTCTCCAATAAAAGCTGGCTGCAGGGTGCGCCAATTGATTCAAATTCGAAATTTAGCAGGGTGTACTGCTTGTGGCCATGTTTTCCCCGCAAATTTTATAGACTGATGGACAAAACCACTGAATCCGTTGAATCAATATACATGTATACATGGATTAATTTATATGCATTGTTATACACAGTACTGGTATATAAAGGTACTGAAAATAACTATATTACTAATATACATAAAATAAACCATATATCATGGCTATGGGTTCATGACAGCTGAGAACTTGGTGTGAATTAAAGAGTGGTGGTTTCTCAAGCATATCTAACCCTCCACGTTAGAAACATGCCATTAAATGGCATAAGTATAATCTAGCTTGAAGACAGAAGTGATCCATAAAACCCCCCTTAATTCAACCAGGTCCTCGCGCGATGTATGGTCGATCACATGATGATCTAGGGGGGGGGGTAGAATTGTTGTATAAAAACAGCACTGCGTGTAAATATAAAATAAAATAGTGCTACATCTTATTACAGATTATTGCCATATATAATCAGTGATTATACCGACAGTCTGACAAAATAAAGTTCCAGTGACACTCTATCCGAAGAGGGGAATAATTTCATCTGTTACAGTCAATGGAGCAATTATGAATCTGGAAAGGTGAAATTTCTAAGTAATACTAGATATCGACCATTTTTTCCTATGAAATTAAAAAAATATTTGATGGCTCTCATCTGATAGATCAATATCAAGATAAATATGAAGTTTGGTGATGATCGGATGAGTGAAGTTGACTGTGGTCTGTGCTAAACGGTTTGGTAATGCTTAAAAAGATTCTTACCTTAATATTTTGATGTTCACTTTATAAACTTCACTGAGTCATCTTTGTCATGTATTGAGTTTGATATCTTTTGTTAACAGTTTATAAATTATGCATGTCTCATGTTTGTTATTTTAATTTATGTGTTTATTATCATTAAATAAAGTTGCATTCCTTAAAAGATTCTTACCTCAATGTTTTTATGTTCACTTTATAAACTCCACTGAGTCATCTTTGTCATGTATTGAATTTGATATCTTTTGTTAACAGTTTATAAATTATGTATGTCTCGTGTTCGTTATTATATTATATACACTTTATAGTGTGTTTTCAGAACAAAAAACAAAATGAATAAAATCACCAAATTTGTAAATTTAAAAACAATTCAAACGTTGTTGTATTCCATGTCCCAGCCCGGACATATACACCAAATTTCAATAATATTCATTGAGAAACAACGGACAAAACGCTATACATATTTTATTCCGAGCCAGACTCATCCTCGGGTACATGTTATAGTAGGTACCGAATTGACACACGTCGACTGGGGCGAGTTGGCCCTGGGGCGATTATGCCGATTCCGGCACATTCTATAATTTACCGTATGTATCCGTTTACGCGTAGTTTACTTTAGAAAGTTCCGCAATTAATACCGTAAATAGAGCGACCATATTTGACAGAGAATGCCTCTGTTATTGATTATCAAGTTGCTATACATTAAATTTGGTGAAAATATACAACAATTCACTCATTTTCGTTTTGGTACATATTTATAACATATCCTCACTCTTTAAATATACTTCTTGTTGGGTTGTATTTTATTTCCCTTACCCCTAAACAAATACGATCGCAAATATTCCGAGAAACGATCTCGCAAATTTTGTATAGGTTAAGACATATTACCATATTTGTTCACGAATGCATGTGTAGATACAATGATAACGTAATATATCAATTCTGTCAGTGTCGTTATACGTTTAACTCTTTACTAAATTGATTCTTCAACCCATGCAGTCATAATAGTGTACATTGGAATGATCTATCATTCATTTGGAGGGGTATCCCAAGGGAGGGGGGTGGTGAAAAATAATTTTCCGGCACGTATGCCGGGGTGGGTGGGTGATCAAAGCCACCAACAAGCAATTTTTTCCGCAACTAAAAAAAAAAATTCCTGCTTGTTTTTTAGTGTTTTGGCAATGAGTTGGGCTTCAAACCCACTTTGAATGAGAGAAATAATGTAATTACTTGCGCCAGTCCATGCTGGACGCAAGTAATGTTTTCGGCTCGGATGTCTGTTTATCCTTCCTTCCGTGAATATGTTACGTCATACCGGAAGTACATACTGTAAAAAATGAACACACGCTAATATGAAATGGTTGCATCAATTGTAATTTAATTCCACATATATACTTAATTTGCATTGTTATCTGGTTTTATTTTGGTAAGAAATCGTTCATAAATGAACAATATTGAATTATTTCTTTCTGGAAACGGATCAAGACGCCATGACGTCACGACGCACATCATGACGTCACAAGCTACATGGGCGCGCAAAACACCAGACATGATTGCATCGATGTCCAGACAGCTGAGACTCGTATTACACGGACAGGCTAAACCATTCCATCTGCCAACATCTTCGTGTTTTATTATTATAAATATATATACTGCATGTAAAACAAACGTGGGCAACAGTACATGCCCATTAGAAGCCTATTTTATGTAACTTGAAACTCGAGGAAATGAGTTGAGATCAAGTCTAAAAGATGCGTGCGGAATCGTTTTTTCGCAGTGACTGTGAGGTGCGAACATATTTCTGGAAAGTTCAAAACATTTTCGAAAGATCCTGGTGCATATAAATCATGTCCGGCCAAACAGTCGAGCGCGTGGTTCAATTGAAAAACAATTGCACTGAAAATGTGAATGGGGAATCATGGATTATTAAAATGCCTTATTAATTAACTGGGAAAACAATCTTTCTCATTCTCAACGCAATAGACATTTTGAAATGTTCCCGAAGTCTGTAGATCAGTCGCTAAGGGCATGTTCACATTGACACATTGTTAATCAAAGACTAACCAATGATCGCGTTTCTTTTATTTAATTGTGTCGGTATTTTATAATTTACTTTGATGGTTTTTGTCACTGGCATACACACTTGATATCATTCTAGTCAAACTAGTAAGTTAATCCAATTGGTATAATATAGAATCATCGGCAATCAATCGTCTTCACATCCTTCATATGAACGATGTCTACATTGTTATATTAATATTCAAACAACTCGTACGTATTACTAAGACTATCATTAGTGTAATAGGTCAACTTGAGATAACAGAGATATTCTGTCCGTACATACAACTATTTCAGCGATGGGTGAACAGAGATTTGATATCTAGATTTTTGTTATCGATCTCTCAAACGAGGGGCCAGCACCCGTGGTTCAAACTGTTGTTGGCAAGACACCACACAACATGCCAAATGTGTAATGGGCGCAAGTATAGGCAGCTCCAGTGAGTGCATTCTAGTTCTATCTGTAAACTGACTGCAGGCAGTTATCGTGTTGTATTTTGTTGCAAATTTTGAAATCCAAGATGGCCGCTGGTAGCCATGTTTTTTTGGCCGAATGACCTCAAAATGACTCATTCCTATTTACATGTCCATGTTAACATCCATGATAAATAGTATGCACAGAAATTCATATACAGCTGTTTACAGTGAATTTCCCACCGCAAATCTCTGTTTTAGTGTTAAAGGGGGGGGGGTGGGTGTCAAAAAATGGTCGGAAAAAACTGCCGAAAACGGACAAAAATTTGGCGGTGGGGTGGGTGGGTACAAAAAATGATCGAAAGGGAAAAAATGCCATACGTGCCCGAAATTTTTTTCCGACTCCCCCCCCCCCCCTGGGTGTCCAGGAAAAATAATCAGACGATGTCCAGCCATATACTTAAAGATAATGCAAATGCAGACGGATTACTACTATTTTCTGAAAAATGTTCAGATGTAATATTTAAGGGAACTACTCGTTATAGTACGGCATAGAAAGGGTAAAACATGCAGTTTCTTTCCCGGTGTATAGATTATACATTTGTAAAGTGTGTCTTCTTCGTGTAATAGGAAAGGTCCTATAGGTCATACCCGGCAACTTTTGAACGATGAGAAAACAGTCGGTAAATCGGAAGACCGAGACCCGGACACCAACCATTCACCCAAAAATACATATTCATATATACATACTAATAAATGAACGTTCAGTCCATCAAGCGTGAACGCTGTCATCGTCACAATGTACCTGAATCTGACACCATGTGCACAATGCCCGATGTATGGGTCAACGTCATCGAAGTAGAGGGTAGTCGTCTCGTTTGCCGTCATGGATTTCAAGTGATATGGCAATTAACGAAGAAATTAACCATGCAAATGAGCACATACGGATGCAACAATGACCGTCAGTACCACATAGCGGTGTACATAACATGTATAATGTAGCATCACAGAATGAATAACTATACTTGTCCCCACATCCGGTTGTAACAAACAATCTGGTTGGCTACAACACCACGATCAAATCACCATGCTCCCCCCCCCCTTGACAGTGGGGTTTAAGAGAACGTGTGAGCAACATCGGGGGTATAAGAGCACGTGAACCAGGGAATATATACAATATATATTCCCAATGAATGACCCTTGAACTGGCAGTTTACACCAATCGTGACGTTGCTCTAGCACGCCGAGTTTGACGTCACTTGACGCCGAATCATTATAAAGGTCGGCTCCCGAATTCTTCTTATTGAGGCCGCGTACATGGCGATAATAATATTATTGTTGTGGGGACACAGTCGTTACCCGTAACGTAATCGGTGATGAATACCACACGCTTCTTAGTTGTGATGCTTTTGTAGTTGAAAGAAAACGATACATACCGCGTGCATATTATAACTTTCCCAATGAAGCTAAATTCCGCATCCTTTTGTCAAATAGTAAGCCCAGTTTCATGAAGAGGCTCTGCATGTTTATCAGTGTTGTCAACCGAAAACTAGCCGTTCTCCTCAATTTTCAATGACCACAGACCGAACATTGAAAATATAATGTTATGGTATACATATATTATTATATATATCGATTTGTCACATTCATCATTTATATATATTTGAATACGTGTCATGTCCACACTGTGATCTTGTTGATTATTTGTGTTTTTCTCATATGTAATTCTTTAAACCCATGTACACATGGCGTAAGAATAAACAATTATCCGGCAACATCGTGGGAATGGAAATCAATTGTCAAAACGTGTACCGGTAGCCTACCGTGCCTACAATGTTCATAGATCATTCTCCACAATGGAGTCATCAAAACAGCCTCAATAAGAACAATTCTGGTGACGGGGACATGGTGATTTGAACGTGGTATTATAGCCAATCAGGTTGCTAGTTACAACCGGATGTGGGAACGATATTAGTTATCTTCAGCAACATCGAAATTTAATACCTGGATGTCGATTTTGAACCCCGAGGCGGGGCCGATGGGGTCAAAGAGACATCCAGGTAATATATATATCTCCATGTACCCCTGCATGCTACCCCATGATGTTGCCGGATATAACGATCTTGTCCCCTTAACAATAGCCATGTCTCCTTAATTTAAGTGTGTTTTTCATAAGTTGTCCGATTAATTCACACCGATAAAAATAATTCAGTAGCCCCCCTCCCCATAAGGATATCCGTCGTCAGGTGACTTCAAACTCGGCGTGCGAGAGCAACTTCACGATTGGTGGGAACTCAGTTTTTCAAGGGTCATTCATATAACTCCGATGTTTCTCGTGATCACACACCCACGATGATTCGCGAACGTTCTCTTATACCCCGCTGTTGACATCAATGGTGACATGCTGATTTAAACATGGCGCTGTCACGGTAGCCAATCAGATTGCTAGTTACAACCGGATGTGTGAACAAGGAGATATAATACCTGGATGTCGATTTTGTACCCCCGATTTCGCTGAAGATAACTAATGTTATATGTGGGCTTATATAAAAACAAATCAATGTATCTTTATTTTCGTAAAAGCGTGAAATTCGTAAAAAAAATTACTTGAATTGTAAAATTCCGATGGAAACGTGACCCCGTTAATTGCGCATTCGGAATCCGACGTACACTTATATGCCAACAGTCGGGATCCGGTGCGCATACATGTATGCGGATTTAAGGCAACGGAATCTGGCGTAACTGATAGAGGGGTGGTAGTATAAAAGGACCACATGCATAACAATGACCTATGGACCGGGCTCAAACATCATGCTCGGAATCAAATGGTTTAGTCCCGAATATTTCTTCCGCGAACCCAATCAGTTATATATCGCATATATATTGCATTGCATACTCACGTACTTCATTCGGAAACAATCCTTGAAATAAATTCTCAATCGACAGCTTATGATCAGATTATCCCAAGATATATATCTATCTGTTAGCGGTGTGATTTCTGTTATTCGGCGCGGAATTGTACACATCAGCAAATTATACCAATTGTTACATATAATGTTGTGATTGTTACTGATGCTGCACGTGCATGTTAGAGTAAAACTAAATCGGAACTATGCCAATGTGAATGGAACGTGACTTGGTAACCTTTGACAGTAAAAAAACGGTTCGACAGGTGCGTGTCATGAACAATTCCTACATCTATTTGTGTCTGATAGAGATGGTATATGCCGCGCGGGTGTGGTATAATGGTAAATCAGACACTCGATAGGTGTGCAATATATATATATATATATATATATATATATATATATATATGGAGATTCCCTGGTGCAAAGTGCAAGACTATCTATACCATGTATATGCGACGCTGAGAGCACACATATCTCTCACCTTACTGCCTTTTATTTTGTTTAAACATATTGTATTATAAGATCATATTACAAGAATGGATCGGGGAACTTGTTAACTATACTTACACCAACCCCTCTCGCATTAACATTTACACATTACAAATACTAATTCGTGGCCACGAAATAACTAATTTGTGGCCACGATATAAGTAATCGTGATATACGTGATATACAGTCCCATTGTTGTAATGGAAGCGGATAGAGATGATCTGGTTGTAGTTGTCCACCATCTTGGCATGAGCCACGGCGATATGAGATAAAGGGTGTTGTAGGGTGGCCCGTAAAACAAATTAAGTAATCACCCCTTTCACCAACCCGATCCAAAGTTGCCGCCGTCCAGGGGGGTGGGGTCACATAGGGCACCCACGACATTCAGTATATATATCTTGGGGCCACCCTACAACACCCATTATACCACATCAAATGGTTAAGGGGCCGATAAATTGTATTGGTGCCACATTTGAACCCATCTGGGGCGGCCAATTTGGATCGCGGGTGAATATTTAGTTTGTCTCAGGGGTCACCCTACAACACACTTTATTCGACCTAAAATGGGGGGGGGGGGGTTGCATGGGTACTATATATGGACCCCTCTGATCAGTTATCATTTTCGCTCGAGGTGGGCTGAACAGCTGAAGGTGTGAAAAATTAGTTTGCTTGCTAGCCACCGTACAACACACTTTATTTGATCTATATCGGTCATGTGGCCGAGAAATAATGTGTACCCTATTTTACCCCTTCTGAGCGGCGATAATTTTGGATCGGGTATGGTTGAAAGGGGTGAATATTTATAAGTTTGTGTTGGGGCCACCCTACAAAAACCCCTTATTTGACTTAAATCGGTCAATGGGCCGAGAGAAATGTCGTTCCCATTGGACCCCTTGTGGTAAAAACTTGTGGTATCTGGATATATGCAAATGTCAATCAGTTATTTCGTGGCCACGAATTAGTATTTCGTGGTCACGAATTAGTTATTTCGTGGCCACGAATTAGTATTTCTTGCCTAATTTATACTTTTTTGTCAATGAACTGTACTAATGAACAAAATGGAAAAGAATTTCATTGCGTCGATTCGATTGTGAGGGTAAATATAGAGGATCTCCAACTCGTTATGTTGGCATATAAGATTTTATGAAACGAGGTTGATAAATTTGATTCACGAGCCGTAGCCTTTTCTTTATTATTTTGTTTAAAGTGACTTATAGGTCTTATTGGTCGGGTGTGTTCCTATTTTGTTACTCGACATTGTTATCACCTGTATGTGCTATGTTTTTATACACTATACACATGTCACTATATAAAATATTCGTTCGTTCGTAGTCGAGTTGTAAATCAAATTTATCAAACGAGTTTCATAAAATATTATATCCCAACATAACGAGTTGAAGATCTTGTATACCACATGAAAAAACTAGAGTTTTTTGCCTTTTTACCAAATCAAAATCCTTAAAAGAAGCTGCAAAATGCGCACATTTACAGCGTTGGTCGAGACGCTTCACAACCGTATACAACAACACCAGCCATCTGTGGCCGGCCACGGAAAATATAGTCCCACAATTTGCCTCTTTGTTTTTGTGTCTATTTTCTTTAGTGCAACGAAGTTGTACAAGAATTTAACTGTTATGATCAAAGCAATAATGTTTGCATTATCTGGTGGTGTTGTCATGTGTGTCGACTGATTTTTTCCACAGCAAATCAATCACAATGGTCGACAGCTTCAAAATTGCCTCAATTTGAACACGAAGAAGATGACTTCCATTCCTGATTTCTCATTCAATTTTTTTTTATTTCGCTCAAATTAAGGGTGTTGTATGAAGGCCCAAATACAGTCTTTCCACACACCCCACCCTGATTAAAAAATGCCGCCTTCTAGAGTGATTCAAATATATAGCGGACCCATTTCTCGCCCCTTCACCGATTTATGTCAAATAATTAGTGTTGTATGGTGGCCCATAAGACTAAATAAACACCACACACTCCCCACCCAGATCCAAAATGGCCGCCGTTCAGAGGGGTTCAAATAAGACCCATGATATTTCTCGCCATGTTTAGGTCATACAAAGGGTAGTGCATGTTGGCCACACACCCATGCTGGGCAATCTAAACATACACCCCACACACGTCAACCCTGATCCAAAATGTCCGCCCCAGAGGGGACCCATGCCATTTATCGGCCCCTTGACCGACATAGGTCAAACTGAGGTTGTTTCTGTAGTGCAAAATGCGCACTAAACATACACTCAACAAACACACACCCACCCAGATCCAAAATAGCCGACCCCAGAGTGGTTCAACTACGGGACCAATTCCATTTCTAAGCCACCGATTTTATAAATGTCAAACAAAGAGTGTTCTTTGGTGTACCCCAGACACCCTAAATTTTCACGAAACACACTCCCACCCGATCCAAAAATGGCCGCCATCCAAATGGGTTCAACTTGGGGACCGATGCCATTCCTCGACCCCTTTATTGATTTAGGTAAAACAAATGTTGCAGGGTGCCCCTCCCCAAGACACACGCACAACCCGATCCAAAATGGCCGACCCCAGAGGGGTTCAAATGTGGACCAAACATACACCCCCACCGATGAAAAATGGCCGCCACCCAGAGAGATCCAAATCGGGGACCCATCTCATTTCTCGGCCTTTATCGATTTGGGTATAAGACAAATGTTGTTGCAGGGTGGCCCACAAGACACACACGCACACCCCCGATCCAAAAAGGCCGACCCAGAGGGGTTCAAATATGGACCCATGCCATTTCTTTGCCGATTTGGACCCATCTGGACGGCAGCCATTTTGGATCGAGGTGGGATGCGTGTTATTGGCGTCTAGGGCCACCATACACTTTTAACACCATTTGCTTGACCTAACCCTGGTCCGATTCACTAAGTATACTATGCCACTTAAGTTTCTGTTACTAGATACCATCTATACAATCTATACATATTGGATTATCGGGTTTAAGCAAAATTCGGACCAAAGTGCAGAACTCGTTCGAATAAATTGTCTGTTTTGCACCGTAACAGTTGTGATTGGCTTGAAATAGAACCCTAACACACAAAGGTTGTGATTATGAGGCAAATGCTCCAAGTTATCAACCCCTATCGGGATATGTTCTTAGCTATTTTACAGAAGAATATCACAGGTATACTTTAAACTCAGTGGTTTGCAGATTGCGTTATTGCACTATATGTGCCCCAAAACAAAGGAATTATGTTTACACGGCTTAATTTTCAGTGATTACATGTTGATAATTACACGATAGCTCTCTATTTCGGTGTTAATTGTGATCTAAAGTTCAACTTTTGGTAAAACGGCACTTCTGTAGCATTAGCTCATTCATAAAAGTTTAATGGATTCAAGATATATATAATTCTGTGTGATTCATAAGGAACCATTAATGTGTTTAGTTTGCATGCATGGTTCGGGCTGCTCAGAAAATTAATTTGGCCATTTGACGGGGGACATGTTTTCAGAAACTTTGAAAAATATATATAGGATCGTTGAGATAATCGAAACTAAACAAGACAGTCAATGACAGTGGGGTCGCTCACCAGACTGTAAAGACGGAGAAGACTGGGACTCTGAATATTGCAATAATCAGTACTTAAAATCACTTTATAACAAGTAGTTTTAAACAAGGAACACATGTAGAGGGTCTTCGTTGAACGGTTGGAGGGGATATGGAACGGTTGGAGGGGATATGGGGGGTCTCCGCCTTGAAATTCTAACTGCACACACTCCCCAAATAGACCAAACTAAATTACAGCTGGCATTCCAACTTTATCTCCAACTGTGGAAATTTATCAACACCTTACTGATAATACATGCGGGAGTTTCAAATCTCCTATCTTTGCCTCTATCTGGACCAAATGTAAATCCAAATCTATGAGATCCATTGATATAGTAATTTCAAAGGGTATCTTAAAGAAGTTGAAATGAGTTCATTTTCCTTAAAATAAGTTATAAAATTTAGGAAAGGGTTATCAACATGGCACCTCTGATAATTGTTTCTTGAAATCATCAGCATAATAAACTAGAGGTGTGACTGTCACAATGGGACTAAGGATACCCCCCTGTTTTTAAAATACTAGGATGTTTCACATGTGAGTAAACATGTAGTTAAAATAATAAAATAACAGTTCCAATTGCAGGTGCACAAACCTAACCGTAATCTTAAACCTATAGACCGAAACATGTAGGAATAAAAGCTCGGACAAAATTATGCATTTTGCAAAAATGTTCTAAGTCGAAAAAGGGGAATAACTCCACAAAAAAAGTCGGACAGACATCATAATCGCAGGTGCACAGGTTCTCAAGGTACTAAATATCAGTGCCAAGATTAAAAAACATTGACCTAAAAATGTAGAAATAAAAGCTCGGACAAAATTAGGCATGTTGCCAAAAAATTCTAAGTCGACAAAGGGGGATAACTCCACCAAAAAATGCCAGAAAGACGTCATAATCGCAGGTGCACAGGTTCCCATGTTACTAAATGTATGTGCCAAGTTAAAAACAAATTGACCTAAAAATGTAGGAATAAAAGCTCGGACAAAATTATACATGTTGCAAAACAATTTCTAAGTTGAAAAACGGGAAATAACTCCACCAAATAAAGTCGGACAGACGTCATAATCGCAGGTGCACAGGTTCCCATGGTGGTTGATGCCTGTGCCAAGTTTCACGGAAATTGATCAAAAAACGACTGAGAAAAACTCCGGACAAATTTGTGTCCACGGACGGACGACGGACGGACAAGCTGACTCCAGTATACCCCCCCCCCTAACTTCGTTGCGGGGGGGGGGGGGTATAATAAGACAAATCATTATCACAGATGAAAAGGAGTTAATAGCCTATCTGAACACATGCCTGTAAAACTCCATAGAAACCAGCACATAGGAATTCATCTAAAGTAAATTGAAATGAATGACACAAATAAACATTATCCAGTCATTTCTGTTATTTGTTTATCAAACACTGTCCGATAAGATAAATCTCATTCCATAAACAAGAGACATTGCAGAGAATGGCAGGTAGACAAGCTTTATGTCAGTGATGATGACTTCTCAAATAATATTATGGCATTAGGAATGTGAAAGTACTCTTGAACATTTGTAACAGGGGTACATGTACTAATTTGACCCTTCAATCGGCAAGGGTAACAATCTGTCTGTTTGTGATTTTTCTCCCAGACCCCCGGACTGATTTCAACTAAATTCGGCGGGGTATTTTGTTTTTGGTTAAATTGAGCAAGGAGTTCGATTTGAATTTTTTATTTGAGTATGTCCCTGGCTCCGCCCACTTTGACAGAGTGGCGTTATTTGAACAAATCTTAACCCAGTCATCAAGGAACCTTCATACCAAATATGAACCCATTTGACCCATGCAATGGTACTTGAGAAAAAGCTGTTTTAAGAATTAGTATGAAGGGAAAGAGCACCCACCTCATACATGCCCGGAATATATTTTTTGACACCCTCCGGGTAATTAAGACATATTTCTTCTCATTTTCCCCATTTTCATTCATGACCTCATTAACATATCGAACTCACCCCGACCAGGATCACAATGCTGAACGTGGTGATTGGCTTGAATAAGCATGCAGGTCGGGTCGTTTTGAATATATGTAAATGACGTTTATTTTGATACTCACTCTGTTAGGTTATATCTAGGCCATGACTATTTTTCCTTACTCATATTTAAATTCGCGCAGTACTATTTTAGAAAACAAACGATAAAAATACAGGGGTTTTGTATTAATCGATATATATACATGCAAACTACGTTAGTTTTCTGAAATTATCAGCCTATTGATACTTCGATGATGGTCAATGATGCCCAAACGCAATACCATAATTTAAATGGAACCAAATAGTAGTAGAGTAAATTTGAAGCAATGCACACTCATTCTGAGTCCGTGTCTCCATAACTCGTATGTGTGATACGTCAGTACCAGTAATCGGATGAATGGTATCAGATACAATTTCGTAGGAAGTTCATTGTGCTGTTCTAATAATGTTAGATCCGTTTTGTGTTAATTTAATATTCAACCCATGTTCAGACAGATATGCCACCCAACTATCGGTGAAAAGAGCTTCCTTTTTAAGGATGTCCCCATAGCCTAGGTGGTTAGGACGTGGATACGATCATCGCATTCATGGCTAGATGAGATTGGCACGTGTTCGAGCCCCTACATGGGGGGGGGGGGGGGGGGGGGGGGGGGGGTCAGGACATATTTTCAAGCTTGAGTTGAGGGACACCTCAGTGTGCCATTCCGATTAATACATGGCCTTTTCGATAAGAAATGAGAATTTGTTCACGCTCGCTGAAGAAAGCAAATTTGAAGCAATAAACACTCATACTGAGTCTTCCTCCACAAATCTTATATATATTCACAACTAAATTAATAGTTAACAGATATCTTCTGCGCGCTGTGCTATTATTTCGTGGTGGACTCTGAATCTACCTCCAGAAGCGATTAAGAACCATAACTGAACTTGGATACTGTTGGATTTGATATTTAATGGATTAAATGTTTTCAGTTTTGAATTCGCGCATAAATGCACACAAATTAAAAATGCAGGAATTTAAAACTTAGCAAAAAATAATACTACGCGAATTTAAATACGAGTATAAGGTACACAGGTTTAAAGGAGCCGTGTCTGTTTAGCAAACCTGTTCGGGAAATGGGGTATAAAACACTCAACTCAAGTCATATTAATTTCAATTACAAAAGATAATTAGTGCCATTTGAAGCCACAACAGGGGTAAAGTTTATAATGAATAAAATTCTTTAAAAATGCTGTAAAGGGAAGAAAGTAATGAGCAATGGAATAATAAATAAATGAGCATAATAATATGGATATAATATTATAAATAGTTGAAAGAAATATCAATTAAAATTAGTGCCGCGCTATTCAGGGTAACCAAAACCACAGGACCTGGGGAAAAGGCCCAGGGACCTGTGGCTAAAACATCTTATGCAATTCCGAGTCATCAAGTTTAACTTAAATATGGTGTGACTCTTCCCCGAACTCTTTTTAGATCCAGGGGTATAAACCATTCTTTTAAAGGCATGGATGGCATTGCATGGTTGTATGTTATAATTTAGAAATAAAAGTTTCCAAATTATGATAATTTTCCAAATAATAAACTATTAGTATAATATAATGTAGTATGAATGTGATCCACTGCAAAGAGTAAAATCCAAGATGGCCACTGGTAGCCATGTTTTTCAACGAATTTTGGAAATATCAATGGCTCACATCAAGAGGTCACCCAGAAGATCCATATGAAGTTTGGTGACGATTGGATGCAGGATGTGGCCCAGGCAGCCATGTTTTTCATTGAAAATTTGGTGGCTCCCATCTAGAGATGATCTTAATCATGCCTGAAAATTTTCAAAACAATTCTCCAATAAATGCGGGCTGCAGGCTGTGCCAATGGACTAAAATTTGAAATCCAAGATGGCTACTGGCGGCGATGTTTTTTAAAAGAATTTAGGAAAAAATTGATCACCTCAAAGATCCCTATGAAGTTTGGTAATGTCGGATGAGAGACCTGTAGGTGAGCCAAAGGAAATTGTGGATGGACGGACGGACAGACGCCAACGCATGGCAATAGCTCAAGGTTGAGCTAAAAATAGAACAAATTTGTTCTTATATTCATTGCCAATAAGGAAATCTAAATAAAAATTCCATGTTCTGAGGTGCCTCCCTAGCTCATCAGCGAAATGTTTTTTTTTTATAAAAAGCCTTGTCGAACATGTTTTTCAATATTTTCTGTTAGAACTATTGGATTTGAACAACAAAATTGAATTTTTGTTTGTTACTGGAGTATGTTTTCCAGATTTTGAAGAAAAAAATATAGACCCACTCCTTTATCTCAAAATTGAGATCAAATTGTCTGAAAACACAGTGGAGAACACAGATATTTTATTTTAATGGCCTAAGCATCAAGTGACAAGAATCCGCATGTTGAAACTATCATTTGTAAACATGTACGTACTGTAAAAGTGCAGTCACTATTATCTACAATGCAATAAAAGATAACTCTAAAATGCAGACAACATTGGTTATGATAAGATATATATTATATACTGTGTATTTCCTCGTTAACCCTTTCATGACTGGAGCTGCCTGAAATTTTGCGATAACCCTGTGCCAATGCATTTCCATAGGGAGCATCGCATATATAAGATAATACATAGACCTAACAATATTTCCTTGACCTTGTAAGCCAGTGTATTCTCTAATATATGTGAAGCTCCCTATGGGAGACTCGCATATATAAGAGAATTCACTGGCACACGATCTTAATGCAGCACCAGCGCAGCTCCTGACATGAAAGGGTTAACTAATTTGCAGCAGAAATGGCTACAAGTCGCTCTACATTTTGTTTATGGGTATAAAACATCAAAAAGCTTTACTTGTAATACTTTTCTGGCAAATACCGTAATAACAAAATTGTTACACCTTGAGAAGCAAATATGTTGTTAGGTTTTATTTGTTAATACGGCTGAATAGGATGTCATTCTCACATGTTGATATCATTTGATCGGTACAATTTCGATAACTTTCTATTCACCTTGTACTTGCTGTGAGCGCCTTGTGTAACATAGACAACCTTTCCCAATATTGAAATACGGAAATGTAAATTCATAAAAAGGACCTATGGTAAACCAAAAACCCTGATGTATAGTTAAGACTATTAAAAGGCAGACACCAGAAGAAACAGATGATAAATGATTATGAGCAAATATTTCAGCAGAATTCACACATTATTGTGGTCAATAGGTGTGAACATGGTTTGATATATAATTTGGTTTAACACTTCCATGCCTGGAGCTTCCTGAAATTTGGCGAAAACCCTGTGCCAATGAATTCTCTTATATATGCGAGTCTCCCATATTAAGGATCCTTGCATATATAAGAGAATACATTGGCCTAAAAATATTTAGCTTTACTTTGTAAGCCAGTCATTATCTTATATATCAGAGGCTCCCTATCGGAGACTTGCACATTTAAGAGAACGCACTGGCACAAGATCTTTAAAGTTGCACAAGCGCAGCTCCCGTCATGAAAGGGTTAGTTTACATATTAACTCTATGCCTCAAGATCTTAAGTTAAACCATGCCCATATCCTTTGAACACAATAAATGATATTATCAATAATGTAAAATTTATGTAAATCATATAACGATACTTAGCAACCATTTGGGGGTCCAGAATTCACATCCAACCATTATGTCCAACCATTAAAGGTGGATTATCTCTTTCGCAACATGATCTATATAGTTTATTGGGTATGAAATAATAAATATGAATCGAGGACCCCTGTCCGGAAACACTTTAATATTGATTTTATTTGGAATTTTTTCGTACAAAATAACTCTGTGCCATTCAATAATGGTCCCCGTTATTCACGGCCGTCTTTTTTATTTACGTTTGTTTGTTCTTTTCAGTTATTTTAATCATTGAAAAATAAGCATATGGTACACCCCTAACAATATTCATGTATAGTCTATTAATATAATATTTATTTGTAATTGTACTTTCCATGTGTGTATATTGTAAATAAAATTATCCTATCCTATCCTATCCTATCCTCTAGGTCTTATCACACTTGATTCGCACTTAATATCACAATAGATGCAATCGATCGGAGACATTTTGCAGCTCTCATTCGTTCAGAGCACAAAGCTGGAGGTCTCTATCTAAAAGTTATATTTATAGAACAAAGAAGTGTCCCATTAATTGAATAAAGTAATATCGAAATAAAATCAATATTAAATTGATAGAATTGTTTCCGGGGAGGAATTTCCAACTCACACGTATTATTTCATGCCCAGGAATCTATCTAAAAATTTTTATTTAATTATATAATCCATCTATAATTTCACTAATTGGCTGAAGCATATGATAAATGTTATTACAAAAATTAATGATAGTTTTGCCTGAATTTGTCATTCGAGTTAGAATCCTTGAAATCAAGATCGGAAGAAGTCAAGATAATAAGTTTCTCTCTAGCTCTCGTAGCTAAGTTAACCATGTACGTATCAAAGTCAGCATGATTTCTATCAACAGTAGGTTCAACTCCGACAATCACAGGCTTGTCGAGTCCACTGAATCGCTTTAGGGTATCAACATGGGGAAGATGATCCTCTTGATCAGGACACAGTAAGGGCTTTATATCGTTAACATCCTTCTTCTTGCTGACCAGAATGGCTATGTCGTCAAAATTCAGGCCATTATCATACAGATTGACAAGTACATTTTGCATAGCCTCCAACATCTTGTCTTTTGTACAATGAATGATATCTATCTCATTTCCACTAGAATATGAGTGACCGAGTTTGGAGAAACTAAAATTTCTTGGCAAGTTAGTTGTATTTGCAGCATTTCTGTTGATGTCCATATAATGAGATGCAAAGGAATATATTTCCTTTGAATTCCGTGATATTTCGCTAAGCATAAAGTTGTTTTTTCCAATCATATGAGGAAGCCCTGCTTCAAATTTGTGAACTTTATGTGCATAATCCATGAAAACCCAGAAATAACCTGACTTCATGCAACCGTCATCCTTCCTGCCTCTTTCTGCTATTGAATGTGCTAATGTATACCAGTCACCATCCCGTGCTTTAAAATTTTGTGCCTCATCAACAATAACGTTCCATACAATTTGATACTGTGATTGTACTGAAGGTGATTGCTGGTCCTGCAATAGCTCTCGCCGTGTCTTAACAATACAGCAGTTGAAGGACCTGAAAATAGTAAACATAATAAGTAGAGTGGCATAACGTCTGAGACCAGACCATTTAAACCTGACAATTGCTTCAAATCAGCATTGTTTGTGATTGCGTTTCCAGATAGTTTGCAATGTGAATGAAACATAAGAATTGAACGGCGGTTTCAATGTGGTCATGGGATTTTGACCACGTTAAATATTCAACAAACTGAAGGTGTTCATGTGGAGAATGCTGTTTTTATCATGGTAAAAATGCATGACCATGTTGAATCCGCTGTTTATAACTTATATTTATATACTTAAATTTGTTATGAATTTGGGTTGTTTTATATCTTTCCCACTATTTATTCAACTTCATGGACACCGTGAAGCTAATCTCTCAATGTTCCCAAATGTAACACATGTTAATTTTTTTCTTTTTGTTTTATTAATTTTATTCAGACAATATTTTGATAGGCTATGTTTTTATTATAATGTTATTATACAATGTTGTGTACAGTATGTGTTTCTCTTGTACGAATAAAGGTTGTGGTGAAAAGTCATATTGGACGAGTGTCGATCGAGTCCAATATGACTTTTCACCACAACCTGGACAAGTGCAAGAAAAACACAAACTGTACACAACATTGTATAATGACATTTTTATTATCCATCTGTATGTATCCAAATTTCAGGAATAAAACTTTTGTGGTTATTTTTGATGTTTGTCGGCACTTGATTCTCGATTGAGTCCAATATGACTTTCGGGAGTCCAATATGACTTTTTCCCGGATTATCATGTGACGGCTTTTGCCCAATCAGAAATAGTGTCAGTTATGGGACAAACAACATAAATATAAATAACATTGTGATGCAGTTCTAATTGTGTAATAACAACCTAACAGTGTAATAACTAGTCCCAGTCTTCTCGTACTAAAACCAGCTAAGATATTGGGATGGCGATTTGCTGTAAAGACCGGCACCTCCATCCCAATATCTTAGCCGGTTTTAGTACGAGAAGACTTGGACTATGTAATAACAAGTTCAGGGAGAGGAAACACAATTTATATTTTGATGTAAATAAAAATAACAAGAGGTTGCACCAAGGGTGCTGGGATACCCTCATGGTGAAAATTGAAATATGGACAGGTCAGAAGCCAAATTGTGATAGAAAATCTGATGAACGAACAAATTACTTGACAATTCTAATGAACAACGGACGGAAATCCAACAAGAAAGAGGGATAAGTTTTGAAAGGAAAATGTGAACATTGTCAATGAACCCTCTTTTGAAAGCCCTCCTGATGCCAAACCTGCATAGCGAATTTCAATGAGATCTGATAACCCATAGTTGAGATGTATGAGTAGATGGACAGAAATCCAACATTTTCAGATAAACAAAGAAGGATAACTCTTGAACGGAAAATGTAAACAACTTCAATGAATCCTCCTTTGAAAGCCCTCCTGATGCCAAACCGCATACCAAATAGCATTGAGATCCGATCACCCATGGTTGAGATATATGAGCGGACGGACGTACAGATGGCGAGACAGAGAGACAGATGGATGCATGTAATCCAGTGTACCCCCCATATTTTGGGATGGGGTATAAAAACTTACCTCACATATTTGCAGAGTAGTTCATTTTCAGCGATATACAGGATATTCTCCAAATCGCAGCCTCTCCTTCGGAGATCTTTAATCAGTTGAACAGCTGCCACAGTCTTCCCAGACCCCGGAGGT
The DNA here is from genome assembly GCA_032622095.1 of Siphonodentalium dalli. Classification (NCBI taxonomy): domain Eukaryota; kingdom Metazoa; phylum Mollusca; class Scaphopoda; order Gadilida; family Siphonodentaliidae; genus Siphonodentalium; species Siphonodentalium dalli. The sequence goes on along the minus strand of CP136062.1, from coordinate 119,410,107 downwards.
CCATGCACCCACAATTCGCTCATATTCTGTTGTGTGAACAACAATTCAAACTGATCACATGTCAGCAGAAAGTAGTATTTAGTGTCATACTGCATGTCATGTGATCTGTATTTGGCAATGGCAACAACAAGCGATGTCAACACACTGTCAATTTTCTCGGGTGAAATCTTATAATGACTTGGGTAGGCAAAAAAATCTTCCCAGTGATGCACCCTCAATTTCAAAGCATCCAAAGCAGAAGGCTTAGCAATGGCGATCACATGGGGACAGACAGCAATATACTCAGTGTAACCACCTTCCAGGATGAGCTTCTGCTTAACCGCCTGAGCAATTGCACATGAATAGTTAAGGATTTCGTCGCATTCATTTTCGCAGAAAGTTAAAAGATGGAGTCCATGGTTTTTGCTTATTACTAATATATCAGATAGCACAGAATCATTTGGTATCTTCATGTGCAAGCCCCATGTATTGAGTACTATGATGAAGGTCTCATCATTAGAGAATACCGCAATAGCATTACTGATGAAATCCCTGTACTTGTGAGGTATCACTCTCTCCATGTAATACTTTGGCTGCAGTTGCAGTTTATCTGAAACTGAAAAATAATATGGTCAGCATTTTTATTAGTACTTTTGAAATAACCTGTATCTGAAATTTACCTGTATCTGTAAGCCTGTATTAAGATTTTGCTTGTATTGGTCACTGTTTCCTTTCACAAATTTTTTTTCATTCATGTTCATGATCAAAATTTTAGTGGAATTTGTTGGATCGAGCTCTCCAATTGGAGAGAGTTATATAACACACAGTATTTGAAATCCTAATTCTGATAGTTATTTTCTATATCATTATATATTATATTTCATGTGACTTTCTTGTGTTCTGATTGGCTGCACACTGCTATACAATTTTCGATAATATCCTTCAATATATATTATAATTTTTCTAATTATAGTAACAGACTCACTTCGTGCAATCGGATTAACACCTGAACACTCGGTCAATCTGAAACTTGATCGTAAATTACATGTTGCAAAATAAGTATATCATAAGGGTTAATGATCTTTGAAGTGTCTGATCATAGCAATCCAATGAATTTAATACAGCAATCTGCAATCTGACTATGGTAATATTTAGTGAACTTGGCAATTAAAGTGCCTCTTTACAAACTGCTTTTGTAAAGAAATGAAAAATGTGGAATTAACCTTTTTTATCACAGGAGCTTCCTGTAATTTTGAGAAAACCCTGTGCCAATGTATTCTCTTGTATATGCAAGTCTTCCATAGGGAGCCTCACATATATAAGAGTATACATTGGCCTAACAATACTTACCTTGAGCTGAAATCCATGAAAGGATTAATTAAACAGGGTTTCTCAACTGCTGTCAGAAGATACGAAAGCAAAACAGAAAAGAAAGGAAAATGAAACAATGTACATATGCTAAGGTTTTTATGATCCTAAGGCCATGCAAAGTCAAATTCCCAATTCTCAGGCCCGAGCGCATGCTGGGTGTGCAAATTTTTACCTATTTGTTCAGTAATGCCCCAAATAATCGACTCCTTAACCACAGCATAATTATGGGTAATTTTTCATGATTTAGTCGGAAATATGGCTTGTTGCCTTTCATCGGAGAGCTCTCACTGCGAGATTTCCGATGAATGGCAACAAGCCATATTTCCGACTAAATCATGAAAATTACCCCACCCAAATCATCCCCACCTGATTTTTTCTTACCTTAACATGTAGTGGCCAATTAATCAATCACATTTGATCATTATCATTCAATATGACTATTTGACTCAGAAGAACTATCATTGGTGACAATTAAGCAATAGTTTCTTCGGCAGAGGCATTACAGTTTAGAATTTTTATGCTGAAAATTACCCAGTTTATTCCCTCCCCCCCCCCCCCCCCCCCCACCTGAATTGTTTTTACCTCAACACCTAACGGCCAGTTACTCTCATTTTATCATTCAATATGACTATGCGACTAAGAAAAACTATCATTGGTGACAATGAAGCATGTATTTTCTGTGAAAGATGCAATAATTAAAGTTTGGAGGTACAATATAATTATGGTACTTTTTTATTCAAACATGCGTGGAATTTAGATCGAACAGACCCTTTTCCCCCAGTTCATTACAGTACAGTAATGCCCGAAGTATATGACCCTTTAACCACAGTAGAATTATGGGAAAATTTTCAGGATTTAGTTGGAAATATGGCTTGTTGCCATTCATTGGAAAGCTCTCACCGAGAGCCATATTCCAACTAAGTCCTGAAAATTTTCCCATAATTCTGCTGTGGTTTAGAGGTAGAGGTTTAGGGCATTACTGTAGTTGGTAATTGTGTTAAAACATGTGTTGAACACATGATGTATTGCATCTTCAAACACAAATTATTCCATGTTATTTCCTGATCTTTGTCTCGTTTGATGATGCTTTTATTTTAAAGATTAAGTAAGATTCAATGTCAAGGCGAAGAGAATTTATGAAGTCATCGTTCCATAATTTCCGTACTTCGATTTTGAGATGCACAATGTCGCTTATGCGTCATTGCGCATCTGTAATTGAAAAGTACTGCACCTAACAATCTTGGTCGAGTTGACTCAATACTTAACTAACAAGTGCAATGCCAAGAGTGGCATATGCCCACTATGCTCAGTTTAGAGAGCACAACCAAATCCGATGACCCATGCCCGAGCTACAAGCTGAAATGTTCATATAGAGACAAAATTAAGAATTCCTAAATCAAACAAAGGCTGTAGATCTGGTAAAAATTAATGGATGAAACCTGTAGTAAGTCGGTATCCTGTTCCCTGAGCCGTGCTATCAGCATACCAACACACAACTGATTCAGAAGATCCTTGCCAAAGTTACAAGCTGAAATGTTATTTCAGACACAATATTGACAAATTTCCAAGTCAAACAAGGGCCTTATCTCTGGTAAACATTAATGGACGAAACCTGTAGTAGCCTTTCCCCCAACCTTTGCTATCACCATGCCAAAGGACAACGAAATCCAATAATAAAGACATCCACAGCATAATGTTTGTTATGGACGCGTTGATCTGTTTTACACAAAGTCCAGCAAAGGACCATAAACTGCGGAAAAAAGTTCAGACAAAAGCTTCACTATGTGGAGATCCTTTCCACAATGCTGGTCTACCGGCATACCAAAGGACATCCAAATTGGATATCGATACTTGAGCTATGTTGGGGAATATCTGTTGCGGACAGATGGACAGAAGGACTCCACTATATAGCCCTGAATCCTCTTTCGGAGGGTCGAGGGCATAATAAAATATAGCTCAGTAAGAGTAGGGATAACAGCGATCGTCTCAGAGATGCTCATAGCATCAAACGTTATACAAATAAGTGTATTTAACCCATCATGGTCAGTGCGAACTGTTCAATGTGTTTGTGTCGCAGACAATCAAAATGATAAAGCAATCAAAGACACAACGTTGTCAAAACAATTATTGACATTGCGACATCATCAGACTCTGAGTCACAATGAAACAGACCTATACGGGAATGGGGAAATGGTATGGGTAACCAGTTCGCCGTAATGACTTTACAGTAACAATGTGTTCCCACTTGGTAGTCAGCGCTGTGCAAAACGATTCCAGGAAGGAACTTTTTGGTGAAGTAACCAACAATGAATACTTTTATTTTGTTTGAAGTTTCATTTTATTTAAATAGCACAGACTTACATGCATAGGTTATTTCCTCCAGTAGGTGCATCAAAACAAAATTGTGCACTTGGACAGGGACCGGCCAAGAGGATGACTTAGGAGATATCTTCTCCCTAAATTGTGTCACTTCTCCAGTCCCTAATTTTGTCCTACGGAGAAGTGACTTCTCCCTCATATAGAAGTATGGACATGTCCCCACAGCATATTTAAACTGTATTTGCTGATTTTAATGGTGTCCTTGTTCATTATAGTCATTTTATTATTAGGCTATTGTATAAACAAGAGGTACGCTGTCGCGTGGCATTTGCCTCCCGACCGTAGCAATTCGGATTAAGCATGGACGAAACTGCGGATATCCGAGGAGGTCTATATGACCATTCCAAAAGAAGTTCGTACTAGAAATTCCGGAAACCCAAAAACAAGCGATCCGGAAACCCAAAAACAAGCAAAAATTCAAATTTTCTAAGTTGAAAAAAGGGCCATAACTCTGGGAAAAAGTCATCAGATCATACCCAAATTCGCACTTGACATGTATTTTCATATAACTGATCCACAAAAATACGGGATTTGCAATCGTACCACCAAAGCTCACGCTATCATTTGGAAACCCCAAAAAACTAGAAAAAAATTGAATTTTCTAAGTAAAAAAAGGGCCATAACTCTAGTGGAAATGGGTGGACGAAACCCGCGCTATGCATGTAGCTGTTCCCCCATGCTGCTCTATCCTATCACCATACCAAATATCAGCTAAATCTGCCCAGCGGTTGCTGAACAATAATGCAAAATGTTTGTACGGACGGACAAAATTTAAATTTTCTAAGTTGAAAAAAGGGCCATAACTCAGGCAAAAATCATCAGATCATACCCAAATTCGCACTTGACGTGTATTTTCATATAACTGATCCACAAAAATACGGGATTTGCAATCGTACCACCAAAGCTCACGCTATCATCTGGAAACCCAAAAAACAAGAGAAAAATTGAATTTTCTAAGTAAAAAAAAGGGCCATAACTCTGGTGAAAATGGGTGGACGAAACCCGCGCTATGCATGTAGCTGTTCCCCCATGTGCTCTATCACCATACCAAATATCAGCTAAATCTGCCCAGTGGTTTGCAAAATGTTTGTACGTACGGACGGACGTACGTACGGACCGAGACGTCGATTATATACCCGCCGACTTCAAGTCGGGGGCATAATAATAGGATCATACATTGTAGAATGGTGATTTTGCGGTGTAAATTGAACTTGAGCCATTATTGATTGATTGTTTATTGGTGATATAATGCAATAATTATGTTCACAACAAATACAATACAAGAATAGTATAACATTATATCACCAGGGGATGTCATAGTCTCGAGGACTTCTTCCTGACAACCCCTGGCACCTGATTATATAATCAACGTATATACAAAAACATGTGAGTGATTTAAAGTGGTGTCCCTGGTCCATACCTAAGCTCTTTTCTTGAATGTGTAATTGGTGATTGCAGGAGAGATGATGCTGGGATATAAAGGTGAGTCAATTATCTTAATCAGAAGCTATGAGTCTTATACAGTATCATTCGTGCGAGGCACTGGTGTTTCTACAATCAGTAAATTGGGGGGTTTTCGCAATTTACTATCAGTTGATAATGGCAGATAGCTTTTTTTAGTGTATTCAGCTTTGAATGCAGATTTGTTCCAGATATATTTCGCATCACAACTGACGTCTGACCAAATGCTGATGAAAGAAAAGACTGGTAGTTCAGAGCTAAATGCTGTTTTCGACTTATGACTTCTCCTTGATAACAGTCCACTTCTCCCTAATAATCAAATAGGGAAAAGTGACTGCATAATGGCTTGAAAAGATGACATGGGCTGAGATGGAGGAATGGTGTGTTTTTCAGTAACAGGCGTGTAATAAATAGAGGATCTACAACTCGTCCCTAGTTTATAGCGGAATTTACAAAACGAGTCAAGTAAATTAGGTCCAGACTTATTTACTGGACAAGTTTTGTAAATTCCGCTATTAACTGGGGACGAGTTGTAGATTCTATTTATTACATGATCCAAAACCTCACCAAAACATATATAAATCGACAAATGGGATGCAAAACTAACATTGGCTTCTAAAAGGCATGCGATGAGGTTTCACGTAACTATGCATTGTTTGCCCACGTAAAGAAATAGTCACAGATAAATAAAGACTCTTTGGCATATTTAATAATGGTGTATATTTAATGACATCACTTTTCAAACTCTTAACTCATTATAGTTTGTTGGAAAAAATATTGGAAGCCATAATATTTTGAGACGTAGCGTACGGAATGTAAACAGATGGCAAACCGGAAGTCAAAGGTCACCTGGAACTATTTCCTGTTATTAAACAAACATTTAATATCACAATTTATAGAATGGAATAAGGGTAGGATCATGCAATAAAATAAAATAATACACTCACTATGTACAAGTTTATCCCTAATGGAGGAGACAGTATGAGGTAGTGTGTACACAAGAAGACTTGAGGGTACATGCATCGCCAGTTTGGTGAAACGATTATGCAAAGATTTGATTTCTGAAATGATAAAGATTTAGGGTTGAGGTGTCATATAACATTCCATATCAGTTTTAGGCAAGCAGTTTTGTCACTGTCTAATGACTGAAACAAGCTCTTAATTATATACGATGTGCAGGTATATATGACGTTATATATTCTGGAATTACTCAATGAAGTGATAAAATTTACTGCCTCAAAAAGATTCCACAGGTTGCATAGATTCGCCAACACTAAACAACAAAGAGTGGTTTTCTGTTAATATTTGACAATATGGTAAAAAATAAAGAGGATTCATTTCTCTTATACTTGGAAATGGGAAAGCATGTATCATTTTGATTTCTACATTAAAACATCAATTATGAAAAATCATTTCCTGGCAAATTATTATCTATAGGATTGATTTTTATAAAAACAATAAATCATTTAATTGACATGGGAGTTGTCAAAATTAGTCACAAAATTTAGGGAAGGTTTATCAGCATAGAACCACTGATAATTGTATATTGAAAATTGGCAAGGGTATTAAAGGAGCTTTTCAATTTTTATGTACATCTGTCTGTTCGCAATTTTTCTTAAAGACCCCTGTACCAAAAACAAACAAATTTGGTGGGGTGACTTGATGTACCTAACAGATGTTATAACATTGTTCATTTTTCAAAATTTTACTAAAAAAAAATTTAATATATTTAAAAACAAATCCAAATGTTGACCCCATTTGAACAAATGTTTATCCCACCAAATATGACCCATACGGTCTTGCAGATCTGTAGAAGACGTTTTAATATTTACAAAAGAGGGAAAGAGTTATGTCCCTGACTCTGCCTCTATTTGACCTGGTGACCCAATTTTAACATATCAGAATCCCAATCACCTAGGGACTAACACCACCCAAATATGATCCAATTCGGTCTTGCGGTACTGGATAAGATGATGTTTTAAGAATTACTATGGGTGGGGGGAAGAGTTATAGCCCTGGCTTCGCACCTATTTGACCTGGTGACCTCAATTTAACAAATCTGAATCCTAGTCATCCTGGACCCTCCATACCAAATATAAGCTAAATAGGCTTAATGGTTCTTGAGAAGTCGTTTTAAGAATTATTAAGGAGGAAAAGTGTTATGGCCCTGGCTTTGCTACTATTTGACCAGGTGACTTCATTTGAACAAATCTGAATTTGAGTCACCTAGGGAACATCTACACCAAATATGAATCCATTCATCTTATGGTTCTGGAGTAGAAGACAATTATTGACAGATGGATGGACGGACGGATGATGGGATGACGGACGAGGAGAGATGACTATAGGTCCACTGGAGACTTTGTCTCAGGTGAGCTGAAAAATATCAAACATCATTGAAAAAATTACTCATCTATATAAAAGGCCGTTTGGCTACACTGCCAAAATGTTGGCTTTTTTAACTGTATTGGCTCATGTCGAGTTAACTGTGACTAAATACAGAGCCATCTGAACCGCACTGGGTTGTTGCATACCGCCGGCCGCTAGCGTTAGTTAATTAGACAGCGCTGTCTAATTAACTAACGCTGACGGCCGGTGCCGGTAATCACAGTGACAACACAGCTCGTATGTTTACCCTTTAAGGCTTGTTATACTAATTAATTTGCAGTCAGCTGCTTAGATATGTCTTCAAAAGCAATGCATATCATGTTTCAAATTTCATTTTTTTAATTTTAAAATTTAATTAATTTTTTTTTTTTTTTACATTTTTAGATCCTCAGTCCAGCCTAATATACACCATAAAACTGTCTTTTTCATTGCAAGTTTATAATTTTTAATTTTAAATTCAAAGTTTAACTTTAAAAAAAATTTAATTTAATTTTTATGATTTTTTTAAATACCTGAATCTGAAATGATAAATAAACGAAATTAAAAGTTTTAAAACCTAACTTACATTTAAAAAGGAAGACAGATAGCAAGACACTCTTTTTAGGTATGGTAACTGGTAGAAAACTAATCTTCCGAAAATTTTCTGAGTTTTCTCCGCCTAAACGGCTATATGTCGGGAGAATATAGCTCTATAATATCCAATAAATAGAATCATATGCTGTGACTTAATATTTCAAGATATAACGGTTTCAAAGTGAAACGTTCTGACAGCCACGCGAGCCTTGTGTATAAGTATTAAATAGTTTGCCGATGACTGTGAATATCCGAACCGCACCCACACCCAGGTCTGGTAAATTGAAAATAAATCAAAGTTCCCGAGGATATATTTTCGATTCGAAAACGGCTATATGTCGGGAGAATATAGCTCTATAATATCCAATAAATAGAATCATATGCTGTGACTTAATATTTCAAGATATAACGGTTTCAAAGTGAAACGTTCTGACAGCCACGCGAGCATTGTGTATAAGAAGTATTAAATAGTTTGCCGATGACTGTGAATATCCGAACCGCACCCACACCCAGGTCTGGTAAATTGAAAATAAATCAAAGTTCCCGTGGATAAATTTTCGATTGGAAAACGGCTATATGTCGGGAGAATATAGCTCTATAATATCCAATAAAGATATTCATATAGGTTGACTAAATATTTCACGATATAGCGGTTTCGGAGTGAAGCATTCTGGGCAGCCGCGCGAGCCTTTGGTATAATAAGTCTGTCCGCACCCACACCCAGCATTTCGTTCTTGCTCCATTAAAAAAGAAGTCCGTGTGACAGGCTAATTACCTTACGCCATGTTAAAATAGCTTTACCAGGCCCAGTCCGTCGGCGGTAGATCAAAGGTTATGTCGCCACAGTCTGCTGTCTGGCATGTGGGTAAGTTACGTAATCATGTGACACATCGAAAAATAAGCTGATACTATATATCGCATTTTTTTTATTTCATTAAACTTCAGCTTTTGACAAAAACGAAATGTACCAAGTGTATAATTGGAATCCGCGGTTGTGGTTTGAGACTTCAATGGCTCGAATCCGTTGATAAATACGGAAATTACCCATGTGCATGTATAAATAAAAATATAATCTACACCCGAAATTAGAAAGAACTGAATTCATACAATTAGCGATAAAAACATGTTCATGCACGATCGTTTTCGCATTGTTTATAGGAAATACATGGTTTCGGGTTCCGTTTGCAATGAACGAACTAAAGCGTTAAATTGTCGTTGTGTATAAGAAGTATTAAATAGTTTGCCGATGACTGTGAATATCCGAACCGCACCCACACCCAGGTCTGGTAAATTGAAAATATATCAAAGTTCCCGTGGATATATTTTCGATTCGAAAACGGCTATATGTCGGGAGAATATAGCTCTATAATATCCAATAAATAGAATCATATGCTGTGACTTAATATTTCAAGATATAACGGTTTCAAAGTGAAACGTTCTGACAGCCACGCGAGCCTTGTGTATAAGAAGTATTAAATAGTTTGCCGATGACTGTGAATATCCGAACCGCACCCACACCCAGGTCTGGTAAATTGAAAATAAATCAAAGTTCCCGTGGATATATTTTCGATTGGAAAACGGCTATATGTCGGGAGAATATAGCTCTATAATATTCAATAAAGATATTCATATAGGTTGACTAAATATTTCACGATATAGCGGTTTCGGAGTGAAGCATTCTGGGCAGCCGCGCGAGCCTTTGGTATAATAAGTCTGTCCGCACCCACACCCAGCCTCATTTCGTTCTCGCTCCATTAAAAAAGAAGTCCGTGTGACAGGCTAATTACCTTACACCATGTTAAAAATAGCTTTACCAGGCCCAGTCGGTCGGCGGTAGATCAAAGGTTATGTCGCCGCAGTCTGCTGTCTGGCATGTGGGTAAGTTACGTAATCATGTGACACATCGAAAAATAAGCTGATACTATATATCGCATTTTTTTTATTTCATTAAACTTCAGCTTTTGACAAAAACGAAATGTACCAAGTGTATAATTGGAATCCGCGGTTGTGGTTTGAGACTTCAATGGCTCGAATCCGTTGATAAATACGGAAATTACCCATGTGCATGTATAAATAAAAATATAATCTACACCCGAAATTAGAAAGAACTGAATTCATACAATTAGCGATAAAAACATGTTCATGCACGATCGTTTTCGCATTGTTTATAGGAAATACATGGTTTTGGGTTCCGTTTGCATTGAACGAACTAAAGCGTTAAATTGTCGTTTTGGAAACTAATTCAATTATATTTTGCTGATTTTCTAAAAAATATAATTCGTTTGATAACTTTGTTTTGCTGCGTCATAATTGTTTTTATCGTTTTATTGGCTAATTGCAATTCTGTTTTTCCTTTAAAAATAACAATACAATTTAACATTTTATACATCGAATAATAAACGGTGATTAATTTGCCAGGGTACCCTGCCCATGCTCCCACAGGCTGAGATATGAAAGGAATATGCAGAGCTAATTAATTACTGGTTGTATGCAGGAGTCAGCGTATGGTATAAAGTCAGTGCGGTTCACACCCAGGCGCCGTGCATTAGAGCTGGGAGTATATTTTAGTCACAGATAACTCGACATGCTGGCATAAATTTTTGGCAAAATCATTCAAACAAATTTAGATTCCAACTTGAACTATATATTCAGTCAACTTATTAACATACCTAGTTTTATTTGATTAAAGAAATCAGAGAACTACAAATATAAAATTATCATTGGTACACCAAAATTATCAGCAAAGTTTAATTCTAAAAAGGGTGATAACTCAGAAATAAATCAAACCAAAATTCTTGTGAATAATCCACACACATATTTGGAAGCAACTAGCTAATTATAACTGAAATTATCATCTGGACACCAAACTGATCAGCAAAAGTCGAAAAGGGGCATAACTCCGTCATAATTTATCAAACTAGATCCAAATTTGATCTTGATTAGACAATCTCAAACAGCCCTCATAATTAGGAAAAATGTCCCATGGCAAATTTAATGCTGTACATAGCATGTTAGATTCCAAATGTTGCCATGGCATTTCGCACGTCATTGTTTATTGCTGTGGCTAATTTCAAGGATTGCAAATATGTAGACCAAGATCAATCAAGTTATCATTTAAACAACAAACTTTTCAAAACGGACAACTGGACAAACAAAAACAAAATTCAAATGGACACCGCTTATTTCTATAGTACCCTGAAAATATTTTTGGGGGGACAAAAACATATATGCATGGGAACCAATTGACTAACTTTCGATGACCACGGCTGACAAAAATGAAGTATATTTTGACTTGAGTGAAACTTACCTCTAAGCCTGTGAAGTATTTTGATTTTCCATTGTTCATATGTGAACAAGGCCACAATCCCTTGGTCATTCACATAGAAACTCTCAGGGCATGACGAAAAGACACCCCCAGGCAGTCGGCACACAGATACAACAACAACAACACGTCGGCGGGCCTGCAAGATAATGATATAAAACTTGAGGACATGTAAAGAGTTAATCTGCAAGAATTATCAATTATTTCAGCATGTTGGCATGGATAGTTTGATAAATATTTCCAAACTTCACATGGTATCAGCTACCAACAGTTAGACAATTCACATGATCACCAGCCCTTCATACATATGGTCTAAGTTTCTAGCCAAGACATGACCATCAATCGCTAGCAGCATCTCAAGTTTGAAGTTAGAAGCTCTCTATTTATGTACATGGAGCTTTAATACCTGGATGTCTCTTTTTGAACCCTATGGCTCCACCTCAGGGTTCAAAATCGATATTAAATCCACATAAATAGCAACAGAAACAGCAAGCAATTTAGGTTTATGTGCCAATACATGCCCAACGATCCCATTGATTGATAGTGTCTTTATAATTAAAATGGCTTGAGATACAACAATTCCTGCATCCCGATAAAGGGGTGGGGTGCAGTTTGAAATCTTGCTAGGACACACCTATTCACCAGGACCTCTTCTGTATGTCCCTGACTCATGGTAGACAATTGCAAATAGACCTTTTCCGGACAATATAGAGGGTTTTCGTTGCATAAATCAGTAATCAGATAGCTCTAAATTTTTCAGGTCTCATTTGAAGCTATATATAGGCACTGATAATACACCCGTTGTGTGAGGGATGGGTGCAAGTCACTGAACAGTCTGATAAATATCTAAGCTTAGCTATGTAACATATAATAGAACAACACTTACACGAATGTTGAGATAAGTTAGAACTCAGCACCCTGTTTTGAGTGCACTAATTTCTAAATTCTAACTAATCTTATTATCAGCTGTGGTTCTATGTTTATTACACATCTCATACTTAACTTCACTGGCTTTATAACTGGCTAAATTCTGACAGTTATAGAAGAATTCGGATATAGTGCAAGAGACTGCTGAAAACTCATGTTAGCCCTACATCAAGTGTATGCACAAGCGGATACAAGTTCATTTCCCTGGCAATGGGTGTACAAGTGTGTATATATAAAATCATTTATCATGTTTTAAACAATTTTAGTCGACCAATATCGGGTTATACGATGCTGATAACTCATAGTTGGCACCTGGGACGGAATTTACCAATGGTCATCGCTGGTGCCAGCTTCGAGTTATCTCGTAAGTAAATACATATTACATTTTCGACATCTTAGGTGACGTAGAGTGTACCAGCGATTATATATAATTTACTGTGTCTTACACACGATATGCTTGTACCCGAAAAGCACTCTTCAACATCTGAGTCGTTGACAACATAATTGTATTTACCTACTCGATGAAACACTGATAAATTCTGTCCCAGTTTCCGACTATGAGTTATCTCATAGTAGCCTTATGACATTTTTCATATAACCCGATATTGGTTGAACCATCACTCATCCATATGTAAAATATCAACTACTATCGGCAAAACATGCAATGCCATGTTGGCATACATGATGGAATTTCTCAGGTTTTAGGCAGTGAAGGTATTAATTACTTTAAAATATTAAAATGATATGTGCCTTTCGATATATGGTAATTAGCAAAGAGTACTAAAGACATACGTTATCCGGACAGGAACTGACAGGTAAGAATTTTATATCCCAGTGCTCTCCCTTGACAAGTTTTGTACCCAGATTACTCCATATGAACATATTCAGCCTGTTCTCAAGTGTCCAAACTGGAATAGAGGTTATATTTAGACAATCAATTGCTACAGAAAACTAAGCAAAGATATTGTACAGTAATGCTCTAATTAATCGATCTCTTAACCACAGCAGAATTATGGGTAACTTTTCAGGATTTAGTCGGAAATATATCTTGTTGCCATTCATCGGAAAGCTCTCAGGGAGAGCTTTCCGATGAATGTCAACAAGCCATATTTCCAACTAAATCCTGAAAAGTTACCCATAATTCTGCTGTGGTTAAGAGGTCGATTAATTAGAGCATTACTGTATCTCATGAATGTGACTTTTCCGGTTTCTGATTGGCTGAGAGATGTGCCCCTATTTTGTGTACAACATGCACACTCCAGCACTACATACATATCGTCCCAGCCATATTTGTCTTTGCGCTTGGTGTTGAACACTTAACTGTGTTTCATGCTGGTACATTTGAATTTGAAAGTACGATATTGTTTGCATTATACTCATTTAGCTGAGTTCACCAAATTGTCAGAAGTTTGTTGTTCCATTCATTGTGCAGAGCACATTATACTCTGAAGTGATAATTCCGGTCGATTTAAAAAAAAACGTTCCACAACAAGGCTTCCATATTTTACTTGGTCTTAGAAAGTTACTCAGCTTCTGGATGATAAATTTGACAAATATTTTTTTGCATATTTCTAAATGGTAAGCTAATAAATAATCAAATGTTCTTCTGTGTTGTGATTACTTCATCTAATATGCCAGCTTGAAATACAGGTTCTCAGTGGAAATTGTGGAACTTGTCAATTTGGTCTGGGTCACATACAATTTGAAAACCAACAGATCAGAAAAATCCCAATTTGGAGGGAGATGATATTCTAAAAAGACGTTGTTCGATACAATATAATGATTAGAGGATGTATTGTCATTGACCACTCCAATTTAGTGCCCCTCGGGAGTGACGTAGTTCCCTCCACTCTGTGTTTGGGAACTAAATCACTCCCTCGGGCCACTAAATTGGCGCAGTCAACTCCAACGCATGCTCTACTCATTAAATATAAGTTGCCCAACATGAAACTAGCCCTGGAATCCTGGAGCATGTGTGGCACCAGGATTTCCCTGACACAGGGGCCACGAACCACCAAAAGACAGGGTTTTTGGTTTTATAAAGATTCTGGTAATATCAGCTTTATCTTTTGCATTTTTGGCAACCCTAGTACAGTGCTAGTTTAGTTCAACAAGAAGTTGGAACATTAATGTCTAATTTTAGTGAAGTTTTAAAAACTAGTTCTTGAAGATTATGAGACGATATACCTTAAAACGTATTATACTCTAATTGACACCAACCTTTGACAATTCTGGTGGTCTTTTTCAAGTAAAATAATAGCAAACATTAAAACTTTGCTGTCATTTCACTTGCAAAAGGCTACCAGAATGGTTGCAACCTAGTGTCAATTAATATATACTAGTAATAAGGCTTACAGTGGATCCTATCCAGAATAAGCTTGTACTCCAATATTTATGGTAAAGAATTATTTCTCATATGAAGGTTCATCATTCAGGCATACACTATGCATCAAACATTATGTACCAAATTTTTAGTCATGATCAGACTTGTAGATAATTGAATAATGAAATCAAATTTTGCATGCTAATCATCTAATCCCGTTCTAATCTATACTAAATACTCATGGATGAATAGTTATACTGCTGGAAATTTTGTTCAGGTAATAAGTTCAACAAATGACCATAAGTTTGGCCACAGGTCTTTTGTTGAACTTAATATCTGAACATTTCACACCAATGAATAGGAATCCTTTTGCACTTTCTACTATCTGTTTATATTTCTTGAAACCCCCTTCAGATAAATAATAGACCATTCCAATATCTTCTTGTATAATTGAGTAGGAGAATCCATTTAGTATAGAAAAGGTTAACCAGGACAAACAGGTTTGGTAAAATCATTTTACCATCATTTCTATGAACTAACCCAATTTTTCCTCTTCTTCGCTTGTTAGGACTTCTCCATAGACCGCTGCAGTTGCATCCTCTATCCCATAATATATATGACCACCTTCATGATTACCAAATGCCGTGATGTATCGAATCATGCTTTGGCGTATTTTATCATTGAGCTTTCGGTCGCCTTGTTTTGTAAAAAGCTTGAACTGTATTTGTTTTGACTCTTGCTTCAAGCAGTCTTTAGGTTTTTTATACTGGTAACTGTCAGGTATGACAGGGAGGTCTGAGAGCTTGCCTGCTGGAAGACCACAATCAGCTAGTAGCCGTATTGCCGATTGGTATGAAAGTTCATGTGTAGCAGTGTCTGTTGGAAGACGTGAATGATAGGCGACAGTGCATAAGTGTTCGGCAGTTTTCACGAACAGGTACAGCTCTGGCTCATCAAAATTTCCAACTAAGTCAAAGTAGTTGCATATGTCGTCTCCTGACAAAACACTCGCCAATTTGGTTTCCATGGTGCTCCACCAGACATCAAGATCTTTAGACTGGACGTTTTTCGTTCTGTCCACATTGACCATCTGAATGATGCCACCTCCAGAGTTGAGCAAAGCACAGACATTCTTAAGTATGAGCTCATTGCCAAGTCCTCTTGATGACTGTGAGATATGGACATCACTGACAATGACTCTCTCACCATAGCCTTTGATGCATTGCTGCCTGCAAAACAGCTTGATTTATTACATGATAGGCCCAAAAGATAATCATAAAGCCCCAATTGAACTGAGTTAGTACACACTGTTGTTAACACTCCTCTGATCATAATAACATGATGATTATTTTTATAAGAACTATTATAAGAATTTGTAAGCAGTGAAGAGGCTTTCCGAATTGATAGAAATTGTTGTCTCCAAAAGAAATTGAGGGATTACTAATTTCCAGTATATAAAAAAGAGAGTTAACCGATTTTTTCCAAAATATAGTAAAATGAAAGTGTCAGTGGCACTGTAGCTCAACTTGGGGGGGGGGGGGGGGGGGGGGGGGGGGGGGGTAGAATGAACAAGTAAAGAACAAAAGTTTCAGTAAAGGGCTTGTATTGTCAATTTGTGTTGATGAAATTCATTTAAATCATTTAAAAAATAAATGTAGGCTGCATGGCATGCCGGTGGATTCACATGTTAACAAATTTCAGAAAAATTGGATAGCTTCCATCTAAAGGTCACCGCGAAGAATGATATGAAGTTTGGTGACGATCGGATGAGGGATGTTGCATGTAGGTTGTGTCGAAGGATAAAGTCATGAAAAAAGTAAAATTCAAGATGGTCGCCATGTTTTTCAATGAAATTCAGAAAAAATTGATGGCTCCAATCTAGTGGTAGAGTAAATTCCAAACAGGTTGCTTGCAGGTGGCCATGTTTTTCAATGAAATTCAGAAAAAATTTATAGCTCTGATTTAGATCCTAAATACGCATGGGAAGTTTAAAAATATTTTTCTGATAAATGCAGGCTGTATTCGAATTTTAAATGGCTGATGGCGGCCATGTACTTTGAACAATGAATTTCTGGAAAAATTGATGGCTCCCAACTAGAGGTCACTCTGAGGATCCATATGAAAGTTGGTGATGATTGGTCAAGTCATGCATAAAGTAAAATCCAATATGGCTGCCGGCGGCCATGTTTTTCATATAAATTTTTTCAAATTTGATAGCTCCCATCTACTGGTGATCCTAAGCATGCTTGTAAATCTTCAAAACATTTCTCAGATAAGTGAGAGCTGCAGGGTGTACAGTAGGGCCCTGCGAATATTCGAATTCGATTCGAAATTTCGAATCGTTTCTACGATTCGATTCGATTTTATTTCGAATCTTGTTGACGTTGTTTTCTAATCGAATATCTCGCGGCATTCTCACCGACGGTTGAGTCAAATGATGTCGTTTATGGTTGACAATCCCACAACCCACACAAGGGATTAATGCCGGTGTGCGACGAATTCTCTCATTAGTATTTACTTTTGTTTATGAACTCCTCACATGTCAACACAATGTCTGATTCGATTCAAAAACAAATACCATTTACCTGATTCGATTCGGTATTCGATTTGATAGAAAAAATCCGATTCGCAGGGGCCTAGTGTACAGATGGATTCAAATTTGAAATCCAAGATGGCTGCTGGCAGCCATGTTTTCCAAAGAATATTGGAAAAAATCTATGACTCCCATCAATAGTGGTCACTCCAGAGAATCATGACGTTTGGTGATGATCGGATGAGGGATGTGGCCAATAGGGTGTGCCAAAGGAAATTGTTTATGGATGCACGGACACAAGGATGCACGGAATGACAAAGGATGCCAACCCATTGCAATAGCTCAATCTTGACTTTGCCAAGTTGAGCTAACAATGGAATGCTTTCACTGACTTGTGAAAACCAATATATAACTTTCATAAGACATCAGCTGTCCAAAATTACAACATGATTCGCAATGCATTGGGAGACTAAAATCATGATTCACATGAATTGTGAGGTCAAAATTGTAGGAGCCCTACCATTCACATACATGTGTACATGTCATTCTAAAAGCCCTTCCACATGTAATGCGAATCCCCCAATTTAAAATGCTTATGGCGCACCGAGAGCTTGTAGCCAATGAACAAAGCATGCAAAGATCCGATGCAGCTGTGAGATTAAATACATACTCAAGGTTGGCAATTCTCAAGTGAATGGTTGGGGAGTGAATTTGTTGCTTTCATTGATGTAAAATGGTGAAGATATAAGGAACATTAAGCATTTGAAATAGGAGATGTGATTCAACTTTACAAATATTTTCAAGGGCTGTATTTCTGATGAATAGTCATACAGTAACTATGAGATTTTACATGATAGATAACCAGTGAAGCAAAACGTAATTTCATGATAATTCACAATATTAGTCCTTGTCACGTGGATTGTTAGTGTTGCATGCCATCTGGAAAGATCTTAACCAGATGTAATGCACTTTAACATGGACCAAATGTAAAGAAATACTCCTTAACATAAGAAAATGCATTTATATAAAACCATGGCTTTCGAACAATGGATATAAAATGTAGCTCACTCACACTCTGCTTGATGTTAACATCTTGCAACCAGGTTACATGTATATGTAGTTATTGTTAACATTCCAGTCCTGAAAAATATTAAAGACAAATTATGGATTGTTTGGGTGCATGAAACTGATAAGGTAGTACTCAGGCGCTATGCCAACTGTGGGAATGTAGCATTCTACTAGCATCACCAAAAATCTCAAAGAAATCGATAATACCACTCCATAGATCTATATCATAATCTGAACTACGCTTAATTGTAAATATTTGCATCTCGATTCGGGATGCGACAATCGGCGATAAACTAACGCAAATTATTTCGCCATCGAGATTCATTCCATTTAAATAATATATGAGAATGACGGTTTGTGTACTGTAAATTTGGATCAATATTCGTAAAAATAACTACTTTGAGCAAGATTATTCTCCATATCTATTTAATCACCCAACTGGAGTGTTTCACATAACTTTAACAATCAATCAACATTGAAGTTCAAAATACTTTTAAGTATAACAAGCCCCAGTGTCACTTTTCTTCTCCTTGGCACATAGCCATTATAGTAATGATTACTGTACAAAGAACAAGGAAAACAGCAAAATATACTATGTTTTCTGCAACCGCATCACCGTGTTTACCCCTTCTCCCTAATGCTACACATAGTTGCTGCACATGAAACCACAAATAGCAACATTGCGTGACTGTTCAACAGCATCAAATGACGATCACCTGATATTTTGCACAAGTATGTGGGTGGTATTCATATTGTAAGATACTTTCAAACAAAACCATACTGAACACTAATACTGTGTATTTCAAGGTAGGCTATTCAAGTTGTAAAGCGGCGACTGAAGTAATTTGAAAAAAATTGTCAACTCAGAAACCAGTTTGGTTGCAGCGCGAAAATTAGTATTGCATACACTGTACGATGTACCATCTCATTTATCTGGTGAGATATGGTGCTATTCTATGGAAGGAATTAGAGTTCCTTTACAGCATAATAAGCATTGGGACATATGTGTATGGTTTATTATCATGGAGAGTGTTGCAAATTCAACTAGTATTTATACCGTAAGGGTATGCACTTCAGTTTCTACTTTACATTCAATTATTAATCACAATGCCGAATGAAACTAACATACACTATGTGATAAAACATTACTTTGTTTGTTGCATGCCCGCAATTATTATATTTTGGCCCGATGGTTGAATGTTCAGTGGATAAGCAGAAAATCTGAACTTTAAAGACATAAATCATTGGGTTTTACTTGCATTGCAGTGACCGATAAATCTTTCAGATGGGTCTGTTTTATAATGATCTTTGTGCCTTTATAGATACTTAACCCTTTGGCGAGTAGAACATATATGTCGTCTATCGGTTGAGGAGTAGAACGACATATATGTCCTTTCAGGAAGTGTTATTTTATGTAGACATAACTTCAATAAATCATCTGATTTATAAATGATTTGTATAGGAGTTATTTTAATTAATATAATGTCCCAAATGTATAAGTGCAATCGATTATGATAACACACGTTAACAAAAAATACACATAAATTAAAACGAATTATTGGACCCTTTTGACCTGAACTTGTTAATAATTATTGCTATGACGCTGACGTTAAATTTACTCACGACGTCATGTATATGACATTATAGATACTCTCCAAAGGGTTAACTAAAGCTGAAGGGGTCACTCTCACCAAAAAAAGTGCTGAAGGGTACACAAGATATGAAAATGTGCTGAAGGGTATGCAGGGTTTGAAATGTCGTTCTAAATGACGTTTAGTTTTCGTATCTGCCATGATTTCTGTTAGAGAATAATTGTTTACGTTCCAATGAACATTAAAATGAACTGAAAACAAACTGCTAATGGGCACCAGACTTTCAGAAACACAGTTTAAGTAACAATGTTAGTGGCAATCACAAACCCTGTGTACCATTCAGCACATTTTCAAATCCTGTGTACCCTTCAGCACTTTTTTTGGTGAGAGTGACCGACCCCTTCAGCTTAACTAAGTTAACTGTAACCACCCCTCTGAGCTTTGATGGGTGGGCTTCCTCAGATTATGTATAGTATTCAGGCTTTGTATGCTGTAAAAAAAATTACCACAGCCATAACAATTTTCCAGCTGTTTTCAATTTTTCACACAGATGTCAGAAAAAATCTGTTTAATTTTACCAAATCAGGATTCAATTAATAAGGAACAATCTTCATTGTTTCATGCTGGAAAACAGTCCGACCTCTACATGACATGAAGTTGGATAAGTATTCTGTGGCATACTTAGTCTGTGTAAAATTATTTAACATATTCATGAAATTTTGTGATCAGATCAATATAGATCTGCATACCTTACTCGCATTTATATTCGATTTTGACGCGCAGTACTATATTTTGCTCAATTGCAGTCTACATGAAAATTGTAGACATAGATGGAAAGATTGTAGGGTAGTCAATCAAGTGGTTAACCAATATAGCTTACGGATAACAGATATATTCATCTGTGATGACACTTATGATTGAACTGTGTCGTCTGAACGTTCACTTAATTATTGGCCCAGTATGCCCACCCCTTCATAAGATTTTAAAAAGAGTCTCTTATGAAGGGACCATGGGCAAACAATTAATTCATTAAGGCAGTTATTGATAAAGTTCAAAGCTACTGTGCCACCGTGGTCTTGGGCAGCCGAGAGGTAGTGTTTCAGCACTGCAATATCTACAGATACAGTCCATCTATACTATAGACAGATAATCAGTAATACAGTATTGCCCGGCTATTGGACAATGACCAGGTCTGGCAAATGTGAGAATACAGCTACAATAGCTGTATTCAGCTAACCTAGCTGTATTCATCTATATATTATTCTCTCAAACCGGCTGTATTTCGATAATAAACTAGAAGCGCTAATTTGCGCATCAAAATTAGGCTACCATATTCTCCGGTCACCATCAACTAAATCAAAATCGTCGCTTGTGTTCTGACAAAGTGTTGCCTTTTGTCGACACGGCAATTCTGATTTTGTGTGAAAACTTAATTACTACGGTGGTCGATGTCAGTAAATATTCTGGGGACTATTTTCTGCAAATGCATTCATTAACTAACTTATAAAATAAAGATCAAATTCATCCCAAACACTCGTTTACTTCTTCCCGATGCTAAACCGGTAGGGGGCGTTAGAATGGTGTACCTATATCAAGCATTTAGAATTACATACCACTAGCGGTTTGTGAGCGATACTGGTAACTATTCATAACTGTATATACAGATATTAATTGTGCGGCATATTGCAAATGTATGGCACAACATACATGCAGGGACAACTGAAATGAAAATGCGACTTATATAATTTCTGAAGTATTTCAAACATGAAGTCCTGGTCGTTAGCGAGTCAGAACTATTCAATCTGTTATGGCGGGAAAATATATAATGTGTGAAAACTTACTAAACATAACATTGGTATTTGTATTTTCGCGATTCGACATACAAGTATGCGTTTCCGTAATTTTGGAGAGAATCAGCTCAAGCAGTGAGTGGAACTCGCTCGGTTAAACTCTGGCTAGAGATGTTCCCCTTTTTACCTGTTTTAACGCACCAACCAAACTGCGTTTTAGCAGCATCATATTGATACTTCCGGGAATGATTAAGATTGTTCCATCTTCGGTGATAAATATTGTATTTAATGTATTTTTCAAGGTATTCCACATTGCATAAGAGTTATTAACCGTTATGACCGACATCGACCGGCGTAGTAAGTTTTCACACATAATCACCATCGCCGTGCCGACAAAAGGCAACGCTTTGTCAGAACACAAGCGACAATTTTGATTTGGTTGAGGCCAATGAGGGTGGCCGGAGAATATGGTAGCCTAATTTTGATGCGCAAATTACTTAATTAGCGCTTCTAGTTTATTATCGAAAAACAGCCGGTTTGAGAGTATAATATATAGCTGAATACAGCTAGGTTAGGTGAATACAGCTATTGTAGCTGTATTCTTACATTTGCAAGACCTGATGACAACAACTTGCAAGTACAAAAAGTCAGCACAACAAATCACCTGTCGTATTTAATCTCAGATATTGCCATATCATCATCATTTATAATAATATCAGATAACTAGGCCTAATTACTGTTATCGTGTTAAATATACTATGTTACGTCTGTAAATCACTAAGTAAATGTGTTGCTGTTTGATAAAATCGTCTTCAGAAAAATCTCTTTAAATAAAGGTCAAGGCCGTTCGTGCATTGTGGTAAAATGCTAAGACTTCGGAGTCGAACGACCTTGACCACCGATCGACCCGCGGGAACGCCCCTGACCTCAGCGTTATGTTTATCCGATCGACCGTATTTGTTGCATCAGTCACCGGATCAAAATAGTTATTGCCATTATACACACTATAATATATTGTTCATGTCCACTAGTTTATGCCACAACGCCCATGGGTAGGCTATATAGGCATATATCCATAGGCCTTACCAAATCCCCGAAAAAAATAAATAAAGAGCGTTTGATGTGAATATTATCTTATTAATATTATGGAATCGAATAAAGAGCGTTTATCTCATACCCTCCCCTTGCCAAAAAAAAGTAAACAAATTATGTGATATAATAATGCTTCTAGTAGAACGGCTTTGATCGAAAAGGTCCTCTAGTTTTCGAGATAAAACCCGTCGGTGGTAGAACAGGTTTAAACTTCACACGTCAGTCAAGTGTCCTTGGAATGGGCCACATAAAAATAATACTAATGCAATTTTTCACTAATTTCCGAAATGTCCCAGCACCTTATGATGCATGACAAATTCATTTTAAAGGATGTAAGAAATTTGCCCTAAAACTTCTTTTGGAATTCTGGCCATGTTTTTTAACGGAAATCGGCTGAACTTTGAAACTGAACTGGGATGGGCCATATTGTGAGCTCGATCTGACCGAATAACTTCAAAATTATGGCCCATTGGTATCAAAATTGATTGACAAATGTCAGGAAAACAATTTTCTTCATAGTGCAAATAAAACGATATTAAGATGGAGAATTGTACTCCCTGACATTACCTTCTATCGATTAACATATCCTTGAGTTAATGCGGAAAACGATAGCCACCTTACAACCCACCCATGGCGACACAGTTGTTCCGTATAATTATACATAAGCACAACACAAACAAGAAAACCATAGTCAGAAATGGTAACGCGCTCAAGATCATATATTATATACCCATGATTGTAATTATAGAATAAAAAATATATTGGTTTCGCGAATGACCAACTCAAAATTCCGTTATAATAACAATAACACCAGCACCTAAATAACGAACCAGCGGCCGACTCCGACCACAACCATCAATGGGCTGCAGAACGAAAAATATCTATAAAAGTTGAAATATAAGACTTACAAATTATCTTTTAAATTTCTTTTATTGGTAATTGACATAGCTTGTCACAAACCAAAAATCTACATTATTGACATAATAATGTAAAGGACAATAAACGAAATTGAAATTCCCAACTACATCTTTTACCGGACTCGGCCTTCTGGTCGCGCAGTTCGACTTTTAAACCGGAAAAAACAATTATCTATAAATAAAATGCACATTGGACCACAGCTATAAAAAAAAATGGAGAACAGTATACACGCGGTGCGCGCTAATGAAACAGATTCCTGCCTGATCGTACGATTCCCGGCAGAGTTAAAATAACAACTAGCAGTCAAAATGAATACTTTATTAACATAGCCAAGACATGCATCAGAGGTCCATTATGGAGTTAGCTTGGTAGGATACAGCATGCCACTTTAAAACCAATATATGCCGAATTTGTTTTCTTATTTATTTTTATGATGTTAGATAGTTTCAGGTTAGTAAATGGCAAAATCAAAGGACATTTTCCCAATGTTTCGCCCAGAAAGAGGACCGTCCTTTATAAAGGACGCTAGGCATATGCATGGTAAATTTATGTTCATTTCAACTATTTTAATCAGATAACGCAGGATCATCACATCTGGTCTTATCAAAACCGATATTGATGACCGCGAACTGGCATTTGTAGTATTATGTGTACATGTTATAAAACATAAAATAGCTACGAATACAACTTTGGACTTCTGAAGTGAATGAGTACAAGTGAAAGTATTTATTACAGATGACCCGGGTGTGTGGAATGAAATATGTCAACGATAAATCTCTGTAATGTGTTAATCCAACTTGACCCTCGCTTAAAATATACGCATGCAGTCTGAAAAGTGTTATACTATATTTATTCAGTGATGTAAAATAAATACAGAATAAAAAAGTTATGTGAAAGATGCTGAACTCTAGCGCACCTGTGCGCTACGCCACAATTTAAGTTACAATCAGGAGGCAGTAATATACCCAGATATCAGTAGATTTCATATAGACATCATCTCGTAAAATCCATCCGTCCAGGGAAAATCATCCAGTTAAATATACTTACACCACACTATGTTGATATACTTCTCAACTGACCAGTGTTGGCATCAGTGTTTTTGGGAATTGAATGATGGTTGTTCTGCTTCCAATTCGGTGTTTGATTATGGATAATATAGAATCTGGCTGAGTTATCAGAATTGTATGCATAAAATTTCCACAAATTATATTTTCACTTCCCAGTGACTAAGAAAAGATAGTCAACACAACTGAATCTAATGGCCCAATTATTCGTTTTGACTTACCGTTTCTTAGTCGTTGTGACTAACATCACTTTAGTGATTGTGACTGATTTTCTACCTTAGTCATTTTGACTAAACTAAGTTAGTCATCATGTGGACAAACTGTTGACTAAGCTAAGTTAGTCATATTGACTAAATTATGTCTTCAGTGTACAACTGTGACCTAGATAGATAATCAACCAGTTTTTTTTAATGTAATGGTTTATTACTCAGACACAATACGTGTAACATGATAACTAGATATATAACATGATTTAACCACACTTTATATACACCATCATCCCCATCAGAATATCAATAATTACTAGTATCCTCCGCTCGCCTCATCACCACTGTCCTCATCTGAATGGTCGCCATCCGGAGGAGTGATGTAGACTTTAAGAAAACAGCATAGGCAACCAAATACCAGTAAATATGATTTACTTTAGTTTTTGATTCCTGGAAGCCGGTGTAGCTTTAACCTGGAAAATATTACAACCAAAGAACAAAACCATTACTACCTCAATACTGGACCAGGTATGCACCAACTGATCTCGAGGTGTATTATAATTAGGTGATTTTTTAACTAGGAGCATAGCAGATAGAGTTGTCCCTCTTGTAATGTTCATTAGAATAGAGCAGTTAATAAAGATACCCACTTGTATGAACATTACAGGAGGCAATGAGGGGCAAAACTGCATCCGCTACACCACGTATCATACTATATATAACCACTCGCTTTATACACACGCACCTCACCCATGAACACACATCAACACTTGATTATACAGCCACGTGTCACGATACGGACACATCAGGTATATTCCTACACATCAACATGACCATATAGTCACTAGAGCTTTGTATACCTATTCACCGCATTCATGACCATACAGTCATGTCTTGTATAATGTACATATTCGCATCACCATTGACCATACATTCACTCCCTGCATATATATTTGCCACACTTATGGTCAGGTAGCCACTCAAAATATACATATGCACCACGCCCATACTAGAGTGACTCCAGGTATACATATACACCTCACCAATGGCCCTTCGATATATACCAATAACCCGCACACATGGCCATCCATACACTTATACTTGCATATACATGTAAACATCACTTATTATAATTAACGCACTCGTTGTATACTCATACAGTACCACATTTATTTACCGATCACCTCAAAATTGGTAATACGTTCACCCTATATACACATATTGGCACACCCATGGTCATAAATGATATACAGCCCACCCATGCCTATAGGGTCATTACAGATGTACATATACACATCAACAATGGGCATACGGTCCTTCCAGATATACAAATATCCAAATCACACTACCTCACAATTGGCTATATGGTCACTCCCTGTATACTATCGTCCACATCCATGATCATTTAGCCACTCAAGATAAACATATTCACCCCACACATGACCATAGCATCACTCCAGGTATGCATATATACCTCACCAATAGCCGTACAGCCATTCAAGATATAGCAAATACCCTGCACACACGGCTATGGTCATATAGCAACTCGCTATATTCAGAAACAACCTACCAATGAACATAGAGGTATATGCTTACATAATATACACAACACGATTGAATGGTTAAACCAACACCCGCACACTCCAGATTTGGATATACACCCCACCCATGACAATTCAGCCACTCGCTGTATACGCATACACCCCACCGCGATCATACAGCTACTCCCTATATACCTATACACCCACACGACAATACATCCACACCAGAGATGCATATACAACCCAGTATACACACAAGACCACATCCTATATACCCACACGCCCGTCAAAGACTACCCAGATATACATGTATGCATACACTTCGACAATCATGACCATTCCACGTACACCTTTAAACATTGCCATCAGCATACAGCCACTCCATATTTATATACACACACCCAAACCCATGTTCATAAAGCAAACACACGTATACACCTACCAAAAGCCGACCGCACCTCCCAAAATGGGTCCATATCAAAGTTCCAATCCCCAAGTCGATAGCTCGAGCGGACACGGTACTGTTAACCCCTAACCTGCGGCCGGTTCCGTCGGATACGCAAAACCAACAAGAGCATCGCTAGGGCGGGGCAAAATACGCCCTTTAGCCATTTCGAATTGTACCATACCGCAAAATAAAATAATACGTTGAGCTTACATTTGAAGAAAATCTGATATACCCCTAATTTCAATGCCAAATGCGGTCAAATTCTAAGTCGAAAAATGGACGTAAGTCATGTAAAATAATTAGACAGAACCTATATTCGAACTTGGCCTGTAGTTTTAGCTGGGAAATACACATACCAGCTTTGGTTCAGATCAAATAATCAAAGTTATCGGTCGGATACCAAAAATGTTAACAGACGGTCAAATTCTAAGTCGAAAAAGGGCCGTAACTCATGTAAAAATAACTGCACGGAACCCATATTCGAAATTGGCCTGTATCTTTAGCTCGGAAATACACATTCCAAATGTGGTGAATTCAGATCAAATAATCCAAACTGGAGTTATCGGTCGGATACCAAAAATGTTAACAGACGGTCAAATTCTAAGTCGAAAAAGGGCCGTAACTCATGTAAAAATAATTGGACGGAACCCATATTCGAACTTGGCCTGTATCTTTAGCTGGGAAATACACATACCAACTTTGGTTCATATCAAATAATCCTAACTGGAGTTATCGATCGGAAACCAAAAATGGTAACAGACGGACGGACGGACAGACTGATTACATAATACGACCTTTAAAAAAAAAGGGCGCATAAAAAGGCACCGACCGCACCTCCCCCGTCTACCTGACCACGGAAATGAACATATCATTCATCGAATACCCTATATGTATGTTTATCCATCTGCGATGATGTGCAGTCATACCTGTACTGATAGACAACCTATTCACTAATTAGCCAATTAAATTATTTCAAGTAATTGCAATAGTTTTGGACGTATTTTATCTTTATTATCAATATTATTTAAAAGGAAAACTTGTTATGATATTGAACAGCTATGTTATTAATTTGGCATGTAAAATAACTGTCTCATACCTGTCAATTCAAATTAAATTAACAAATGTACCGGGGGGGGGGGGGGGGGTCGGAAAACATTTCCAGGCACGTATGATCATTTTAATTTTTTCCGGCCTCGAACCACCGACCCACCCAATTTCTTCCGTTTCCGGCCTTTTTTTCCAGGCAATTTTGGACACCCACCCTTTTTTTTCCGTTTCAGGAATTATTTTCCGGTCAGTTTTGGACACACACCCCCTAAATAGTTTATTGCGCGAGATTTTAATAGAACAGTGCATAATGAAGATAGCGATACTATTTGAATTTATCATATAAGTGTCATTAATCAAGAAATGTGTCAACATAATCACATTTATAGGGATAGGCAGAGTGCCAAAGTTTTTATTAACATTCATTTTCATAATATATAGTCACATGATCTAGTCACATAATCACATTTGAGTATTCTACAGCATACATGGTACAACACATTTCAGATTTTTTGATATGTGATATATTGCTTGAACCAAATTGTTTATCAAAACATGTGGAAATACAACTGTTCATCCCAGTTTGAAGAAAAATGCTCATACCAAACATAACCATGATATACCCGCATGACTCTTCTTGGGGCATCTCAGAAACCAGAACTGAGGAAACATGTTATAGCGTGTAATGGCAGGCTGGTAGCCACTGCCTGAAGTAATAGGCTTCGTAATAATTGGGAATACCATATGGATGGATAGCCCAATCTCAATTCTTTTTTTCTCACGATATCAGAGACGATAAAATTTTTGTTACTGTGATTAACATTACAAGCTGATCCACATTGACTTGGAAAACAATTTGAAATTGTTCAAGCTGGCCCGTCTGGCCTTCAATTTATATGTTAAGATTTTATGTTTTACGTTGTCAAAAGTCTATTTTATTCCATTATTTATTATATCTTTATTTCCATGTCACATATGGTCAAGTGTGCTTTCATTTTATTGCTTATTTTCAGCTGAGTTCTGCTTAGTTATTCTTATTTTGTTGTATCAGTAGATGAAATCTTGATTAAATTTTATTTTTCCAATAGCGCAGTTTCCTGTTCTATCAAGTTGAATTTGGGTTATTGTTGGCCATTGTGCAACTTATCCAACTTCTGATAACCTCTATATATAGTATAGCATTGCTAATAACTATATATGACCTGTTTCTGTTCAAAACACATCAAAATACGACTCAATAGCAGAAATGGAAAAAAAAATTGGCACATGGAAAAAACTGCTTTTCGGACCCGAGACACACCAACCCACCCCATCATACGTGCCTAGAAATTTTTCCGACCCCCCCCCCCCTGCATGTACAGGTAAATTGTAAATTACCATGTTTGGCTTTAAAAAAATAATAGCAGATTACTCATCTTAAAAATATTGAAAACATTTAGAAAACTATACTTTTCAAATATTGGACATGTATGATCTCTCCTGCCACACCCTTCAATACGTCTCGTTGCTCTTTTGTAGAATCAGTATACGTTAAACTCTTTTGACATGCATTTCACTTCAGTACAATAATATATATGCGGCAGTATTAAGCTTTGATATATTTTCAAAATTGGTTTGCTTTCAATAATCTGCATATGAGATGAAATCACTCTCTCTGGCAAATTTTCCTTTAATCACTTGAAAATGATTCTTCCAATTCAGCTGACTATCAAGAATAACTCACATAAATGTTGTGTTATTTACTCGTTCAATTTCATTCTCATTGATCACTGCTGTCAAATTATTTCAGTTTTTCTTCCATATTCCCTTTAAAAACCGAATATTTGTTTTTAGAATATTTATTGAAAGCGTGTTTAAAGTAAACCATTCATCATTTTTACTGATTTCAGTATTCATTTCTTGCACTACCTGTTGTAAATGGGGGCCCAGAGTTAAAGAGATTTGTGTTGTTTTGAACATTGGCACAACATTAGGAAGATAATTAAAGACATATTATTGACTTGCTTGGGTGCGTGAAACTGATAAGTTAGTATCCAGGAACTATGCCAATTGGAGGAATGTAGCATTCTACTAACATCGCCGAAAATTTCAAGCAAATCGATCACACAATTCCATAGAAGACACCGTCCGAACTACGCTCAATTGTAAATATTTACTTCTCGATTTGGGACGCAAATATTGGTGATATACTAACGAAAACGATTACGCCACCAAGAGTCACTGTATTTAATTAATATATAAGAATGACGATGTGTTCTCAATTTGGATATGATAATTGTACAAAATAAATACTTTGAGCAAGATATTCTCCATTTCTATTTGGTCACCCTACCGAAGTGTTTCACATCACTTTAATATACATTCTAAACAATGTATGTCCCAGTAGATATGCTTGCTATACTCAACACGTTATTGACGTTTACCCAGAAATAAGAGTTTTTGTATGATACATATTGACTACGATTTGATAGATAACTATATAACCAATTCTATGCTATCCCTTTATTCAGTAAACACGACAAAGTTAATTTCTCCACTAAATCCACCAAAGCATGTGTGGTAGACCTCCCTTTTCTGAATCCAAATTGAGATTCAGTCAGTATACCATTTGTTTCCAAATGTTCCATACGTCGTTTATTATAGAGTTTCTTAGGATTTTTTGATAATTGTGGCAGCAAGGATATCGACCTATAATTTGTTAGACTATCTGCGTCTCCAGATTTATAAATAGGACGGACTCTGGCAATTTTCATTAAACCTGGAAAAACACCACTATTAAACGACTTATTAATATAAATGTTAACGCGAATGATGTAAAGTTGATAATTTTCTTAACTTCATGCTGATGCCATAACAGTCCTGTCCTGTTTTATTACTAAACTTATTTACAATTCGAATCACTTCTTCTGTCACAGGTGTGAGTTTCGTTTTATGTAATGGGATAGTCACAAAATCACTGATATTCAAATTACTATCTATACAAAAATTTATTTTAGCCAATGTAGGTCCCACTTCAGTGAAAAAAAATATTACAACCATTTGCAGTATCATGTTCATTTGTGGCAAGTTTTCCATTTATCATCACCTTCTCGTGCCATTTCGATGCTTCTTTCTCATTAATAATTCATTCAGTATTTTCCATGTATATATTTAGCATAACTTTTCCTTTCGTTTAATTAATCAGAATAATACCGTTTCTTTGCAAATCTTATAACTGAGGTAAGTTTTTCTGTATATTTTGTATACCTCAATTGAAGTTATATTTTCCAAAAAAAATAATACTTGTACAGTACATTTTTCATCTTACATGCATTTATTAATGATTTTGAACAAAGTTTATCATCTGTAACAGAAAGGTTTTCAAGAATGATAATTCAAAGTATTATGGACATATATTCCAATACCACGACATTTATACGTGATCTTGAAGAAAAATGGGAATTAAAATATGGCAGAGGGTATTGAAACTATTAATCAGCATCATTGAAGTCTAACCAGGTTTCAGACAATGCTATGGTACTGAATAAATATGGTAAATTTTCCAAAAATAAATTGAGCTTTTTAAAGTTAGCTGCTATTTTTAATTATTTCATCACCATCACTATAAGTTATATTAACTTCTATTCTTTCTTCCAACTCTACTAATGTGTCAAATTCATATATTAATTCATCAATGTCAATTAAAGCAAAAGCTAAAATTCCCTATGTAAATGTGTCATCTAGCGCCATAAAGCGTTTCAAGCCGAGGACACAGCGAAAGCGAAAATACCAACAAGGACAAGGTACCACAAGTTTGGTAAAATTAATAGGAAAATATAGGTGTGCCAGACGAATTGTTCAAACAAATCCTACATAGATATTTGGGACTACAATTTTGTGTTATACACATTAAAATTAAGAAAGATAATGTTGTCTGGTAATATAGGACTTCCTTTGCTGACTTGAAGCAGGACGTTGCCATTTCTAGTCCATGTTCTGAAAATCCTTCCCTCATTCCTGATTGCTTGGCATTTGTTGATGAAAGTTATTCATTTATATATACTTTTGAGAAAGTTTTTCTTCTTAGTTTTACCACATTTGTTAAATGAACGCAGAACTTTGTGACCACGTAAAATTCTTTCATTATGCAGCAGGAAAATTGAGTAATGACTGGAACCTGTCCACCCCTTCTCCTCGGCAAATTATGAATTGCTGCTATGTCATTCTCATTTATATTGTGAAATTTTAGGGCAAATCCAACAAAGTTTTCCCCCATGCCGAACTGTTCAGTGCTGTCATTACTAGATCTCTTATCAGAGTTAGCAGTTTGCAATGAATATCAGCATTATTAGAAGGCTCTACAGTGCAAATACTACTTGTCAGTCGATTTATTTATGCCCAAATCACAAGAAAGCCTGTTGCCACCAAGATTGAGCCATGTGACAATAAAAAATTTCTTGATGATATACTGCTCCAGTTCCCCAACTCTCGATTCAAGGTTTTGATTTTTATAATTCCGCTCACTAACTGTTCTTTGATGAACAGTCGTTTTTGTAGTGCCTCTGTCATGCCTTTCAGTGTGGATTTCAAGCTCTCCATTTCTGCTCTGAAACTACCATCCATTTTTTCAAAACTCTTATCATAATTCAGGTTTAAGGTTATAAAACGCAAAAATTATAGCAATTGACAAAAAACTTATCCCCACACACTTTACAGGTATGAGTACTTCTCGCTTATACTTTTCAAATTAAAATATGTTCGTTGTCGTAATTATCGATTTTAGCTGTCGATAGAATGCGGCGGTCCGCATTAGGCAAGTCCGATTAATTATCTCGACGATACAGAGACACAACTGCTAAACTATGGGTCTGATTGTATCAGGTTTAAACCAGAGATGACGAATGCGTCATTAGACCTGCGGTCTCGGGTTTAAACTACTGAATTAGCTGAACGACGGTTTAAATCTAGAGGTTTACGTAGACCCGGTTTAAACCTGAGATGACGAATCCGACCAATGGGTCATTTTCAGTGCTCAGAAGGGCGAATTTATAACGACTGTGTGCTGTTCTGCTGCAGGAGTGTTTAAACCTCCGGCGTTGACATTTCTGCGCAAGAGAGAACTAACGTCTTTTGGATGGTTTACGTGCCACAGGAACAATTAAAAGATTGTTTTCCACTAAAACTGGTTGGATGAATCGGAACATCTTCTTGCACCAGATGGAGTTCTTTGTCCAGAAGGTTAGACCGTACAACGAACACAAAGTGTTGCTCATATTAGATAATATAATGACTTGCACAGAAGTATATAGATGCTGTAGCATATGCTTCATCAAATGGTATCTGCATACTATCTGTACCACCACATAGTACTCATA
Organism: Siphonodentalium dalli; assembly: GCA_032622095.1. Taxonomy (NCBI): domain Eukaryota; kingdom Metazoa; phylum Mollusca; class Scaphopoda; order Gadilida; family Siphonodentaliidae; genus Siphonodentalium; species Siphonodentalium dalli. The sequence goes on along the minus strand of CP136062.1, from coordinate 119,376,731 downwards.
AACTCCAGTCGATGGTTCGAACAATATATGGACCTCTTGCAACATTCTTTGAGAAACGAACTGATATATATATATATATGGCAAAAGAACCACCCATGTCGCAGTCACTGCATAGGAGCTAGCAGGTATATTCGCATAAGTTTTTTTCACCTACTGCAAGCATGCAAAAATGCCATTGGTAGATTTCGTACAACAGGAATATATCCTTACAACCCAACGGTATTTGATGAATTAGATTACCCGCCATCGCATGTGAGCGATTAAATATTAGGGCAACCAACTGCAACTAATATTGTTTGTGAAGCGAACGGTATGCTCAACCACCCGATCTGCATAGCATTATCAGATATAGATACTTAATTGCGGGTATTATTTACCATTTATAGATACTTACTTGTGCACTGTGTACGCATATCGAGCCCACCATTACGTTATATAATTCTTAATACTGAACTGACAATGGGCACAACATGATGATTATATTAACGAATACATTCAGAAATTAAACACAACATAAAAAACATGTTTTTAAAAAGCTTTTAAATAGAGTTCTTTTTCCGAAAAAAAAAATGAAATTAACTAAATAACGTTTGAATATCAGTCAGTTTGTGACTGGCACATTACATAAAATGAAACTCACACCTGTGACAGAAGTGATTCGAATTGTAAATCAATTTAGTAATAAAACATCAGAGGTCTGTTTTGGCATCGGCATGAAGTTACTTGAGAAAATTATCAACTTTATGTCATTCCCGTTAACATTTATATTTAATATTTCTTTTAATAGTGATGATTTTCTTGATTCCTATTTATAAATCTGGAGACGCAGATCGCCTAACAAATTATAGGCCGATATCGTTTCTCCCTCAACTATCAACAAATCTTGAAAAACTCTTTAATAAACGACTTATGGAACATTTGAAAAAATTATATACTGACTGAATCTCAATTTGGATTCAGAAAAGGGAGGTCTACCACACATGCTTTGGTAGATTTCGTGGAGAAATTAACTTTGTCGTTGGATAAAAAAAAAACTTAGTTAGCAGGAATGTTCATTGACCTGAGAAAAACATTTGATACTATTGATGATATATTACTACATAAGTCAGATATGTATGGAATAAAGGGATATCATATATGCTACCCGGCGTTGCCTAGGATAAAGTGATGTGAAACCACCCTCTGCTGTGGATATTTAATGGGAATAGAGGATACTCTTGCTCAAAGATTTACAGGTATTCTCATAAATTAGAAATGATAGCAAAATGTAGATCTGTGATTTTTTGTTGTTGACATTTTCGATTTTTTTGGGAGAAATTTGCGAAATATGGACAAAAATGTAACATTCTAAAAGGCTAATTATGCCACAAAAATGTGAGATTGATAGCCATGTGAGAACGATACACACTGATATTATAAGCAGACAATGCGCTGGTTTTCGGGAGAACAGGCTGGACATTTCTCATTTTAGTTAAATCAAATATTATTTTTAAGGATTCTTTGGGCAGGAATTCAACCCCCAGAAGCAATCGCAAATGTTTCTTTTGAAATTAAATTGAAGAAATATAAAGACATATTATTGACAAGGTCTGAAGTAACTGCGTACTCAACGCCAATATACGATTACAAACTGATGGACTGTTATCAACTGATGATAATCTACTCACCACATACAAATGTTATTTTTAAAATAATGAATAGATCTGGTAGACCTAGTCTTCTCAGTATGCAACAGCTTGGGTTATCGGTTTGGTTGGTGCTGTCTTTGGACCGAGTCCCATCGGTTACCCTTCTATAACGGACTTAACGCTCAGAATCGCCGGCGGTATTTATCTAGCTCGTATGTCTTCGGATTAGGTCAAATGGATGCTTTGCGCATATAGATATAGGGCCGCATTTCCCAAGCATGTTATCAAACATGCGTATATCAGAGGTTCTTTAAATGTCAAAGCAACGAGATTTATAAGTAAGTAAACAAACCCTTGTTTTCCAGTGAATTTCGATTTGTCGCGCAATCAGAAAATGTATGTAAACAATACGATCGTATGTATCACCACTTTACCTTTTTCTATTAAGGTAAAATGTGATATATCATTTTGAAGAGATTAATCACGGACATGTCAGATGACTAATCACATTCATGAGTTCGCGTGAATTCCCTGACTCAACGTGTACATGTGGTACATCTTTTGAATACAATTCGGTTATGGAAGAGTAACGGGATGGGACTCGGTCCAAAATCAGCACCAACCCAACCGATATCACAAGCTGTTGTGGACAAAGAAGACGGTCTACAGAACAGGGTGAGTACTGGAATTGGAGACTTTCTTAAAGGCACATGAGGCCTTAATTGTCGAAAATATTCATAAAACCTACAATATTTTACCTAAGCAAGAGCCTGATTGGGTTACAGAGGACAGCAAAATGCTACTGGCTAATCACACACAAATGGCATAAACGCTCTTTATTAGTTCCATATCAGGAATTCACCAACAAAGAACGCTCTTTATGTTTACCATCATAATATAAACAAACACCAGAAAAGTAACTTTGTATGCTTTTGTTTACATAACAATGGTTAAACATATGAGAATAACATACTGTTTATGCGATATTTCTTATTTATATACGGACAAAGTCTGTCTACATTTTGATGTTCTTTCTGTTTGTGGCGGTTTTTGACGGGTGGAAATATTTTCACAGGATACCCACCGCCAAGGCCAACCGTACCTTTAAATGGTAGGAGATTCAATGTCATAAAATGTGATTATCTGTAAGCTGTAAGGTCCAAAATTAATTCTCCAAATGAGATTATTGCAGGATTAAAGAGTCAGATTTATACAAAGGAATAACCTGGGCCACGAAAATTACACAATGGCAAAACTAGAAAAGAATTTCAAGATGTTAAAGTCTGACCATGATCCCTACAATGTTAGCCAAGAATATTGTACTGAAATATGTCTATGACAGCCCTTTAAATTAGGAAAAATGTCCCATAGCAAAATTAAAAATGCTATACTGTTAAGATATGTTCTGGATATATGGTCATATTGACAATTTATTGTCAGTACGTTGTCAATGGCCTTCCTGCAATTTTTAAAATGACATGCAGGCCCGATGATCATATATTGTCAATTTTGTCTGATTGACAAATTCTGATCATATTAATGAGCTTATTGCCTATATTTGTTTTCATTCTACAGTGTCCAATATTTGATCACCCACTTATCCAGTTTGCCCCAATACCAAACCACCAAAAGATATGGAGGACACTCAAGAGTTATTGCAGACCTCAACAACCTTACAGAGTATGATATATATTTATTCATTAGAACCATTCCCCATACAAAATATATACCTGTGATATCAGGTCTGCATATTTCAAAATTGGGTGCAACCCATTTTTCGTCACCTGGTTTGTGCTTAGGTGATCCGTATGTTACCAGAAGAGTTATACAATCTGTTATAATAACTACAACTGGTATCAATAACTACTAATGGAAAACTAATTGAACTAATAATTTTGAACATGTCTTATTGATTGAGCAATGGTATAAGCAATAATTAAGATGATAATTTTTTATTAAAAATTTGAGTACAATTAGTTACGGTAGGGATAAGTGGGTTTCCATATTGTTTGCATAGCAAAAGCTTAATGTGATTATTCTTGATGAGTAAGAGAGTTGCTTGGAAATAAAGTGTACAATACATATCTGGACTCACTTTTACCACACCATTGCTGTACAACTATTCATTTCTTGTATTAGCTGGACAACTAGAGATGTTAAAGATGATGGCGCAATTGAAGGAGAGCGTGGCTCAAAACAATAAGTTAGTCAGACAGCTGAGGTAAGTGCGTAATGACGGGAATGTCCCAGAGTTACCAGGTGTCTCATTCCCGTCAAGTTCAATACAAGATGTCGACAATCTGGGAATCAAAATGAATAATTGCAGAGATATGAACGACAAGTTGTTAGTTACTAGTAGTTTAATAGAGTTTAATATCACGTTTAAACGTTATGGACATATTGTGGCAAATCAACCCGTTTAATACCAAAGCATGATTGATGAGTAGTTATTCCATAGGAAATGTTCAGTTAAATTTAAAGAATCTACCTATTCGTTTGTTGAACTTATCTGAACATTCACCGCGATAAATAGGGCTCCTCACTTTTATGAATGAATATTTTGCTTTTATCAACTTAACATCCACCCAAATCTGAGATAAATAATAGATCATTCTAATGTACACTTTTTAATTGATATACAAAGGGTTAAAAAGGAGACCTAACTTTAAGGTACATCGTTTATTTATTACACTTCTCACTTTAGATTTGATTAAATTTGTTCAAGCAAAACAGTAGCATCGCTAGGGCTTGGCAAAACAAAACCGTGGTAATGTCCACGGTAATAACTCTGGCGAAAATTAGTGGGCGGTACCTAATTCGTACTTGACCTGTATTTTGGGCTAGTAAATTCAACTGATACACCAAATTTGAGTCCAACCAGTTCAGTCTTGCTAGTTATCTAGAAAGGAAAATTGAGTGAAAATTCCAACAAGGGAGATAGCTCTGGCGAAAATTGGAGGGCAGTACACAAATTCGAAGAACTGTATTTTGGGTTATTAAACTCACATAGCAAATCTCATTCAGTTCAGATGTATACATTTATCACCCTGAAACAGAAAAAGCTGACGGACAAATAACATAGTTCGTCCCGTTTTTAAACAGGCCCAAAAAAACGGGTGTATTACTGACGTGTATAAATAGTTGTACAAAACACATTCGAATTTGGTCTGTATTTTTGGTGGAGAAAAAACACATACAAATATTGTTTCTGATAAAATAATCCTAACCGGACTTGTCGGTCGGACAACATTAAAGATATATGTTCAGCATGGGAATTCAGCATTCTACTACCATGTAAACAAGTGAAAGCCTCCGTCGATTTGTAAGGAGTATTTTGTTTGAATTCTTTGCCACACCTACATGTACGTCAATCGTTATGTTCAATAATGCCGATGCAGCTCCGAACACGATGAAGCTATCTCGTCTCCTTGGCCACAAAAGAGTTAACTGTGTTGCGCATTTAATTTGTATCCACAATCTGCTGACAGTGGACGGAATGAATGGCTTTGAGAAAATTGGGCCCTTATTAAACACTGCAAGGAAGTTGTCACTGCCCTCCATTTCAAGTCGCACATGATATCAGGAGAAACCATGTCAACAAAGGAAGCTAAATTAGGCCAAACCATCTCGCAGGAATTTACGCAGCTCGAAGACAACATTAACCCCAAAACATACCACATCGGAGGACGCTCGTCACATCATGATCATCATCATACCCATTCTTAGAACAAACGTATTAAATTCTACACAGTTTGATCTTAACAGTGTGTAGAAATGACACATACACATATGAGTAGGTGGAATCTTCTCAACATTGAATATGTGAGTATATATTATTTAGCGGATCAGATATGTTCTATTTGAGTCACTTAGCTCGTAAAACCTGATAATCTAACAGTAGCTTTAAAACCTTGCGCAATTATGTGATGTGCAGTTTTGACACAAACACAGTGTATAACCAAATTTAAAGCTGCTGGTAATTTTTTGTATGTTGAAGCTTTTTACGATTTTTTATTATCTCCAATATAACACATCTCATCTAATAACTATGATACACTCACCGTTCATGAAATACTACCGACACATACATGGTATGTGTAATTTCTACACAATTGTGTTTAAGAACAAATGTAACACATTGTGTATAATTTATACACGTTTGTTCTAAGAGTGCGACACTGAATCAGGAAGTCCCGACACACGCTGGAACAGCTCACTGAGTATGATCGAGAGCATACGAGATCTTAAACAAGAAGTTGATAAAAGCACAAGAAAATTGGCAAAATTGAGCTGTGTTTCACTGACGACTACCACGTACGTACTCGTTTAATTGCGTACTTTCTTTCAACCATTCAAGATATTCACGTTAATCGCTAGTGATGGCACCAAGCCTATCCACGGTCCCACTCATGGGAGCTCGTGTGCAGAGCATATGTAAAATAGGCATAAAGGATTATGATTTTGGTCCGTTGCCACAAATCTAGACAAGTGCCTGCATTTGTCGTCATTTGATCAAAACAGTAGTGTGGTTTGGCCCATCTATTCGTGATCCGGTGATTTCTGTCAACGGGTGTGGGGATATTTTTAATGACACAAACATTTGTACAACAATCTTAAAACATCCCGATTTTCTGAGCGGGCGGGATTCATGGAAGAGTCATCTGAAACTGACGAATGCGAATTCATGTCTAGTGCGGCGTCAATTATCTCTTGAGATTAATGAATCAATCAAAACAGTATCAGTGTCGAGTACCCATCCATTTTTTTTGGTCAAAAATATATTTCTACATAGATGCATGATATATTACTCATGTATGCACTGGACAGACAATATTAACCAAGTTTTGTTATGAATATTGCTAATATATGTTATGTTATTAGCCAATATTAGTTGCAATGAGTGTATGACTCGAGTCATAAACTCATTTTCATTATAATTACCATGTTGTTTGCATTGTTCACAGAGCACAGGAGTGTATTTTGCACTAATTCATTCATTTGTTGCATATCTTCTGTTTAGTATCAACGGTGATGGTCCCATAAATGGCCGGAGTAGTAACAGTACCCATTTAAGAGCAATACTGTTGACACTCAGACCTATAATGCCCTATCTATATCAGCATGTGTGTGTAATTAACTAGTGACAAATTGGATTCAATGGTGATAGGAGATTGGTGATGTTTAATCATTTGAAAACTTGATTCTCATTGACGAATAATTGATTCCCATTCATTCGTTTGTAGAGATGTTCAGATAATATGTTCAACATACATGCACATATATGAACATCTCTAAAATGGATTAATGGGAATCCAAATTCAATAAGATGTTAATAATTGCTCTGCTTATGCATTTATTTCTAGTTATATTATCAGAACACCCCTTCCAATGTGGAATTCCAATGTACCGTACTATTCCAATGTAAACCTTTATATAACTGAATGGGAGAATCGATTCAGTAATGAAAGTATAATTATGTTTATTTCGACACGACTCAATCTCAGACATCGCTGGCATTTGCCAATACATACACATAACATATAGAAGAGAAATTTAGAGAATAGAAAACAGTTTTAAATATATCAATTTAATCAGTATTATCGGATTCACCATTCAATGGTTCATAAATATATCGCCAGATCCCATCGTGATAGCGGTCTGAAGTCGACAGATGTCCCATTGACTTATACTGACTAGATGGGAAATTACAAAGTACATCATACTTTGGTCACTCTCACCAAACAAAGTGCTGAAGTGTACACAGGATTTGAAAATGTGCTGAAGGTTACACAGGGTTTGAAATTTCGTTCTAAATGACGTTTAGTTTTCGTATCTGCCATGATTTCTGTTAGAAAATAATTGTTTACGTTCCAATGAACATTAAAATGAACTGAAAACAAACTGCTAATGGGCACATGGGCACCAGACTTTCAGAAACACAGTTTAAGTAATGATGTTAGTGGCGATCACAAACCATGTGTACCCTTCAGCACATTTTTAAATCCAGTGGACCCTTCACACTTTTTTGTGAGAGTGACCCCCCCCCCCCTTCAGCCATACTTTGTGCTATTGGTAGGCCTAATATGTATAAATATCTAAATAAACTGCGTACAGTAAAATCAAGAACTTTAATGCATGATTCTTTTAGGGAATCTCTCATGTCCAATCAATCAACTTTGGACGCACAAATAGTAAAAAGTGGTATCAATATAATTATTACAATCTAACACAACAATAAGAGTGACAGACAAACTAATAATTGAAACGTTAAAATCAGAATATATAAATCAGTTTAAAAAAAGACATTTTCGATGACGACAGACCAGATGGTGCTAATAAACTGCGAACTTACAAAGACAATTATGACATAGAACCGTACCCCAGGCACATTCGATCTTCAGCGGCAAGAGAGATGTTCACTCGACTACGTGTTAGCAATCATATTTTAGCTATAGAAACCGAAAACGCCATTAAAGGCACGTGAGGCCTTAGTTGTCGAAAATATTCATATTTGTTCCAATCACCGTAAACAGAAAAACATTAAAACGCCTAAAGTTTCGTTCATATATACCATGACCAACGCGTAAACAGCATGTTATCATAAAGGAGGGCCCCTTCCCCCTCCTCCCTTGAGTCCGGAATCCAGTTTTAAAATGACGCTGGAATCCGGAATCCAGCTTCAAATTGACCCTGGAATCCGGAATCCAGTTTAAAAAACAAATACCGATTTCACGTTCAGTTTACATGATATTATAGATTAGTTTTGTGATACCCATAATATATGAGCAGGTGGATGCTCGCATCCCAGTCCCACATATAAAGGCACACCGTCTTGAACCCCGGTAGTGGAAACTTCACCAATGAGGTCCAGAGCAGTCTACCTTGCGGCAGTTTACAAAATGTTAGGATAAGAGCAACAAAGGTATATAATATGCGTCTAGACTTCCTTGGATTAACCGATCTTTATCACATTCCCGTGTAAAAACTAATAAATTAAACGCTCTTTATATGGGCGTGATATATTGACCCAGAATTAATACCCCGATGTGATAACACATGTAAAACCCTCGGGTGGACTCCAAACTCGAACCCAACCTGCACCGGATCAGTAATCCCAGTAAAACCAGTTTGGACGCACATGGAAGGAAATCCCAACAAAAAAGGGGGCCCTATTCTATAGCGGAAATTGGCCGGCTGTCACCGAACACGTGGTCACGGCCTGCACTCTGTGTTAGAAAACCCAAATACTAAATTAAGTTTAGAAAGTTGATACGTATCGTAAGTCACCACACATAAACCAATACCGAATGATGGATGGACAGACTCGATGGGAAAATACAAAGTACATCATACTTTGGCTGAAGGGGTCACTCTCACCAAAAAAAGTGCTGAAGGGTACACAGGATTTGAAAATGTGCTGAAGGGTACACAGGGTTTGAAATGTCGTTCTAAATGACGTTTAGTTTTCGTATCTGCCATGATTTCTGTTAGAGAATAATTATTTACGTTCCAATGAACATTAAAATGATCTGAAAACAAACTGCTAATGGGCACAGACTTTCAGAAACACAGTTTAAGTAATGATGTTAGTGGCGATCACAAACCCTGTGTACTCTTCAACACATTAGAAGAATAGATGCCTCGTTCGCCCCACTTCAAAACCCAAAAATTATTTTTCCAAAAAAAAAAATTTAAAAACCCTAAAATTATTTTTCCAAAACAAAAATTTTAAAACCCCAAAATTTCAAAAGAAAAAATTTCAAAACCCTCAAAATTATTTCTCTAAAATAAAAAGTTTAAATAAAAAATTTATAACGAGTTTTCGGTTTCTGATAATCTCGATATTAAAAAATGTCGAATGTTAAATTATTTGCGTGTAATATCTTTCGTTATTTTTTTTGTTCAAATATTTTTCATGAAATTATTAATCGATGTTTAGAAATAGCTTTATTGGACATTGTGACCATCGATATGAATGCATACATTCCAGTGTTTATCGGACGCAGTTCATATAATTGTCATACTTGAAAATAGACACCATTACTCTTACATAAATAATAAAGAGCGTTTATTCTTTACACTCTCTCTATCCCAGATGAAGTTATTGAGTATATGACAGGTGTGTATTATCGTGAATTATTGGAAGTATTGAGATGTACTATCTTGAATCACAAACGGTCGAAAATTGTAATGTGAAATTACAACCCTCCAGAATGAATTGTCATATTCGCTGTACACGCAATCACACACGCGACATTGGTGGTAACAATGTGTCTTTCACACCTTTGCTTTACCAAATGAATTCTATTATAGCCCCGTTCACAGTTATATGCTATTCAGAAAACATATCGATTTAATGTCTGAACAAACGGGTTAGTATCAATTAAGGTTGATAAACTGTCATTAACACGATAATTAGTTATCCAAAACATGCATAGATGCATACATCCAGGTCACTCAATTATAGACATTGCTTTGATGACATTGTTATAACAACATTACGTAATAACCACTTATCACTCCATTCACACTTACGATCATATACCGAAAACTACAGGTAGCACCGATGATGTAACATTATATCACTGCTATTGTATCAGTTGATAGGTTCAGACATGTTCGATGTTTAGAAAATAGATAATGTGCAGGTGTTCACTTGACAAGAGATTTTGTACACTCAATCACAGACCAACGTGATAATACCAGCCCACACCCAACCCTCAACATCCACCAAACACCTTCACATCACTTACCAAAACCAATGATGTTATAAGAACTGTAGGTTTTTATAATATTATAGCTTGCAGTGTCATCCTGGTAATTCATTTACAACAACCATAACAAATGTTTACTTATGATGTATATAAGAACTGTATAGCTACTAATAAATAGGACACAGTGAACACAAAAAAAATGGGTCCAATTAACCATAGCTCCATACCATTTGAACCTTGTTCTAGTATTTGCATCACTGGACCAACTGGTTCTGGTAAGACGAGATGGGTCTACAGATTCCTGCAAAATCTTAATGGAATGTATTCTAGAGATCCACCTAAGAAAATAATGTACTGTTACGGTATTTATCAAAATTTCTATGATGAAATTGAATCATCAATCGAAAATTTGGTCATGCATCAAGGATTACCTACCCAAACAGAAATCGAAGAATTTGCTGACGGTAAACATATGTTAATATTAGACGACTTGATGCATCGCATTATTGACCAAAAAGAGATTGAAACACTATTTACGCAGCAAACTCATCATCGCTGTCTTTCGGTGCTGTTTATTTCACAAAATTTATACGCACAAGGCAAGGCTGCGAGAACTATAGCCTTAAACACAGGATATCTAATTTTATTCAAAAATTTGAGGGATGGATCACAAATTTCCACATTGGGTAGACAATTGTATCCCGGTAAATCTAAAGTACTCATTGATGCATACAAGGATTGTATGAAGAAACCATTTGCGTATCTTATAATAGATATGTCCCCTCACACTGAGGATAAATACAGGCTACGAACAGACGTGTTTCCCAACCAAGACCCTATAATTTACGTACCTACTACGTAATAAGAAGGGGACAGTATCGGAGCTGAGTCGCGACGATAAAATGAGTCGATTATTACGTAATGAGTTGAATTTTGTCAGACTATTGACATCAACCCAATCAAGATCTCAACGAAACGCATTATTGACATCGATAACTAATAATCAGTTGAAAGTTCTGGTTGAAATTACGATCAATTTACTACATGAAATTTTAACAGTTACAGTTCAACAAAAAGCTAAATTACGACGATATAAATCATTTTATATATTCTTGGGTGATAAATCTGTGAGCTTGTTGAGGAAAAGAAAAAGTGTGAATAATCACTCAACCGCCATTGCTTTGATGTTGAACATCGTTGAACCTAAATTGAAACAGTTTTTGTGATGGAGTCTGTGAAGAAAACTGTTTTGATCCCGTATGAAAGATATATGAGGTACACTGAAAAAAGTGAAGACAAAAAAGTTTCATCGGAGTCTAACATTGAACACAGCGACATCTCGGCAAACAATAGTAGCCATTCCGATGAAATGGATAAAGAAATGGACCCGATGAATAATCAGATTGTTAATACAGTTCAAACGACTGAACCTCAGGATGCAATCCAAAAATCAGAAGTTAACACATCGAAAAAGACGCATACTAAGCAAAGAAAAAAGAAAATAAGAGGGGTTAAGCGTGAAATATCTAGACCTCCGGGTATAATCGCCGGTAAGCTGACCAAGATAAAGAAGAAACGTTGGCTATCACTGTGAACAATATGGCCGAGTGGAAAGATTATTTGAGTTCAATTTATTTTAATCCAGGTCACCCCGCATCGTACTCAGGAGCTACAAAGTTGCATCAGACTGTAAAATCTGAAAATAAGCACAACATTTCCAAGCGCGAGATTGTGGCGTGGCTACAAAATCATGAAAGTTATTCCCTGACAAAAAGTGTTAGACGAAAATTCCCGAGGTCTCGTGTTATTGTAAACGCTTCTGACAGTCAATGGGATGGAGACCTCATGGATATGAATGATGTTTCCAAAGACAACGACAATTACACCTACGTGTTAGTAATGATTGACATTTTTTCTAGGAAGTTATGGTGTGAAGCTATCAAGAGGAAAACTGCAATTAATGTGATCAATGCTATGAAACATATATTTGAAGGTGGAAGAACCCCTCGCATCCTCCGAACGGATCGCGGTTCGGAATTCACAAACAAACGGGTCAAAAGTTACCTTAAGGGTCTTCATATATCTCAAATTTTTACGCAAAACGAAATGAAAGCCAATTATTCGGAACGGGTCATAAAAACTATAAAGCAGAAGATTTCACGTTATATGATAAAGCATAATAATGCTAGATATATCGACATTCTACAAGATATTGTGAAAAGTTATAACCATACAATACATCGTTCTTTAGGCACCAACCCTGACTCCATAACTGTTGAGAATGAAGATGAGTCTCGACTCGATCAGTGGTTAATAAGACAGAAGGGAGGTGTTAAAAGTAAATTGAAGAAAAAGTTCAAATACAATGTAAATGATATCGTTAGAATATCACACACCAAAGCAGTTTTTGACCGAGAATATTCTCAGAAATGGACTGGAGAGTTGTTCAAAGTGACTAAGAGGTTTTACAGGCAGAACATACCCTTGTATACATTGACAGATTTCTTGGATGAAAACATTGAGGGCGCTTTCTACGAGTCAGAACTTCAAGGGGTGCGCGTTGATGACGAAACAGTTTACAGAATAGATAAAATTGTCAAAAAGAGGAAACGAAAGGGTCAAACTGAAGTCCTGGTGCACTGGCATTCATGGCCTGACAAATTTAATTCATGGATTTTAGAGTCTGATGTCGACAGATATCAAAATTAATAAGAGCAAGCTATCCGCGGGAAATCATTACAATCATGAATAATAGAACAGATACCTTGAGAATCAATAGCCTGCGACACATCATCCCCCATCCTCCGGGTTATAAAGAGAGACACACGTGATACGGGTCATTGGCGGAGTTTTGAGGACTCATTCTACATAAACGTAAGACAGGATAAACTTCAGCGTCTCAGGATTTTTATAAGAGGCGATAAACTTTCTAAAATAAATGCAGAAAAAAGAGTGACCTGTACACTACATCTGAAGAAACATGTCGATCACGTATATTCCAACCGATATTGAAAAGTGGAGAAAACATTTCAGGGACATGATTAATGGGAAGTTAACGCCAGATAATGAGGGTCGCTACTTTATTGACAAAACTCAAAATAGCGATAGTGAAGAAGAAGACGTTCTAAAACCGCATATTAACGTAGTGACACCCATAGCGCAAGCGATTGAAATGGCCAAAGCCGAAGTTGCAGAAAATAAGTTGACACAAGCACGTAAGGCGTCCAAAAAAAACAATAAGAGGGTGTTACCTAACGATTTGGCTCATAACCCTAAGAAAGTGAAAACCACCTTTTTCGATAAACCATGAATGAATACAGAGAGTACCATACCTCTAAATTGGCATTATTTGAATCGCCCGCGGTTGACAGTGGAATACAAGCGACAGAATGGATAAACTACAGACCCGTGAATCAGCTGACAGACACTGCAGCTTTAGAGTTCAATATTCCCGCCATGGCCACAACCTACATGGACCTCAAACGGACATTGCTACTTCTGAAACTCAAAATAACCAAGCAAGATGGTTCGGCTCTAACCGTTAATGACGATGTGGGTCTGATAAATGCACCCCTACATTCAATATTTTCGCAGGTCGATTTGAATATACAGCAAGTTCCCGTGAGTCAAGTCGGGCCGAATTATCCATACAAAGCATATTTCGATGTACTCTTAGAAACTGAACGTAAGGAACAGCTACATGGACAAGCGTTCGAAAAGGACACGGCAGGTGGTATGGACCTGGCAGATTCGAAAAGCGGGAACTCTGGCCTGTATTACAGGTCCAAAACAACCCGTACTAGTCAAATAATGGATATTATGGGATCAATTCAGCTTGACTTCTTCCAACAGGACAAATTACTACTAAATGGTCTCCCGCTCACGTTAAAATTCTGGCAGACGAGAGATGTTTTTAGACTGATGTATGCGGGAACCACTGAGACATACAAGTTGAAAATACAGGAAGCTAATTTGAGACTAGCCACTGTGAAAGTTAACCCCGGTGTATTACTCAGTCATACTGAGTCACTCAAGAAAAAGAACGCGTGTTATCCTTTTTCAAAATCTATCATAAAGACGTATACAGTGTCAAAAGGTGCATTCAGTTTGGGAGAAGATAATCTATTTCAAGGAAACGTACCCAGTAGCTGTATTATTGGCTTAGTATCATCAAAGGCTGAAAGCGGTTCACGCGATAAGAACCCGTTCAACTTTGCGACTTTTGGATGCAACTTCGTCGGATTTTACGTCAACGGGCAGTCTATGCCCGCCCAAGCACTACAACCGAACTTTACCAGTAAGGAATATGTAGAAGCTTACAATACGATAATAAGAGATGCGAAACGAAAAGCCGTTCATATTACTTATGAGGATTATGCGAAAGGTTATTGCATATATCGGATAAACCCGCAAGGAATTAATCACGATCGAGTCATACCGCACAAAGGTCACACACGCCTCGAGATTAAATTCTCATCGGCTTTGAAAGACAATTGTACTGTAATTGTTTACGCAAAATTTCCTGCCGTTCTCAAAGTTGACGAGAGTCGTAAAGTTTGCATTGAATAATGAATACACGCGGACTCATGAGGGCGATAAATAGTTTCACAAACCATAATGAGATAGATGTTTGTCCCATAGACAAATTACCTCTTTATATCCAATATCCCCGGATGTATATAGTTAACACAGACGAGAGTAGCCAACCTGGACGCCACTGGATATTGATGACATTCCAGGAACATAACGTATCAGAGTTCTTCGACCCTATGGGATTAAAACCCGAGTGTTACAACGGACGATTTAAACACGTGTTGTTATTGAATGGACCTCGTTACGAGTGCAATGCTTACAGATTACAGGGTTCTAATATATGTGGTCCCTATTGCATATACTTTGCATTCTATAAACTGTGCGGATACAGTCTAGAAAATATAATGAGACGTTTCAGTGCCAATAATTATATGTATAATGATTTAATTATTAAGGATTTTATGTTGAAATATATTCTGTAAACGCTCTTCATTAGCGACAACGAGAAACACTCTTTAAATTATATTAAGTATATAAATAAAATATTGTAAATACAATCATTTATCGTTCTTATATTATCATATGTATGACTGGGAAAATATATATATATATATATATATATATGTATATGACTGGGTTGAGAGGGCGGGGTGGGGGGGGGGGGGGTCTGTGGAGAGAGTCCGGTGAGGTGGTATTAGGTCTGTTGCCAAAACAAACAAAAAAATCTATTGTTTTTGTTTGTTTTGTCAAAAGCCAAAAAACAAAGGTATGTGAGCCATCCCCCCGAATAAAAAAAATAGATAATCGATACATATATATATTTATTCTGAAAGTAATTCAAGTTCACATATGGTAGGATATACAATATTTAACATCTGCTTTTCACTTTTAATGCCCGTAATCACAATTTTTTCCATTATGAAAGCATGTAAAATGTATTTTCTCACGTCTGAACATTGCCGCAGGGAACAGCTCTAATTCGTAAGAACATTCCATAAGTTTCACTAAAACGTTTAAGTCAAGTTTTCCATTTAACTGACAAAATGCAGACATTGTCAAAATTTTTATGGAATTTAATCTCACTCGCCAACCACATTTTTGAATATGTCGAGCGTACCGACGCAATCGAACTCGTGTCTGTTTGACACTATCAGAACGCCCGTTAACAACGATTTTACCCGTGTTAAACACGAGGCAACATCCACCGAATTTAGAATGTTTCCATACAACTCCGCTAAACTTTTTGGAATTGTATTCAATGTTCGAACAGCCGAGTGTCAAATCCCTTAGATTAATAGAACAGTTCAAATCTGCAGAACATACGACATTAGTTATTCGTAGCATCATAGGAGTAATGTTTAGATCAATGTCTGCATCCGGTTAATCAAACATGTTCTATCGCCGTTGGGGCAGCATTCCATACATCTTAAAGATCCTTCCTGGTTTTGGTGATCGTCGGTCAAATAGCACTGCACAGTCTGATCAATTTCAGGAATATTAGCACACAGGACGAATATAGCTCCAACTAGTTCTTCAAATTGGTCGAATGTCAGAGATATTCCGTATTTGGTTGCACACAAATCATCTGAATGTTCAGGCAGCCAATACCTGCGAATGTCAACACGCGGGATGCCGCTCTTTATCGTAATGAAGAAATTCCCTCCGATATGACGTCTCATGAATACATCGTCTTCACCGGTACGATAACTGACCACTTCTTGATGTATATCTGCTAAGTAAGATTTCAACTCTTTGAATCTCCTTAGATTTAATGTTATTCCAGATTTTGTCGGAAATTTTTGGCCCGTAGAACTTTCACCGCACTCTCGTATGTGTATATACAGATTTCCCTGGAATCGGCCGTCAAATAGGAAAATGTCATTTCCTAACGGGGCTAAGCATTGTGGATGGAACGCCCTCTCGTTGGTTTCAGTCCGTTGGTTTCCTTCAACATCGGGTTGATCAGTCATTGTTTTTTATTTTGAACCTGGAAAATAAGAAAACAAAACATTACTTATCAGTTACACATCGAGAATACAAAAGTCCGAAAGGAGTCCGCTCATGTGTTTGGTGGATGTTGGGTGTGGGGGGAGGCCCGCCCCCGCCCGCCCTGGGGAGGGGAGGCCCGCCCGCCCGGGGGAGGGGAGCCCCGCCCGCCCTGGGGGAGGGGAGGCCCGCCCGCCCTGGGGGAGGGGAGGCCCGCCCGCGGGGAGGGGAGGCCCGCCCGCCCGGGGGAGGGGGGGGGGGGGGGGGCCCGCCCGCCCCCGCCCTGGGGGTCCCCCTCGCCCCCGCCCTGGGGGGTCCGCTCGCCCTGTTGGGGGAGGTCCGCCCCCCTCGCATACTCAATAAGAATAAGAAAATTGAGTCATTGAGTCAGTTCATTATGGAGAGAATACTACCCGCAGAAATACTGGAGAAAATATACAATCAGCTAATTGAAATGTCAACTATAAATCCAGAAATAAAAAAACAACTACTACACAATTGGTTTATAAGAGAAATTAAAATAATACTGAAGAATATAGATGAAGGATATTTTCCTGTACAACGATTGAAATCTTTGATTGCTAGGTCTGAATTTGAAACTGATTTCTTACAGGATATATTGAATCAAATGTATTCAAATCGCTGGGTATTTAGAGGCGTTCCTAAAAACAAAATACATGACATTCGTGAACTTATTGGAGATAACTTTGTGAGATTTGCAGAATACCGAGACTGGGTTTTCAATCAGAGAAGTTTTGAAGAAGTGACAATAATTCACGGATATATCATTCTCCGTGAACCGTGTACACGATTGAACAAATACTTAACAGCGGCGTGATTTTGGATTACATTTCTACAAGTAAATCGAAATATATTTCAGAATTAGAGAATGAATTAATCTGGTCATTCGGCATAATCTGGAATTATGGTGACTCTTCGTTGAGAAAAAAAAAAAAAAACATAGTTGTTTTTTTTGGTTTAAGTATAAACCAAAATGAGATTGTACAGGAGGTAAAAATGTAATGATAGAAAAAAAACAACTAATTCATAACTAACCTGTATAGAATATTTCACACACACACACAGTATAGGACTACCGAATTTGTAATTGTGAACTGGATCGGGTAGCATTTTATAGATCGAAAAAATGGACACCTTGGATAAATTGACCAATGACGGCCATACGTTTATAGTAATACGTGTTCATACACGATCGATGTTATCTAACATCGAACGTGTTTGAACAAGTCTTAGTATAATCCGATAACTACCATCGATCGAATGTTTACACTCTCATTACAACCTTGATCAAATATAGACGATTAAATTATATATATTACGTACCTCGTTCAATATCCATATGGCAGTGTATCCATGTTATCCAATCGTCTGCGTTTGGTATAAACAACTCGGTACTGTTTGTCCTCAGATCTGTTATATATTTTTCTTTTTCCTTTCGATCTGCATATTTTCCTTGGATTGGTTGTGGTGATGGGCACTGTGCTTCCAGATTCTAACAGCTCTTTAATCGTCTGGAAATTGATGAACTGTGAATTTTCAAAGTTCAAAGAGAACCCCCGAACTTTACACGTCTCTTTAGCTTTATTTGTTCGATAAGCGTAATTCTTGGGGCCTCCAGAAACAAATTCTTCGATGTATTAATCAGGATCTAGCTCGCTGGTCAGTTGTCCCAAATAGTCGCCCAGTGGGGGATTAATTTGATCCTCTGTGCTGCTGAATACACAACTATCCGTGTCGTAATATAATACTCTTCTGTCCAAGGAATGAATAACTTCATATAACATTAATCGAGCGTGACACGTCGTGAATGTGGCCAAATATATGTTATTCGCAGCTCCACAAGGCACACTGTCTTTTCGATAGGTCCACTCCATTTGAAGAATGTCATCAGTTATGACATGAAAATTTTCCATTTGTTTCATTGGATTTGAAATGAGTTGGAATAGATTGTCTTGTTCCGATTCATGGAAATATTCGGTCTGTTTGAAATTCTGGTTTTGGCCTAGCTTCCCCCAAAATGAGTTGAGCATGAGCTTACTGATTTGCCTCAGTCCTGGATTCTTTTCGATGCTTTCTCTGTCCAGTAATATACCTTCGTTGTCTTTATACGCTGTGATGTATTTATCCATGTCTTCGTTAGATTTTATCCAATCCGGAGGACCGCTAGCCTGCTGCTTGAACTTTAAGAATGTGTTTATATATTCCGTGAATAATCCATTTTGTTGGCTATAGTCTGACGTTTCGGTCCAATGGTATATTTCATATATTTTGAGAATCTTGTATCCCACTTTGACAGCTGTCTCCAGTTCAGGAATACACCAAACACCGGTAATAGCTCTCTGTTGACACGTACACGTGCAAGGTCGTTGATTTTCATTATCAGCACAAGTCCTGCACAGTGGAAACTTCAGTTTACCTTCGGATCGATACGGTAATACGGGGTGATAGAGTCCATTAGGTGGTAAAATCTTGACTTGCGCTATTCCGAAGTAATCCTTAAGCTCGGTAATGTCATCGCCCAAAATGATTTTCGGGTGTCCAATCGGGTAGCGAGAGTATTTGAGCACACTTGGATACAGCGACGTGAAGTCAAAATAATGTATTTTCTCACCAACGGCAGTTTTGTAGTGTAATTTAGTTGCATTCGTTCTGCCGCCGAAGAAACTGTCTCTAGGCTCTAGCCGTTCAACAATGTCTAAACTAGCAATGAAGTCACGAAGCTCCGGATTAGTCTTTCGGGCAGCGACGAACTCGTGTTCCCAAATGCACACATATTTCATGCCTCGACTTTCTATATACTTCTTCTTTTTCTGTGTGAGTCCGTATAATTCATTAGGTGTCTGGTTGGTTATCGGATTCTTGACTACGTCTCTATCGTGACTCAGACAAAGTTCACATCCATGGAATTGACATCCGTGAAATTCGAATGCCGTGTTTAATTCTTCGCAATAGCCATCCAATCTGTACTTTGCATCATCGAGTTTCTTTTCACGGCCGTTCAAAGCGTGAGTTATGTGGATTTTATCTTTGAACATCATCCATTCCAGCCATTGAATCGAACTTTTGCTGTATTGATCTTTATATGATGTCTTGGGGATTCGAGCTATCTGGGATTTGAGAAATTCTTTCTCACGAATTTGTACGCCGCGTTCATCTTCAAGTTTTGTTTCTTGAACCCATTCACCTTTGTATAAAATAGACAAAGTTCCATCTTTACATTTAGCAGGAAGCCACGTTTTCCCTTCGGTACTTAGACGCACTCTCCATTCCTCGTCGACGAATTTCGTTCTGAATATACCCATACATACCGATGCGATTGTAACGTATTGGAATGGATCAACAGCACCAACCAGTTTGAACTTCATATCGCCAGAAAACTCGTCAATTACGGGTTGTATATTTCCAGTCGCATTCATGATGTGGGTTCTGAATTTTATGCAAGCTTGTCTCAAAATATTGACATCACTACGACAATAATCCGATAATTCTTTCTTGAAGATGAAAACTGCATTTGTTTGAGCAGCGTGCCATTTCGTGAAGTCTTTTCGTTCAGCCACACTCATATAATCAGCGCCGTAATATTTGGCATCCGGATAGGGTCCTTCATAATTCTGGTTGGCTGATTTATTGAAAAAGTGCGGGAACCATCCTTTTTTCTCGCCATCCAGACCGAAAGTTTTCGGTAACAGTGCCAACTTCATTGGTAGAAAGCTGAGACTGTCCAGTACTTTGATATGAAGATCTTTTTCCACGTATAGGTACATCAATTTGGATCCATTATATATAACTTTGGGTCTCAATGATTGATCAATGAGATATTCCATGAGAAAATATCCATCGTAATCCTTGAAGTTGTGAGCCAGTGCTATGAATCCCTTGTGTTGTTCCGAGAATAACCATTTTCCAAACTTTTCACCGGTATCAGGACCGCTAAATATAACCTCTCGGAGTCCGCATGTATCCGAACATAAATTTCGGTCACTCTTCTTCTTCTTCTTCTTCGCATCACTGTCGTTACACGCATCACATAGAGGTCCGCAATTTCTACAGTTCGGTTTCGCTTCCAACGATTCATGCATGCATTCGTAGCAAGCTGTTTGGGCGACGAGGAAGTTCGGTGTATGCTGAACTTTTCCGCACCATGTTTTTAAACAGTTCTGAAAAGTAATAATTGAACGTTTTAACCTCTAGCTTTATCGATAATAAAAAAACAAAATAAAACGTCTACACTTTGTTCAGATAATTATTTAAAAAAAAAATGTTTTGGTATAGGTTCAACGTTAATAAAGAGCGTTGACGTATTACTATTGTTCGTTGGTTGATCCTAAAAATTACTCGTTCCAATCTACGTGTCAATATTAAAAATGTATATCATGATCCGACCATCGACACATAGCCTGTATAATTGTCGATTCAAGCACGCAGCTATCAAGTTCAATAAAGTTAAAACAATTATATATTATGTTAGTTTACTATATAACAATTACAAATCTCTTTTCACAAAAAAATATGTTACACATTTTCAATGTGTCAAGAATTAAAAAAGTTAATTACTCGATTTAACATCTGTGACTCAGTTGAATTTTAATATTGAGACCCCTTAACTTTGGTCGAATTCAAGTATGTTATTGTTATATGGTAACCGCACACGCGAGGTAACAGCTAAAGAGCGTTCAGCGATAATCTAATATAATTTTTAAAAATGCAAGAGCGTCTCTACTTATGCGCGCCTTTAATAAAGAGCGTTACGTTATCATGATTTCGACTGTAATGTGTTACATATATATATATATTACAATTAGGTTAAGACTCACCTGACACTTAGCACATTTCTTGCATATATGATCCTCTTTACAATCCTGGCAATCCTTTGTATGTAAAGGTGCATATCCTTCAGAACATTCCAATATATCATGTTGAATGGTTTCGAAGTCGAAGAAACAGAATTTAGCTCTTTCATCATCAGTAACGGGAGGTATGGCCCTTACATAACATTCGTGTGCTCCCATTGTGTATTTGTCACACGATCTACAAAATGTTTCTCCGCACACGTGTTGATTCGGACGTCTTTTCCGTCTCTCCATGACTTTTGTACAGTCCAAGCATTTCCACCATTTTTCGCAAGGAGCTGTCGTTTCTTTCGAAGCTTGATTAATAGGTTTTTCTTTATGACGCACGAAACATTGATGAGACATACACGTCATATTACAATCTGAACAATGTTCTTTGTTTTCACTTTGTTCACATTTATCACTTTTACACACGAAACAGGTGTGTTCACAATAATGCTTTCCTTTGTTTGAATAATGTTTTAAACAAGGCACACAGAAATATTGTGCGCTAAAGAATCCCGTTATGGATTGTATAGCGTGGAAATGTTCATTAGCAGTGAGATATAAATATATCACGGGTCTTTCTATACCGTCTGTAGGCGCGCTGGTAATGAATTTATTACCCAGTCTAGCACTGACGACTAGTATTGTCAAATTCAGAGTGTCCTCGAATGCTTTTAGATCTGCTAAACTGGCTGGTCTGTCTGTTGATACACCTGCGATGACACTAATTGCTTTGGCTAATTTTCCTTGCTCCGTACGTTTTTTGGTCCTCATATGGTTGTAATAATTGCTCGGTACTTTTCTGTATTCCATGATGAGTTGTAAATTATTTCTGGTTCCTCTATTCTGTGTTATTTCCAGCCATTCATCAGGACTGCAAATATTTAATTTACACCAACATGTGGCGATAGCCCGAGCCATACACATATTGTCGGTATTTTCAATCGTAACGATCGATGTTTTATTTCTTAGATTGTCACTTTCATCATGTAAAGCCGTTATCCTCCTCCGTGCTCCGCCTTTAGGTAACTCGATGGTGCCTATATCTATTCGGAAACTTTGATTGACAGTCAGTGTTTGGTTGCTGTTCAAAACGAGTTCGATTCTGTCAATCACAGTGTTAGCATTTAACGTTTGCAACGTTTGTAACGGAACTACTATAGGGTTGTCCAAACTCTCATGGTGAATGATAACTCTGCCAAGATCATTGTCAGCCAAATTTCCACGAGCTCTTTGAATAGTGTCCTCGAACATTGAATGTAGATTCCTGTATATGTCGATTAACTTTTTCTCTTTGTAAATTTCATCTAATTTGATCTCATATGTTCTCTGTGTTGCCAAATTGTTTCCGAAGGTTCGTTCACTCCTTTTGCGAATGCTATATCCGGTTATTTGAATATCAGAACTGCCGGCTGTTTGATTGTCTGATTTTACAGCTCCTTCTTGATGAGGTGTCTGTTCGTCTTCTCGGTTTTGTAATCCTGATGGTCCAGCTGTACCGGGTTGTGAGTTGTTAACATCATTTTTAGGCGCATCATGTTCTCCGTATCCGATTTGGTTCGGCCATGGGTCATCTCCTGAACAAAGCGTAGATGCTTCAATAATATCTTCATCTAGTTGATAAGCTACAATAGCCTTGTCGTATTCTTCGATGTCTTGCAGAATACATTCTATTTCATAAATTTCCTCCACTGTTAGAGGTGTCATTATTTCTTCAGCCATTTTTCGAGAAGTCCTGAGTAGTGATTACAACGGCGTCTATTCACTATATGGAATACAGCTTAGTCATATATATTTTTATACCATAAAATCCCGAACATATGCAAGCACGGATGACGTAATATTATATAAGATTATATATATGAACGTAATGTATGAATAGGCCGATAATTGTTTTTTTTACGGACGAGGCAACATTAGTTGTTTAACTGGTTATTATTACGTAACCATGTGTCCCCCCAATGTGAACACCTGCACATTTAACAATTGTTATTATCTATTTCTAAACATCGAACTTGTCTGAACCTATCATTGGTACAATAGCAGTGATATAATGTTACATCATCGGTGCTAACTGGAGTTTTCGGCATACAAAATGATCGTAAGTGTGAATGGAGTGATAAGTGGTTATTACGTAATGTTGTTATAACAATGTCATCAAAGCAATGTCTATAATTGAGTGACCTGGATGTATGCATGTTTTGGATAACTAATTATCGTGTGAATGACACAGTTTATCAACCTTAATTGATACTAACCCGTTTGTTCAGACATTAAATCGATATGTTTTCTGAATAGCATATAACTGTGAACGGGGCTATAATAGAATTCATTTGGTAAAGCAAAGGTGTGAAAGACACATTGTTACCACCAATGTCGCGTGTGTGATTGCGTGTACAGCGAATATGACAATTCATTCTGGAGGGTTGTAATTTCACATTACAATTTTCGACCGTTTGTGATTCAAGATAGTACATCTCAATACTTCCAATAATTCACGATAATACACACCTGTCATATACTCAATAACTTCATCTGGGATAGAGAGAGTGTAAAGAATAAACGCTCTTTATTATTTATGTAAGAGTAATGGTGTCTATTTTCAAGTATGACAATTATATGAACTGCGTCCGATAAACACTGGAATGTATGCATTCATATCGATGGTCACAATGTCCAATAAAGCTATTTCTAAACATCGATTAATAATTTCATGAAAAATATTTGAACAAAAAAAATAACGAAAGATATTACACGCAAATAATTTAACATTCGACATTTTTTAATATCGAGATTATCAGAAACCGAAAACTC